>JARFXV010000511.1:0-600000 GCA_031761425.1 Cosmopolites sordidus
AGATTATGCGAAAAGGGATCTTTCATGCCTTTCAAACAGTGACAGTGAGTTTTAAAAAATGTAGCAGAAAACCCAGGAATACGTGACAGACGAATTGCTGTTCAAGAAGGCAGAAATTGTTAGAACGCAAGCGCTCTATCCATATCATTTGCAGAAAGGTCAAGCCTTAAGTTCTAAAAACATGCCTCAAAATATCTAGTTTAGTCAATGGTTAAGAAGCAATGGCATTTAAATGAAAATTTTGTACAGAATATTCTCTTTACAGACGAAGCTATGTCCACACGCAATTGAATTTTTAATTCTCACAATACTGTGTGATATGTTGGAGGAAAAAATCCACATGAATTTTTCGAATCGGGGCATTAGGAGAAGTTTTCTATCAATATCTGGGCAGGCATACTAATGGACAACAGTATTTGAACATCTTGGAAAACCATTTGCTGGACCTAAAGGACGATGTACCATATCAGTTCAGATATGGGATGTTTTTTATGCTTTTAGGTCGATTATATCCAGGACGATTTGGACGTGTTGGACCAGTGCATTGGCCATCACGTTCCCTAGATTTAAATCCTTTCGATTACATTCTGTGGGGATTCTTGAAGGCATTGGTCTATGCTATCCCGATTGGCACTGTAGAGGAATTGCAGCAACGTGTATTTACTGCTTGTGATTATATCAAAAATAAACATGGTATTTTCGGCAGTGTAAGATCTTCTATGAATAAAAGAATTAGAGGGTGTATTGAGATAAATGTAGGTTATTTTCAACATCTATTTTGAATAAGTGCCAAGGAGACGCCCCTATGTGACGCCCCTAACTAAAATATTAAATCATTAATATGAAAAACGTTTTTTCATTCCAGCTTATTGAAGTATACCAAAGTTCACGACTTTGGCATAAACCGTTTCGAAAATATTGCGAAAAAACCATCTTCACAGTTCTTCTTTAAGAGGCTCTAGCCCCTTTAAGAAGCAATTTTTGGGGTAAGTTTATAGCAAACTTTTTTATTTTTTAATCCCTAAAGTCACCTCCCAAAAGATTTCGACGTTATTTGCGGACACTCTGTATATATGTCAAGCAGCCAAGACCCGGCATAGGGG
Organism: Cosmopolites sordidus; assembly: GCA_031761425.1. Taxonomy (NCBI): domain Eukaryota; kingdom Metazoa; phylum Arthropoda; class Insecta; order Coleoptera; family Curculionidae; genus Cosmopolites; species Cosmopolites sordidus. The sequence continues at coordinate 1,104 of JARFXV010000511.1, forward strand.
AAGCCAAATTAACTGAACATTATGAATGGCAAGATGCTTCAAGAAGATAATCTGGTCCAATCAATAAATACATCAAAACGCATACACTTGGCAGCTAAGTTAGAATCTATAAAATATGCATCAAAACATGTGGCACAGAAATCAGAATAGATCGAGTTAAAACCAAGAATATGCTACTAGTGACCGAAATAAAGAATTATGTTAGGCATGACTTAGAGAGATTGTGTGAAAAACATCGATTTTAGAGAACAATGTCGTATTTATAATATAATGAGATGAAGAGGACAATGAGACCAGCACATGAGAAAGATGATAAACAACAAATTACTTCACGGGGCTCTAAAACGGAAATCAGTCGATACTCAACCACTAGGAAGACCACCTAAAAGATGGAGAGACCGCTGAAAATAGCTAGCAACAGATAATCAGGTGTTAAAGAAAAACAAGGAGAATTAAAATATTATTCAGTTCAGAGGAATTAATTTTATGATGAAGAGAAGCGTGGATGATGCATACATATTTAATACTAAAATAATAAATAATAATTTAAATAGAATGTGTATATCATAATAATATAAAAATAATAAGTTGTGCAAAAAAATAATAAAATAATCTTTTATCTGGCTATTTTTAAAAACCGAATTTGAAATCCACTAGAAAGTGTGCTTCAGCAATTAGAAAAAAGTTGCACAGAAAAATCTTGCTTTCCATGATGTTCGGACATGATATCTTTCAGCTGCAGTTTTCTCAAATTAAAAATCGCAGAACAAAGTGAAAAATAATTTATCGCGTTCCATTACACGTAGTACAATGATCAAATGAGTTTTATTTTTAAAATAAAGAAAGATGAGTTTTATTTTTAAATTTCCACGCTTCCGTATCAATACAATCATTTGTTCCTTAAGTTGGTATGCCTGTTCTTGCCATCTGACAGAACTTTTATATAATGTTTCTTGATAAGTTAGACATTATATCGCCTTTTTTATTATTAAAGGTTTTGTATGGCGATTTTTTAAATTGGATAATTTTGTCGGGCAAAAATTTGCATTAAATGAGGTCTAAATGTGCTGATGTATTAAAAATATTAAGAAAGTGTTGCGGCGACGATAAAAATATACTAAAAAAAAATATGTTTACAAGTGGTACAAGGATTTGAGTATCATTTGAAGGAAAAACTTTTTTAGGAATATCTTCCACATGAATTAGTGAAAAAAACATTACAAAATTTAAGGATCCTGTACTGAGTAATCACCGATTAATTAATAGGGACATTATGGCATATTTAAGACAAAACAATTCATAGTTTTGCACCACAACAATACACCAACGTACACCGCAATAATTATTCGTCAAAATTTTTCTGAAAGTCAAAAAAACACTCTATAAGCATCATATTCACCCGATATGGCACTGTGTGACTTTTTCCTGTTCTCTTGGTTGAACAAATCACTTCGTGAATACTATTTTCACTCCATGGAAAATATTAAAGAGAAGGCCGTTTTGACGAAAATACCATAAGTCGAGTATAAAAACCGTTTGGAAAACTGAAAAGAAACATTGGAATAATTGTATTCCATTGAGACGAGATTACTTTGAAGAAAACAAAATAAATTTGGATGAATAAATAAATACTTTGTTTTATTTAAAAAGTTACTTTTTGATCATAATAGTATAATGATTAATTTTAAATATTTTGTTTACAATAATATTAAAATCAGCCACAACGAGATATAGAAATGTCAAACACACTGATTTTAAAGGAAAAACAATTTTAAAGATTGATATTTCGTAAATTATGGACAATCAGAAATTCAAATTCTGCAATTAAATCTATTAATATTTGGCCAAAGTATTAACAGTGGTTTATCGTGTTATTTATTACCCTGTCTAGCGTTAAAGGGATAAATACTTAAGGGCCAGTAAAGGCATTTGAATTAAAATCACTCAATTAAGGGACTTCGTAGAGGATCTTTAACCTTAGCCTGAATCCATGGGTATATAGGTACTTAAATATTCATTAATTATGCATATAATTAATTATTTAAAAATTAATATTTCGAATTAAAATGAATTTTAAACGAATTAAAAATATCCTTATAAATAACGAGACTATAGAAGTTAATATCAATTTAATATTCATCTTTTTAAGACTCGGTACATAATTTATGAGAATTTATGTCATTTGATAATGGGTGATTTTTTAGTGTTCGATTGATAGGAGTCGCTATCAAACGAACTGTGAGTTTGCGCACCTCTAGTATCAAAATTATTCAAAATCCTCATGGAGCATTTAACACCAATACAATGCTTGCAAATTGTCGAAATTTACTATTAAAATCAGTTTTCTGTGCGCCAAACCTATAGCGCATTTCTTGGATTTTATGGTACACATAATTGCCTAACTGAGCGATATAGTCGAGGAAATATCGACAAATTCAGAACGCATTTCACGCTGCTCAACATTAAAACAAAAAGCCGTGCGTTTCGAAGAAACTATCGCCGCTGTTACTGGCAGTGTTGAAAATCCAAATGTATCAATTCATCGCCGCTCGCAGGACGTTGTACTTTGTTATTCGACTACGTGGAAAATGTTGCATAAAGTTACAAAACAGTACAGTACAACTTTACAAAATCCAGTTTGTCCAAAAACTCAAGCCGCAAGACCATCGTTTGCGTCATACGTTCAGTGAATGAACTCAAAATTAATTGTAACTTGATCCGGAATTTAAGAACAAAATTTTGTTTAGCGACGAAGCTCATTTTTAGCTAAATGGTAACGTTAATAAACAAAATTTCGGCATTGAAGTGAAATGGTATGTCTTTAGAAATCAAACTGGAAAGCATATTACTTATTATTTAATTCCGAATTTGAATGGTATTGGCCTGGAGGACATGTGGTTCCAACAGGACGATTCCACATGTCATAAAGCCACCGTAACAATCGATTTATTAAGGGATCAATTCATTGAGAAAATTATTTCGAGGCACGGACCTGTTAATTGGCCACTAAGGCCATGTGATTTATTAACTGCTTTAGATAATTTTCTTTGGGGTTACGTTAAATCTATGCCGATAAACCAGCAACTATTGACGCCTTGGAAGCCAACATAACTCGGACAATTGCGCAGTCGGAAATTGGATTGACATAATGCGCTTTGTAAAAAGCAGCCGCGGCGTACATTTGTCCGAAATTGTTTTCAAACATTAATGCCATTGAATATTATTTCACATAAAATAAATAGTTTGAAGGCATCTAATTTGGTTGTTGTTTTATTTCAATTTAAAGATCGGTCGCACTAAAAATAAAAACTCTATAAAATGATTTCATATTCATCTAATGTAGGAACGTGAATCTGCGACCACTTTTCGTTTATAAAGGGTAGGGCAAGTACCACTCTTCCATTTTTGTTTTGATGCATTTTTTTTCTGGGATATTTGTGACAGTTTGGGGTTGGCTGTTATCAGTGGCGGCTCGGAGGGACGACGCCCCAACGCCCTCCATCCAGCATTTATCACAGTAAACAATGTTTCAGAACAAAACACCATATTTTATTTCGGTTCAGTTTCTTTCCTTTAACTCATTTTAAGATATTATTAAAAATTAAAATCTTAAAATGTAGAAGAACGTCTGTCGACCCAAATCACACCAAATAATGCGGATAATAATTCCATCCCCTCGCCACATTTTTTACTTCGTTGATCGGACGTTTACCTCCAGCAACCGTACACCACGTCATCTTTTCTCGTCGTTGGCCTTACATGTTTTGTTGGTTGCTAGAATTCGAGGGTTTAACTGTTTTCTAAAACATGCGATTTGGACGTAGACTTCCTGCGGCCGAACGTATCGGTAATTAGTTTTAAATGTTGAATTGACAGGTACGGAGCATTTGATATGTCTCGCGTCGCGTATTTCGTTCGCCTCACGAATACTTGTTTTGATCTGGGATTTGCTGCGTGTGTACACATTGAGTAGTACTTTTTAAATAAAAATAATAAGCTTTTAATTGCAATCATAAAGGTGTCTGATTTAAAACAGTTAATAATGACTTTTCGAATTTTCTCTATTGATTTGCAGTTACAATAAACTGTTTAAATGGTTTACACTTCGGGAAACGGTAAGTACCTACTTATTCATTCCTTTATCTGCGCAGCAAGCAACAACCCATCCTCTAATGTCCTTATAGGAAGTAACAACACAACATTTTAATGTTTTCCTGGTTCACCTCCTGTATAGGATTTCAATAACACGAAAACTAAAAAAGAAGACGGGGAAAGCAAAAAAAAATCTTCAGCAGCACTATTTTCTTCTGCGCCCTTCCACTTTAAAAACTCACGAGCCGCCACGGGCTGCTATGTAGTGCAGACGTGCAAGTTAAATTATGGATAAATACACGCTAAAGGAACGCAGTGAAATTGTTGTAATTCACATTAATATATAATTAAATTATTGCAACTCAACATAAATTTAAGCAAAAATATCTTAATCGTCCGGAGCCGCATAAAATGAAAATTGATAGTTGTAAAATTGATAACACTAGAGCAAAGATAGGAGTAGTCTCCGGAAATTTCTATTGTACGAAGTGGTGTACAATTGGGAATTTCTCCACTTAGTTTACGCCGAATTTTGGGAAATAATTTACACATATTTTCTTATAAGATTCAAATTGTTTAAGACCTGATACCTACAGATAGTAATAAGCGATTACTGTAGACGCGATTACTGTAGACGAAGATACTGTAACATAGTATGGTCCAAAGGGTAATACATGGTGGTTTAAAGTTTACATTGTCTAAATGTGCTCCATTTCTGCCTTGACACTCCTGAGGCCGACGTCTAAAATTTGCTATAACGCGACGGCAAGTGTCTGCAGTTATGGTTTCGATTTCTTGCCGAATATTTTTCTTTAGATCTTCCAGATAGGCGGGACGGTTGCGGTACACTTAACGTTTAAGGTACCCCCATAAAATAAATCACAGGGAGTCAGGTCTGGTTATCGTGGGGGCCGCTGGATGTCTCCCCATGGAGAAATCAATTTTCCCGAAAAAGCGCTGAAACGACGACAGGCAAAGAGATATTGAAAGTGTGGCAGGTGCCTCCGTCCAATTGCAACCAAGTGTTCTGAATGTATTCTTCAAATTCTTGGAGAGAAGAAGAGAAAAAGTTTGAAACATGTCGACATAACGCTGAGAATCCACCGTTATTGCATGTCCTTGGTAGTCTTCGAAACAAAAAGGGCCGATCATTCCGGATGCCGACATTGCAGCCTAAACTGTGACCCTCGAGCTATGCAGAGGCCTTTTATGTTTCTTTTTCAGGTTTTCTCTCTCAGGTTATTGACATTCCCATTAAGGTGGAAATCAGCCTCGGAATTATTATTGCGGTAATACCCGCCCACACAAAACAAGCGCTTCTCGCCCTGTAGTGCTGCATGGTAACTAAATTTCCCTGAGCCGAGCTCTCGTTTAGGACCAACCTCACCTTTTTACCCCTCCTATTAAATTTTCTACAGCGCAACCAAAATTAACAACTATTTGGACCATCCTGAACCATAAACCATTTCCATTAAATTGACAATTTTCATAACGGCTCCGGTATATTCTTTATTAGGAATTAAAATCACCGGCTTGTCGTATCATAGACTCTTGTAAGAATCATAGACTCTTGTAACACCGCGCTGTATAATGAGTTGTATGCAGTCTGGCGTTATAAAAGATGAAATTTGAACAGATATGAGCAACAATGTGTTACAATATCACATAATTATACGCCATTTTAATGCAAAAGTTAAAATTCACTCAAATTTAGTCCAAAAATCGTCCCTTCTGCGCCCATCATTACAACATTAAGAAACACTTGATTCATTGTTGTTATACATTAAATGTTCAAAATATCTACCATTCCAATGTATGCAATCCTGGCACCATCTTAACCAGTTTTCCTGAACACGTTGAAAAAATCTTACATATTCCTTATCTGATCGACATCAACAAAAATACATTCTTCTTAATACGAACTTCTCCGTAAATAAAAAACATATCATGATATTCACGTACAGAATACATTTTTTATTTTAAATTGAACTTAACTACACGCATTGACATATATTAAAAAGTTTTTGACGCAATTTTGAAATATCATTGTCATGGAATGATCTCAATTAGGACGCGACGCTGTCACATCGATTTGGGCTGATCTACGGTGTGATTCCTAATTTTTTTAAAATTATTTTAAAAATGTTCAATAGTTTATTTGGTGCTTATTCGTTAAACAATAAACAATTAATATTTGACAAATATGCTTTTACACATAATTGCTTAAAATGTTGATTCTTATTATAGCTTTTTGATTAATAATTTAATATTTTAATACAAAAAATTATTAAATATTATAATTATTTTAATGTCTAAAGTGGCCTCGGAAAAGAGCGCGAAAGAATGATAAGGTCAAGGAACGGCAAAGTGGATTCTGTGAAAGTGCTAGATAGGGGCAGCAATTTTGCTTTTGTCGAGCCACTTTGGTGTGTTACAAGATCCGGAGCAGATAGAAATAACAAATCGGTATAAACAAAATCATAATAATGTGGTTGAAACGACTACTTCAATAACACCAGAGGAAAAATGTTTCATTCAAAAATCTCCAATGAGACCATTGATTTAATGAGAAAACCATAAACAATGAGGAATGCAGGGAGTCCTTTTGTCAGGATTGAGTACGTTGAGCTTTACAAAACTAAAAGTATTCGAGAGAAGACTCAATATGCAGCTAATGCAAAAAGAACTCTGGAAAAAAAACAGAGGAATTATTAAAGCTAAACACAAGCTGAAATAGAAAAGGATGCAAATGGTATGCCTTAATTCGTGATAATAACTCAGCATGCAGAGCATTTCGGAAATGTTCGAGATTGTCAGAAGATTTTATTCAAAGTTAAATGAACATCAAAACTAGCCAAAGAGAGCAATGCCCACGGAAGAACAAATGGTAGATATCCTAGTGGAGGACGTGGCAAAGGCAATATAATTAATGACAAACGTTAATGATCCAGGAAAGGACAGTATAGTTATTAAAATGTTAAAAGTTAGTAGTCGGACCTTACATAAAATACTAGCAAAATTATACTCAAAATGCCTCAAAGAACAAAAAGTACCCATCTTAAGGAAAATGCAGAAGAGATTCATAAGAAATCCGAATAAGACACAACCAATAGAGCAAGTAGGATTCAGAAGTGAATTCAGTACAATGGATCACATCCTGGTTGACATAGAAAGACAGAACGAATACACCATGCCACTGTGCTTGGCTTTTATTGACTATAAAAAAGCATTTGACTTAATCTCAAAGCATGCCATAACGGATGATTTGCTTAACTAAGGTTATTGCTTAACAAAGCGTTTGTAAATTAATTAGAATCGATATATAATGAAGCTACATCAACAGTTCACCTTGATGATCTTAAACTTGGAATTAATGTAGAGGATTGAATGAAGGAGTCGAGATTGAAGTTGGAATTAATGTAAAGGATTGAATGAAGGAGTCTAGGTTAAAGTTGGAATTAATGTAAAAGCCTCAAGGCAAACGGCAGGGTGACGCGATATCGCTGTTCTTTTCTCAGCCTGCCTTGAAGAAGTACAGGATGAAATAAAGATAAATAATGCATACTTAAGCCATCTTAGATTCGCAGAGATAAATGAAAAGCTGCAAATGACTGGAGAACTATTTGACTTGAAAATAAACGTGAACCTGAATAAAAATGAACCTGAAAGAGTCAGGCTATGTTCAATAAATTTACTGCGGACAGAAAAATTTCTATTTTAGGAAGGGATTTGGAAATTGTGGACCACTACATATATATTGAACAGATAATTTCAATCGCAAACGTCCAAGAAAACCGATGAACTAATCTGAATCTCTGAATCTGAATCGAACGAATCTGAACTAATCTCCGACAGAAACACGATGAACTAATGATATCTGTGAGTATATTGGACCCCAATGGTAAGGAAAAGCTCAAGATACTGAAGAGGTTTTCATCCTGCAGTGAATGTACACAAGTTGATGATGATGATGGTGATTATAATCACCATCATCATCATCATCATGATAACACCTGGAACAATGGCGTAAAGATCCCAATTATTAAAATATGTTCAAAAATTCCTCAAATTATTACAATACACTTCTTCGAAACTATGCGAAAAATGCAAATAAATTTATAAATTTATATTTATATCCGATGGGGTATAAAATATATATACTATATGAATCACAAAATAGTTGTATTACCAGGACTCAAGTACAATCAAAGTTACTTAGTAACCGAGAAGAGTAAGACATTTGTCATACCAGTGGATGAGGTTTCCAATACTCTCTTCATAGAAGGTTGCCACCAGCGTATTAAGCTGACAGTGTCTTGAAATTCTTCGTTGGTGCGGATGCGCTGTCCTTCTAGATCATTCTTCAGCTACGAAAAAGGTGAAAGTCACTCGGCGCGAGGTCTGAGGTGTACGTCAGGTGATCGAACTCTTCCTAACTAAACTGAGTAAGAAGCTGTTGAGTTACCGCTTCAGTATGCGATCTTGCGTTGTCGTGAATCAAAACAATTCGATGTTACAGTGTTTCTTGTTTTGTTCTGAGTGACTCTCCGTAAGCGACGTAATGTCTGATAATAGACGTTTGCAGTGATCCTAGTCGGTGGTTCCTAAAACTTCACGAGTAACACACCATTCTAATCCCGGAAAACGGAAGCCTGTTGCTGAAAGTTTAACTGAACTTTTTGGATTTGTTCGGGGAGTGAGTGTGCATCTGTTGTTTGGATTATTCTTTCCATTCTAGATTATCAGAAAGAATCCACTGTTCATCCCCTGTCACGATGCATTTCAGCCTATCTCAGTACGCTGGCGGCAACAATCTATGAAGGGGGTATTGGAACGCTCGTTCACCGATATAATAAATGTCTCACCCCACCCATCCATTAGAGGGCACATTTTTCATCTGTTAGTGGTTAGACTATTCAGGGTTCCAACATATGCTTTTTCGCCAAGAATAGAAAGACCCTATCCACAATCAAACAGAATATAACAGTGTTGTTGTGCATTCCACATGAGATTGTGGAACCCAGCGGTTGGGGGTGTGTGACTCTCCACTATATACCATATACCTAACAGACGAAACATGTGCCCTCTAATGTAACGGTTGGGTGGGACACGATCTGTGATCGATCTTTGAGATTATATATATATATATATATATATATATATATATATATATATATATATATATATATATATATATATATATATATATATATATTGAAATGAATATATATTGATTATATTTTAAATGAAAATGATATTACTTTTCTTAAAGCATATTACAAATGAAAAAATATCTACTTAATAATTTAATGAAAAGGTAGATTAATAATATTATAAATGTCTCCAAATGATTTAATGAGTTATTCGACATGATTCCTTTATATGTTTACATTAATCATTTTATAATATCTATAATTTTTTCATTTTGATTATCGGCCAATTTAACAAGATATTTTGTGTTTCATAAATTTAATATAACATATATTACAAAACCGATGTTGTACAATATATATCCAACAAACGAAACTAATATAACTTTGTGGAGCCATCAAGTCGCCAAATTAAAGATACTTTGGCTATTTTTTTTTTCGTCTGCTACGAAAAAGAAAATCCAGACTATTCGCGACCAGAAAACGTATATTTTCCCTAACTTTGGCGTCAGATTATTTCCAATTTCCGTCCATGGGCGTCTCATAAATTACGAGGGTCATTTAAAGTTGTCAACGTCGACTATAAATAACAACGATATCAGGGCAATTTTAATCCTAATTTCAAATAATTCTATTAAATATAGTGGGTGTGTAAATTAATTCGATGTATTTATAATGAAAACCCTAATGTATACACCAAAAAAAAACATTTTTAATACAAGAAATAATATCTATTATTTTCGATTTTTACCTTATGTTTACGTAACTGATATATTCTGTTATAAAAGGGTTAATATATTTGGTCCATTGATGATGGTGATATTCTAGTACTTTAAAGTGCTTGCTTATTAATCAGGTAATGTTGTAGCCATCTTCTTACACCGAACAATATATTTTTTATATTAATATAAAGCTTTACAGTCCAAATTAGTGTTTCATCGCAATTCGCTAATGAATTTTCTCCATTTAGCGTTGTCGCATAATACACATATAGAGATATTTCTTTACTAGCAGTAGCTGCTAAAATACTTGCTAAAATCGTAACAATTATATTATTCCTCTATATAAATCAATTGATTCCGGATATACAAATTGGCTTCAGACCAAAGCAACCAACCGCAAAAGTGCCTCGATTGATATTACATAAGCATTTTACATAGTAAATAGAGAAGCCCTGTGCTTGATTATGGCAAAGTTCGGATTTCCTTAGAAGCTCATATTAATAACAGATCTATAGTGTGGAACAACGGTAAAATGACAGATTATCCGCTATCCGCAGGGCTGCGTTATGGCCGTAGTTTTATTGAACTCCTTTGTGATGGCATCCATGATTATCGTCGACAAGAAGCTGGAGAATAGAGGCGTTGTGATACGATTTAGGACTGAGACCTTTCTAATATGTCCTGCCTTAAAGCCAAAATCAAAACCCGAAGACGCTACACACAGAACTCATGGATGTGGATAACTTAATAACTCACTATCCTTTTTCGCTTCCACAACTTCTTAAAACATATATCAGGGTGTATGAAGCATTAGGCCTTAAAATGAACATAAATTAAACTAATATTATGAGACTTCGTGGTAATCCATCCCCTTACACCAACATCAACAACATTTATGCTGATGGTTTCCCACTGGAGTCTGAGAAATATTTTAGCTGTTTAGTTAGTCTCGTAAAGTTTAAAGCAGATCTGGACATGGAAATTCATAACTAAATTAGCTTGCCGAGTGCCTGTACATCCTTTTGGAAACTTCGCCATAGAATTTTCGAAAATCATAACCCGTCAATTAAAGTAAAGATGGCCGTGTACTGAATTGTGATTGTGCCTTTGTAACTTACAGTTGAGAATCGCGGGTGCCCTACAGGAAACATCTAAAGGTTCTCTAAAACATAAAAAGCATTTAAGAAAGTTCTCGCTGGAGCGAACTATTTATCGACGGAGGTTCCCATGAGAAGAGGACGCCTATAATTGGCAGGGCATTTGGCCAGGCTGGGCGACCATCGTCTAGAAAAGTATATTTTATATGGTGAACTAACCTCAAGCGAACATAGACAAAGAGATATATATCCTGCTTAAATTATTCCGGATGTCGATCCGTTTGTTCTGTGAAGAGTCACGACATTTCACTAAAATCTCATTTGGCATTTTCAAGTGTTGTTCGCTTTGAGAGAAAAGTCCATCTGACCCGGGTGCCCGGGTCATTGCGCTCGCTCTTATAGGCGGCCGGAGACTGCGCAGATTGTATTGGAGTAGTTCAGGACTGTTCGCGGCGCTTGGCTCTACTTCCGGGCGTCCATTTATTAATTTTTCCTCATCACCACGATACAGTGTTTGTTATTTTTTCATAAGCGATTTTCATACTTTTGGAATATTGCGAGCGTAGTTTCGCGTATTTAGTTCACCCCTTTCTTCTATTTCAACGGCTGCTCCGATTGCTCGGACCTTAAAGTTTTCAATATTCGCTATTCCTTAGGCTCCTTAAAAATTGATTTTATGTCGTGTTTATAGATAGTACTGAGCGAAAGCGGTCTGTCTGGTTTTTAAGTTATTTTGATGTTCCTGTATTCTGGCCAAAATCTGTCTGTTTCCTTTTTCTATGTATGTTCGGTTGCAGTCGGTACACGATATGCTCTATATCCCATGAGTTTCCAGTCTGACATTGTCTTTGGAGTTTTTTGGAATTTTTGAGACAGTTTTATGCGGCTTGTGTATTCTGATTATTTGTTTTCTTAGTGGTCTGCTTGTCCTACAGGTGATTCCATTTACGTATGATAGCAGGACCTTTGGCGCATTTGGTTTGGTTCTTGATTGTTCTTCGTGTGTCGATTTCCTAACAGTCAATGGCCTTGCCGGTGCAATTTTCTGAATATACATTTTTTCTAAGGACTGTGAAAATTTTTGGTAGTTCCTCACTTCGTGTATCCTTAGTGTTAATCGGTAGTGTTAGGTAGTGTTAGTCGGAGGAATCTGGAAATCAAAATGTTCACTACTGCTTAGATTTAAGAACGGTGATGATGGAATTTGGCGTTAAGATATTGATCGGTGGGCGTTTCCAAAGTTTAGGTTTTAAGGAAGCGTTGACTAATGCTTTTGTTTCGAAGTCTGTCATGAACAGATTGGCTATAACGGGTGTTAGTGATGATCCAACTAGAGCATCGTCTGTAGATCTGATTCCTTCAACCAACAGAACCAATGTTAAACCAATAACTTCCTAACCCAATTAAGCAATATCCATAAATTCTGGTATATATTCCGCGATATATGTATGCCAGAGTCAACCACATTGCATCGGGCTTCAGTTATAGATAACTGAATCAAAGCGACGCCGATCGTAGTCGAATTTGGATGAGACTTTAAAATAGAAAGTCAAAATCCAAAGAAAAACCTCCCGACGCAAAAAGGGACTCGGATTAAAAGAATCATTTTGTCCATCATGCTTTTATCAGGCTCTGCATCACGCTCTGATCTTAAAAACGAGTCTGGTGTATATGAAGAAGCATAATTTACATAAAAAATCTTGATGTTGGGTGAATTTAAGGAAATTGAAAAATTAATTAATATACACACATATATACATTAAAAATGAACTATCAGAGAGTACCGGACAAATCATCAATTTTTAAAAATTACAATTTTTTTTTATATTGTTCCAATATTTTTTCCTCTTTTCTCAAATATATATTGTTGCAATAAAAGCATATTTTATTGGTTTTTCAGCAATTTGAGTTCACTCGGCGGAAAGAAAATCGTAGTAGCCATATCACATAAAAATAAACTTTAGTCTATAAATATCAGGAATATAAATTATTAATTTATTTGCATTCTTCGCATAGTTTCGAAGAAGTGCGTAGTAATAATTTGTGGAATTTTTGAACATATTTTAATAATTGCGAACTTTACGCCAACGTTCCAGATAATTATTGTCTGAATCGATCCAGTTTCAAATTTAAATAGCTATTATTGCTATTGGTTGAGTGTTTAACTATTTTGGTGGGTGTGAATATTAATCCTTCCACTTGGACAAACCAACACAATGATTTATGTTTTAAAATTTCTATAAAATTTTCCTATAAATATTTTTCAATTTCAATATATCACTGTCATATATTCTGAATCATAAACTTTTTGGTTACAGTTCAATTTACAATAGTTCGCTATTATAGTGCGTTGAATGGAAAGGAGCGATCTTAAAAACGCAGTAACTAATCAAATACTTTAATATTAAATACTTTTTAATTTAAAATACTTTATTTAAATAATTAGTAATATACGTTGTTACAGAAAAATAAAAACATTTTATTTCTTATAATAATAACTGTCTTATAATAATATTCGGTTCATGCACAATTTTCCGTGGTTTATATTTAAGAATTTTTTGCTTATGAAAATTAGCGATCGCTTACTTTTTTTTTCACAAAAATATTCTTCTGTATTCAATTCATAAAAATGCGTATCGAAAGTTATATTCACATTTTGGTAATAGGGCAATCAGCGAAAGACAATGTCAGAAATGGTTGACCGCTTCAAATCAGGTGATACCAGCTTGGAGGACAAATCACGAAGAGGTCGATTATCGGATTTCAACAGACACTTTCGGCAGCCATGAAATTCAAAAATGTTATTGTATTTTTTCCAGGTGAGAATGAGCAGTAGAGAATACCGAACAAAAATGGCAACAAAAATCAACAGCAACCTCTAAAATAGAACCAAATTGTCTTTCATCACGACAACACGTGTCCACATATCGTAGGGTCGCGTAGTCGAATGCATTGCCAATAAGAGATCTGTAGATAAGGAATCTGCTGTCCGATCAACCTTACTTTGATATCGAAACTTCAACCGACTACCATGTTAACCGTTGGCTGAAACACTGACAGGCGGACAAAGTCTACGATGAATTCGATGAGTTGGTGGCCGATGTTAAAGCATGGATTGCCTCCAAGAGCCAGGCCTTTTTTGGCGGTGGAATGTACCGTCTACCAAGAAAATGGGAAGCAAATATTAAAGTAGAGAATGAAAATGCCCCAGAACAATCAGTTAAACACGTTTTTGAAGTATTTTCTGTCGTTTTTCATAATAAACATTGTCTGAAAAACCGGAAATAATAATGCATCAATCCAATAATTGATTCATATGTAACATAGGACGTGTAAAAGAAGATTCATCATCATAAAAACTCCTCCAATTTTAACCGGACATTAACTTCTTAACCGGCCACCAAGGTAATGTGATTTAACGTCTTTAGATTATTTTTATTTGGGGTTATGTTAAATATTTGGTTTATGCCGATAAACTAGCAACTATTGACGTCGTAGAAGCTGCGAACTCGGACAACTGCGGACATAAGATCCCAATTGCTTGAAAAAATAGCCGGAAATTGGATTGATAGAATGCGCTTTGTCAAAAGTGGCAGGGACGGATATTTGCTCGAAATTGTTTAATGCCATTAAATGTTATTTTACATAAAATAAGTAGTTTTAAAGCATCTAATTTGGTTGTTGTTTTATTTAAATTTAAAGTTCGGGCGCACTAAAAATCACCCTATATATATATATATATATATATATATATATATATATATATATATATATATATATATATATATAGATATATATATATACATACATAAAATAAATAGTTTCAAAGCATCTAATTTGGTTATTGTTTTATTTAAATGTCAAGTTGGGGTACATGTTATTGGGGTTGGGGCACAAAACTATAATATAAAAAAACGTATTCGAGAGGAAATGCGCCGATTTAATATACAGCTAGTGCAAAAAACGCTGGAAGAAAACAGGAGAATTAACAAAGCTAAACAGAAACTGAAAAAGAAAAGGACGCACATTGTTGCCTTAATGCGTGAGGATGGTAAAGTGTGCAGAAAGGAGACCGAAATGCTAGAAATTCTCAGAAGATTTTATTCAAAGGTATAGGATCAGAATCAGGATCAGAACCAGTTAAGAACAGCAATGCCCACTGAAGAACAAATGCCGAATAACCTGGTGGAGGAAGTGACAAAGGGCTATAGACTCGATAAAAAACGGCAATGGTCCAGGAGAGGATAGTATAACTATTCAAATGCTAAAAGCTGCTGTTCGGACTTTACATAAAATATTAGCAAAATTACACTCAAAATGTCTCAAAGAACAAAAAGAACCCAACTTATGGAAATATGTAGAATTGATTATTTTACATAAAAAAGGAGCACAAGAAGATTTACTACCTAAGAACTGCCGTCCCGTAAGTCCCCTATCAGTGGTCAAAGTTTTTACCAAGATAATACCTAAACGATTATTAAGAAAACTCAATGACGCAAACCAACAGAGCAAGCAGGATTCAGAAGTGGATTCAGTATAATGATTT
The DNA here is from genome assembly GCA_031761425.1 of Cosmopolites sordidus. Lineage (NCBI taxonomy): Eukaryota > Metazoa > Arthropoda > Insecta > Coleoptera > Curculionidae > Cosmopolites > Cosmopolites sordidus. The sequence goes on from JARFXV010000511.1 coordinate 16,711, forward strand.
ACATCCAGGTTCAACAGCAGGCCATAAGAAGACATAACGAATACACTATGTCACTGTGCTTGACTTTCATCGATTATGAAAAAACATTTGATTCAATCTCAAAACAAGCCATAATGGATGCATTGCTTAACCAAGGTGTAGAGAAAGTCTATGTAAACCTACTAGGATCGATATATGATAAAGCGACAGCCCACCTTGATGATCTTGAGGTTGGAATGAATGTAGAGCGGAATGTACAGCAGGGTGACGCAAAATCGTCTCTTCTTTTCTCTGCTAGCCAATCCTAATCGGACATTACACAACCCAACATTTCTATTGGAATTCAGGTTATTTCTTTTTGAATTTTGATTTTCCTAGGCAATATTTTGTCAGATTTTAACGTAGACCTTGCTCTTCAAATAACCCCATAAATAGAAATCCCATTTCAATAAATCTAACGATCTTGCTAGACAAGTAATGGCCACAAATATCCCCCTCAGCTTTGTCTGGTGGAGTGCATTCTGAAATCCCATTTTTCGATTACTCTTTCACACATATCGCGAGGTATATTTTCAATTGAGGCCTGAAAGTTTCGTTTAAGGTCAATAATTGTTCGAGATTTATTTCTATGAACCACAGATTTAACATAACCCCACAAAAAATAATCCAAGGGCGTGAGATCGCATGGTTTTGGTGGCCGTTCGTTCCATGTCGGAAAATAAGGTGTCCAGGAAATATTTCCTGCAATAAATCAATTGCCTGATGAGATATGTGGCAAGTTTCACCGTCTTGTTGAAAGGCGGTTCACCGTCTTGTTGAAAAGCGTTCACCATTAACAGTTACCCGATTTCCATCTTTAAAATAATAAGGCCGTGTCACCCCATCAGCCCAAAAACCGCACCAAACAGTGAATTTTTGAGGATAAATAGGTAAATCCAGAGTCACTTGAGAATTATGTTCGTTCCAAATCCTACAATTATGTTTGTACAATCCTATTAAGCCAAAATTGCGCTTTGTCAAAAAAGATTATTTTTTCGATTATTATTTCGTGATTATTCTTTCCAGCTTCCAATTTCAATGCGCTATTAAATCTTGTATTTTTCCATTGTGAATTCACACAATCTACTGAATACAGCAGTCTATGAGTAACAGTTTTATTTCAAACAGCGTTGTCGCTATTTAGTTTCAAAGTTCTGATACTCTTATTGATCTTAAATCTGGATCTCTGAATGCACGCACATTATATCTAAAAATAAAAGTCACTATTTGGTTTTGATCCAGATGTATCGTTGGTCCATACTTTTCCAAAGACGATATTAGCGTTGAAGTTTCCCTTAATATAAAATTAACCAAACCATATGTAGGGCAACATGGGACATACATACATTTTCAAACCATAAATGCCAACTACTTGATAAACTATACAAATAATCTGTAATCTGTATAATACAAGTAATCTATCTACAAAACAATGCTCCGGTTCCACGATGATCTCTTTATTTTATGTAACTTTCTTTTGACCCAAACATTTTTTCATGCTTGGAAAGAGAAAGAAGTCGTAAGGGGCCAAGTCCGAAGAATAAGGTTGGATGCGGCATCAATTTGTATCACAGTTCGATCAATTTCGCTGTTGCAACAACGAACGAATGAGCGAGCCCATTCTCATGGTAAAACAACACTTTTTAACATATGAAGGTTGTTGTTTATCAACTTCTCGTAAAATTTGATTAGTAATGCAGTATAATATTCTCCTGTTAACGTATTTCTCTTTTCCAAGAAGTGGGTGAAGATAATGCCTTCCAAATAATCCTAGAAAATAATGGATGTTGTCGGCCGTTGGAAACATTTTCGTCTTTTCGGAATAGTTTTGTTGGGTAAAACCCATTGTTTTGACCGATTCTGATGTATTGTATGTGAATCACCAGAAAACCCTTCGTCGATTGCGTTTGTGCATGTCTAAAAAGCGCGGGGAAGTGTTCACCTGATTCCTTTTTTGATCCACAGTGAACAAACGCGACACCCATAATTGTTATGTTTCTCCTGTCCAAATCTTCATATAGAATTTCCCTGCGAGTTCGTCCGAGATATTTATCATCTCTAACTTTCACTCTACGATCGGCCAACACAACGTCAAAAATTTTGTTGATCATTTCTTCAATAGTAACCTCTCTGGAGCACAGAGCGTCACTGATGCTGGTTGGATCACATCGAAAAGCAGTAAACCACGTATGAACCATGAAACAAAAAGTAATGTTTAATCAACACAGCAAGTTCGCTTTTTTTTTCATAATAACAAAAATGTTCAGCTTATCTGCTTTCGAAAACTGTTAAAACAAAACTAAATGTCATATCGACTTAAAATATATAGAGCATTACCTACTAGAAAGGAAACTACGAGAGTTGTTCAATAAGTCCTTTCAAAAAATCAAGTTCAATAAGAAAAAAAAATATTTTAAGTAGTTTTTTTTTATTTTTTAACATAATCTCAATTTAGCTCTATACACTTTTCCAAGCGTTTCTCCAACTTATTTAAGCCGTCTAAAAAGTAAAATTTCGGAAGGTCCCCAAAATAGGCATCTGTTTGGGCGATGGCCTCCTCGTTCCATATGAAGCGTGACCGCTGAGCCATTTTTTAAGTTCGGAAATAAAAAAATCACTGGGGCCAAATCCGGGAATACGGTAGATATTGTAATAATTCAAACTTTAATTCCATGATTTTGGCCATTGATACACCCGTGCATTGTCTTGATGGAAAAGGATCTTTTTCTTTTTCGAATGAGGACGATTTTTCTTGATTTCTTCGCCGGTGCATAATACTCTCGCATAATACTCTTCAATTATTTTTTCATTTTTCCAAGTAATCGCTATAAATGATTCCGCGTGCATATCAAAACACCGTGGCCATAACGTTGCCGACCTATTTCATCATCTGCGCTTTCTTCGAGCCCGTTCACCTTCAAAAATCCACTGTTTTGATTGTTCCTTTATCTCTGGAGTTAGTAGTGCGTCCATGTTTCGTCCACGGTTATGTATCGATGCAGAAATTCATCAGGACTGCGACGAAAAAGCGCCAAAACAGTCTCAGTTCAACCACACGATATCCTTTATTCTCCATTGAGAGCAAATGCGGCACCCATCTTGCTGAATTTTTTTCACACCCAATTTTTCGTGCAAAATTGAAAACACTGTACCTTGCGATAAGTCTGTGGCCTCAGGCAACTTCGCACTTTGATTCGTCGATTACTTAAAACCATGTCTTGGATTTTGTCAATCATTTCGGGAGTAGTCACTTCCACTGGACGTCCCGAACGATGTTCATCTTTTGTGGATGTACGGCTACGTCTAAACTCATTTATCCAATTATAAACATTAGCAAACATAGGAGCAGACGTGCCATGAACTTCATCCAACTCAGCTTTGATCTCTTTCAAAAAGGATCTTTGAAAGGAAAAGGAAATTTAACTAGCAATTTTTGACATTTTTTTGAACAAAAAGTTTCCTTAGGACATGAATCCAAAATGGAACCATTTCCGCGCAAAACAGGTCAGAAATTCATTTTAATTTTCTTAACACTAGCAACGTTTTATCGTCTTGTTTATTTCGATCTATCAGAATTCATTTTTTTGTTGCAGTTGCCTCTTAAGGTGTTATATAAATATAACATTTAATATTTTTATTCCATACGTCTAAGCGTAAATATGGTTTGTTTTGTTAGAAAAAAGAAAACTTACACATTATTGTCGTTTAATGTCAAAGTTGAAATTATTAGCACTAATTTTTCACGCCATAACGTCACATTAAAAAATTCATGATGGTTTTATTAAATTACCTGTTCATGTCCACCATGGTGAAAGAAGCTTCGTCGTCGATTCATGGTGAAAGAAGCTTCGTCAGCTGATAAAATATTGAACAAGTAAATAACAATATTTTAACTTGTGTGAAAAATAAGCGAGCGAGAAAGTTTGTAGCCTTTGTACATTATAAATATTCTATTAGTATTCTATGTATGATCCAATGGGAATCTCCAACTTATCGCGCAACACGAGTACTTCCGAAAAATACGCCTAACCCTTTCGGAATTTTAAAGAGCTTCTCCGGAAGTACGAAGCATATCGTGATATTCGCGTACAGAATATATTTTTTGTTTTAAATCGAGCTTAGATGCACGCAGTGATATACACTAAAATACTTTTTGTCGCAATGTTAAAATAAAATTCTTGACAGTTGGTTTGCGACGTCGTCATGTCTATGTTGGTTAATGTATGATGTGGTTCTTAATTTTTCAGAAATGTTTCTACAATATTCATTATTTCATTTGTAGTATATGCGTTAAATAACAACCAAGTAATATTTACCAATATATGGACATTGCAAGAAGTTGCAACGGTTCTTATTGAATATGATCTATCATGGGCAGAAAATTTTAAACTATTGGAAAATTTTTATGTTACATATTACTTACCTAAATTATTGGACATGTAGGTATATATGAATAATCATAGAAAATCGCAGAAAAAAACAGAAATTTACTGACAAGGAGGACCCCAATCCGAATGTCAGGATATGCAAGGAAATCTGTGATACCTTAACCATACAGGTTCATGAACATTTTAGTTTCGATGTATACCCAGCTGTTGGAAATTTATTTGAAACTGAAAAATTAGTGAATATCGAGCCGCCTTTCCAAATGAAGACATTAAAATTGGGTGTAACCTGTTTGCAAAAGTAAATTACTTAAAATTAAAAAATGAACTCTCGGTAATGTAGGCACGAGACGATTTTATGAAATACAGTAGGGTTGTGCCGCTGTTATAAATGATTATCCAAAACAATTTAACATCAACATTTAGTGAATCTGTGGAATTGCTGACTGTTTTGTGTACCGTCCCTATGACGACTGTGGAAAGCGAAAGATGTTTCTCTACCCTCAAACGAATCAAAATATTTCTAAGAAACGCTATGGACCAGGAACGGCTGTGCGCGTTATCAATGCTATCTATTGCAAAAAAAACTTGTGAAAAAATCTTCAAATTTTAATGATCAAGTCATCGACCACTTTGCTGCACAGAAATTTAGGAGGATGGACTTCAGCTACAATCAGATTTAATGGCCATGGTCCTATGGTAAGTTTAGCAAAATTTTATTATCTAGGTACCTATTTGAAAATTTGATGTCTGACAAATGTAAAATTTTTGGTTGCGACGCATTTCCCTATCCCCATTCCAAAATTTGGTTGAACGTGGCCCACCTGTTTTTCCCCCACGAACCGCCGCTGTCTAGATCGTCTTCAACGCCCCTCCTGCCATCATCATATATTTCAAATGACTTAAAGATCTTCTTACGACTAATTAAACTTCACATCAATAAACAATTTGGATTATTTCAAAATATCTGTGATATTTTCATCTAAAACATAACTTACACTCTTTCTTAATTATATTTTTTCGCCTATATTTAACTGAAGAATATACAGGATTAATTTGCATGCAATATGCATTACATATTATAATTTCAAATACGAAACTATATTACAATATACTAATTTAGAAGGTTATTTGAAAAAGCACTGTGCGTTGAAACAATTGTTATACATCTTTTTAAATGTAGTTGAAATGTTAAAATAAATCTTAATTCGCTTATTGTTCTTACATTTTCTCTGAATAGCAGAGAAAAGAAGATTCCGAAAAATATGGCAATCAACAAAAATGATAAGAACAAACCCAATAAAGCGGGAAACTAGCTAGACAAGTCAATACCAGGATATTTAGAAGAATTGACTGCTGCAGAAGCAGCAGATTACTCTTTGTGGAAGGCAACAAAACAAAGACTTAGGTAAATCCGCTGGGAACAATAAATTAAAGGTGAAAACTTTGCATGTTACCTGGAAAACATTTTTCTAGCCCTACGACGAGAAGGTGTTTAAAAAAGATACCCAAGAGATTAGAGAATTAGTGTACGCCTGATCCTAAACGGGCATGCCAACCAAGAACTTTTTCACTTGCAGATGTCAAAACCACCAGGTTTTGACCTAATATCTAATAAAATACTACAAAACCTGATCCCAAAAGGCTTTAGAGTTATCCGGCCAATCCTAATTGCAGTTGTGTATACGAAGCACTTTCTCAGGGAGTGGAAAGTATCTGAAATCATCAATGTGCTAAAACCGAGAAAAGTATACACGAAATAGCCCATAAACCTTCTTCCGATACAGAGCGAGTATTCGAAAAATTGTGCTTAAAACAGCTGCAACATATCCTAGATGGAAAAAAATAGTCCCAATCTATCAATTTTTGCCATCAAAATGCCAAATGAAAACAAATCAGTAAAAGTATCGTTTAGAACGTAGCAAGAGACGTGTTCTCCAGTTTATCTAAAAGGCTGTAAACTTAAACAGGAAGATGATGCTAGATATGCGGGTATGCACTTGTACAGAACTTACTTGGCTAAAATACATTTTTACCAAAATCAAGTAACAATAAATATATTGGCTTATCGGTAGACAATCACAGCTAACACTAAAAAATAAACTATTAGTGTACAACACAATACTAAAACATGTATGGACGTATTATAGGGAAGAGGCAGCAATTCTAATATAGAAATACTATAACTAAAGAGTGTTAAAATAAGAGCGCAAGATTTGAATTGCGCGAGATCGCATTCTGAGAGGTCGATAAGAGACAGGGAGGAGCTAATAAACATGGGACGCTACACGATACAGCAACTTAAGGATGTTATAATAAGAACGCAAAATTTTAATTGCGCGGCATTTTGGCTGTCATAATTCGATTGGTCAAGAATTGTGACAGATCGACAAGAGACAGATAGGACTTAATAAACAAGGAGCGCTACATGATACAGTAATGCGTCCTTATTGTTAAACATTACTATCAAAATGATGAAAGTAGTACACGACACGAGCTCGACGTGGCCATTCAGAATGAAACATTACAGCCGTTCGTAAAAGTGTGGTCAAGAGTCTAAGGTCCTCGATTCGTAATCGTGCACAAGAATTGGACATTTCAACTGCCACTCTTTACCATATTCTCACTAAAGATTTGCATCTCCATGCTTACAAAGTGCAATTGACTCAACAACTTCTGCCAACAGACCATGCGCAGCGAAGAGAGTTCACCATTTGGACCATTGGACAACAGGAAGTGAATGCCGATTTTACGGACAAAATCATCTTCAGCGACGAGGCCAATTTGCACCTCGATGGTTACGTTAAAAGGCACAATTGCCGCATGTGGCGCTCAGAAAATCCACGAATAATTCATGACAAACATGTACATCTCCAACGTGTCACTGTTTGGTGTGCATTGTGATATATTCCTCCAGGTCATTGATTCCAATCGACCATTTTCTTTCAAAACGAGGTAGATATTGGCAGGCATTAACGGAAAATGGCCCACGTTATCGTGACATGATAATCCAGTTCTTTGTACCTCAATTGGAACATATTGCGCTTGAAGGCTTGTGGTTTCAGCAGGACGGTGCCACTTGTCATACCATTAGTGAAGCATTTGCGATCTTGCGCAAGTTTTTGTCTGGTTGTGTCATCTCCCGTTTTGGTGACCACAATTGGCTGCCACGATCTTGCGATTAAACATCTATAAACTTTTTTGTGGATTATTCTGAAGTCTAAGGTTTACGCCAACAAGCCCACGACCATCTAAGCACTAAAGGCCGAAATCGAACGCTGTATCAACAAATACCACCAAAGCCGTGGAGGCCATTTACTGAATGTTTTGTTCCATACATAGTTTCCAAATGTCTATATTATAAATCAATAAATATTTCAATACTTTGCTAATGAAAACTATATTTTATTTAAAATTCACATCTTGCTCTCTTATTGCAACATCCTTTATCTCAAAATAAAGTGCTACGAATCATCACAGCATCAGTTTCAATTTTAGCAAAAAATGTATAAAACAAAAGTGATGAAGTACATTGCTTAAAACGGTATAAACCACATGACTTAGATTTAGATAGACAGATAAGGTGGATTAGTATAAGAAAATTGTAAAAATTTATTTTGAGAAACTACTTCACAGGAAGAACTAGAAGACAAATGAGGTAAAAATAAAAGACAGATTATAATGCAACATAGAGCAAAATAAGAAAAAAATTCGCCTTCACTCAAAAGGCACGGTCACGTTGTGTCTCACTACAAATAAAAAAATAAACTATCATTTTGACATTCCCATTGGTGAAGGCTAAAATTTGTCATTATATAATAGGTATACTCATTTACAGATGGCGCTGCCTGTTATGTTTGACACCATTTCCAGCGGACAAACTATGTAACATTAAGGTTTACAATATCAAACGAAAGGATAAATAAAACAATATAAATACCAAAAAAATGTTTTTATTTTTATATTTTTAGTTGAACACATTGCAATTCAATACCATGTAGATCGATTATATATACACAAATATTTACAGTGTTATTTAACATACATATTTTTAAAATGTTTATCTGTTTTAAATAATTTTATCGCTTACATGGTATTTTTATAGTACAGGTTAAAATTATATTGTAGCATTTGTATATGTATATGATGCATTCTTTACTTCATGACATCATGATAATGAAGTCAAAATATAAAGCTTAAATGAAACAATTATCAATGTATGAAATAAAGTATACAGGTGCATATTACAGCTTAAAATTAAAGTAAAATTATCAAAAATAAAATATTGTGCACATAATAAACGTGAAATTGAAAGGTGTAAAGAGAAGTAAGGAAAAAAGAAAATAAAATAAGGTGAAAAATAAACAGAAGGATGAAAAGGATTATTCAGCGGGGGGTTCAGAGTCAGTAACCTCGGTAATTTCTGGCTTTTCCTCAATTTCAATTTTTTTACTTTCAGCTGTAAGGAAAGAAAACCACAACATCAATACACACGGTTAGGTACGAATTGTTAAAGTTTTTATTGGATAGAGAAAATAATAACGAATCTACGCAGCTAAATTATATGTATTGGAAATATAAATTGTGTAATGAAAATGTATCTGATTCACAATTAGCTGAATTATACTCTTAGCGATTCAGTTGCTAATTTTGAATTGTACGATTTCAAAAACGGATTTGTAGAAATATCGGATAATTTGCAGCATTAGGCCCTCGAATATTGCAAGAAATTTTTTACCGACGCCATATAACTCATTATTTAGATTTCTCATTAATTCCTAACTATGTTAATACATTTCTAACTTATTTAATACAAGGTGTCCCAAAAGATTTTTTTTTTTGATATAGTGTTATAAATAAAACAAGGACCTCCATCAAACAAACCTTTATTATATTGAATTTTATATTGAAATAATCATTTTAGGAAATCACTTTTTAAAAATAATGTCATCCAAATGTAAATATTCACGCTCACGGCACTCATCTAAACTAACAGCAAAATTCCTTAGGATGGCTCAGCACATAATCTCTGGATTGGCTGCCATTTCGTGTCGTATATGTTCTTTTAACTGCACCAAAGAACCCGGTTTATTGACGCAAACTTTCAATTGTAGACAGCCTCACAAGAAAAAGTCCATGCTCAAATCAAGACTAAGTGGAGGCCAATTTATGTCACCTCTCCTAGAAGAGATCAATTTGTTTGGAAAATTTTCACGAATGTTGAAATTTGCAGTGAAATTTTTGCAGAGACGTGCTGGAAGTTTGTGACGTTGCTCCGTCCTGCTGAAACCATGTTCCATAATTATAGCCAGAAAAGTTTTGCAGTACCGGACTTTAGGCGAATGTAATGGTTTTTGATGCTTGCGTTTCGCGTTGCACTCCAGTAACGACCCTTCTGCTTATTTACATGACGGATAAGATGAAAATGAGCATTGAGATAAAAATTTTGTAAAATTCTTGCACACATAATGCATAGTCTGCTCCCGAGAAACGCTTCATACCGACTAAATTTCTAAACGCGGGGCTATCGATTAACATGCGCCCTGCGCAGCTTACAGTTGTTGCGTTTGCGTAACTTTCTTATGGGACACCTTTATTAAATCAGCAATACCACATAGCAGAATATATGAAATATTTTTTATAACAACAAACGAAAAGAAAATGTACTGGGAACCAAGAAATGCAACACTCAGTGTACATATTTGTATCTGAAAATATACGTACTTTGCCATACAGTATATCTTGAACTCTAAACTGATACACTTTTTATTTGTTTATCTCCATGTTTCTGTATACAAGTGCTAAAAATGTGGCACAGCACAGTTTTTTCATTTTGTGAGGCAATTTTCAAATGCTGCTAAGCCAAACAGATTTTTTGTTTTAAAACGCTACGAGTTCGTGTACGTCATTTCAGGTCATTATCCGAATCTGAAAAAAGGTGACCTGTTATAAAAGAAGCTTACTGCTTTTATCGTTATGATGATATGGAGAAGATAGTTTAAGTATTAAACTTATACACAAATACAAGGTTTTGATGACTTAAAAAATTACAACACTATGAAAAATATATTTTATTCGATTAATCTTGTAATTTTTGTGTACGCCATGACTTAAAATTAACAGAAAAGAAATTACGGTGGGCAGGTCCACCGTGGTTATTATTACCAGTGGCAGCTTGTGGATTTTTAAAGTGGGAGGGCGTGCAAGAAAATAGTGCTGTTGAAGATTTTGTTTTGTTTTCCTCTTCCTCTTTTTTTACTTGTCGTGCTATTGAAACCCTATACAGGAGGTGAAATGAGTTAAAGAAAAGAAACTGAACAGAAATAAAATATGGTGTTTTGCTCTGAAAAATTGTTTACTGTGATAAATGATGGAGGGCCGGCGCCCCAACGCTCTCCCTCACGAGCCGCCACTGTCATACACTTTAAGACAAGTGAACAAAATTAGATTCTCTATACTATTTTATAGTGAACTATGATATGCGCATTGTACACATGCTTCAAACTTGAATAAAGTCGCTGACGTCTGGAGCTATCGTTTGAGAATTGGACCAATACTCTTCCATACATCTATCTATCGGTTCGGTTCTATCGGCCATAAACCTGAGAATTCACCTGCTGTCAAGTCTCTGTTTAACTGCACTGTTCTGTTAACTGCACACACAAGCAACTGTATTAACTGCACTATTTGACGAGCTATTTGTAATCCAGCGTTATCTTGCCACAGGAAGAAAAATGGGCAAGCTTTCAAACACAGCTTCACCATGAGCTGAAATATTTCGGTTACATAATCAACTGCGTTTAAATTTCTTTAGATGATTAATAGTCGTGACCAGCTTCCTAAGTAGATTTTCATGAAAAACTTAAATCCACCTCTTTCATACCAATAGCTCGTCCCGTTACAAATTCGGATAATTACCTGAAACGACGTTGTACGTGATCTTATGATATTTCAGAACCTTTAGTAAAACCACAAAAATACTACTTAAGCCGGCGCTACACATTGACCAAGCAATATGGCAAGCGTCACTTGTTGGCGCTTGCGTTGGCCACTTGCCGATGGTACACACATTGACCACATCGTGTACCATGTTTCCATGGCATCGAAATAGTTTCTGATTTGTTTTATCGGTGATGTTGACGTTGGCGCGTTCACTGATGAAATGGCAGGCATATTGTCAATATGTGGATGTCCACTTGTAATGTGTAAAAAAACAGCCAACTTTTGATCAGACGTTGGCATAGTCATATGAGCTAATGTGTAGCGCCGGCTTTAGCATAGTAGCATGGAAAAAATATCCTACTGTATTTTGTGCAATGACATACAGAAATTCAGAAACACGGGTGATACACATCAAGATACGAGGGTAGAATAAAACAGCATGTACATTTTAAAGGAAAATATTATTTTTCCGATCTATAATCGATTTATTTTTCAGCCTAGTCTCGTTTTAGCTCTATAAACTTCGCCCTATAATATTTTTAAGCATTCCAAAAAGAACAACTTATCAGAAGCATTGTCGTAGCATATTCCTTTATCAAATAAGGACGTTTTTTATCAACTCTTTATAAAATGTGACGAATAATGCAGTATAATACTCTCATGATACCGTCTTTCCATTTTCTAAATAGTTGATGATGATAAAGTCGTGTCAATCCCAGAGAACAGCGGTCACGAGCTTTCCGGCCAATGGAAATGTCTTTACCTTCTTCGTGGTACATTTGTTGGGTAAAGTACACTATTTTAACTATTTCTTCGTACCCGTTATATAGCCAGAAATCCAAGTTTGATCAACAGTCACGAATCGGTACAGAAACTTCATGGTATTGCGCTTGTACATGTTTAACTACCACTGTAAAGTGGACATTCCATAGTAGTAATATTTCGATATAGTCTATTATATTATATTACGAGGGTCATTCAATAAATCCTTAGAAAAAATTAAAATTTCAGGACCTTCTGAAATCTTACTTTTTAGACGGCCTAAAAAAGTTGGAGAAACGCTTGGAAAAGTGTATAACTAAAAGGAGATTATGTTGAAAAATAAAAACAATATACTTAAAATAATTTGTTTTTCTATTTTTTTCTAAGTACTTATTGAACCCTCGTATATTATATATTTTTATTATGCCTAAAGGCTAGCTGCATCGTGTTGAACATCAGTTCTCGATAACTAAAGTTAAGCGATATAGCTCGCGATCTAGATCTGATTGGGTGACCAGATCACACCAGCCATACGTCAATTCGGCCCGTAAAGCTAAAATTAATAATATATTTCTATTATATATTTTCTTCGGCTATAGTAGATGATAGTTTTTGCACGCAAATGCAGTGTTTAATCTTCTTCTTTCAATGCCCGTTTGTTTTCTTCAAATGCCCGTTTTTTTTCCAACTTAACACTTCGGTCAATAAGTCCCAGGTCTCACTTACGAAAAATGCTTACCAGTGGTCGATTGTGTCAACCTACAAATGTCATGTGTCAAAATTTCATGACAGTTTGTCTACTAGTTTCTGAGTTGTTGTGCTTTAAGTGACGCTACTTTTGTTATTTTCAAAACAATGAAAAAATAATAATTTCTTGTTTTATTAAACAACACACAATTCGCTTTTTCTGATAATAGCAAAAATATCGAACTTATCCTGCTTTTTAGACTCTTAAAATAAAACCAAATGTCATATCGGCTTGAAATTCATGTACTAGAAATGAAGCTACTTTTATACTTCTCCATCAATCAGAATAGTATCTGATTTTCTGCTCTACCCTTGTATACTGTACAGTAGGTATATTTTTAGTTTTAGTAAAACATGTATACACACTTTGTTGTGGATCAGTACATATTCCATAATAATTCATTTGTGGCTCAAAGGTTGCTATTTAAGGAACAGTAATACGTGAACAAAATTCAATATTTATTATGGCATTTATCCATACAGTTACAAACCATAATACTTTTTCAACTCTGTTAATGGTCTGTTAATGGGCAAAACCATAAATGATAGCTTTCATGTCAATAACAGGAAATTCTCTCTTCCAAATTTAACCAAATATTCAATATAAACTTGCTTAAATCCGTTTGTAGTCATTAATCGAATTTCATGAGATAACATTACTGTTTCCAATTTTAACCAATTGAAATGTTAACGTCAAACATTTCGATGTCCGAATACCGAAAAAAGAAGGTCCAATAAAAGAAGGAAAAAAGACTTGATTAAGAAACTTTCTTTCCCTTCAATGTCCAGGTCGGGAACGCAAAGTCTCGAATTATTTAAATGACTTAAATATTCTGTCGTTATCGGTGAGAAAATGATACAGAAAGCTAATAAAAAAAATTTAGGGTTTGGTAATTTGATATTAAAAGGTATACTGTTATTTACTTAGTACATGTTTTATTCTTAGTTAACTGATTTTTTTTGTTTGTTGCGCGTTATTTTCTAGATAGAACTGATCCAGATCAGATACACTTTCATTATTGTATTATAAATGAAGCAAATATTTACAGTGTTTTAGTGTTTATTAATGGAAAATTATATCAGTGTCAGAATGAAAAATGTGCAATATTGAAATATATCATTAAACGACGTAGAATATTAACTATTTCTATAAAATATGATTATTCATATTCATATAAACATATTCATATAAACATATCATATAAACACAAAAGTGGTAGGTAGATTTTTAATTATTTCGATGTTAAATGTCAATGTAATTGTAATCAGATTCGATTTTTATGTAATGAGATTCTCAAAATGCCATCTTCATCGCTCAGTACAAACTTGCTCAATGCGAACTGTGCTCGTATACCGATAGATGCAGTGACAGTTGATATTTAAGGCATTATTTTTTGTTACTGTTGGACAATATATATATATATATATATATATATATATATATATATATATATATATATATATATATATATATATATGTATATATATATATATATATATATATATATATATATATATATATAAATTATATATATATATATATATATATATATATATATATATATATATATATATATATATATATATAAATTATATATATATATATATATATATATATATATATATATATATATATATATATATATATATATATATATATATGTAGTGTTAGATTTTCTTGGACTATCATCCAGTTGAGGGGATGGGTGGGGCTCGTTCGCAGTCAACATCCAACAAAAATGTTCATTCAGGCGAAAACGCAGGTTGTTGTGTGTTCCGCATGAGATTGTGGAACCCAAGGGTTGGGTGTGTTATGACACTCAGCTACTGTTGTGTGATTGGATGTAGTCCAAGAAAATCTAACACTACATGTATAGGCCATCCGACGGGAGATCGGCAAAAACATGGGTTGTTGGCTGTGGATAGTGTCTCCCTATTCTTGATGGTATGGTATATGTCGGTGCCCTAAAGAATCTAAACATCGAAAGACGAAACATATGTCATCTAGTTGAAGGGATGGGTGGAGCTCATTCTCAGTCAAACAACCAACAAAAATGTTCATATATATAGACAGCGTTACAAGCCTTGTAGGCCTAAGACTTGGTTGGTGACTTCCTTCATTCGTCTCTATTTCTTGCTTTATGTTCCCAATTTCTAATCTTTAGTTTTTCTAGGCTCGTCCTTACTTCATGTATCCACTCCATCCTTAGTCGTCCTGTTCTTTGCCTGGTAGTTATGGCATCCTTTAATACTTTTTTTGTTGCTCGATTGCCTGGTAACCTTTCAGCATGACCCAGCCATCTTATTCCGTAAGCTGCTACCACTGATGTTATGAGGCGATTGTTATAGAGGTCCATCAGTTCTTGATTTAATTGTCTCCTTCATATGCTGATCAACTTTTTTCCCTCCATATAGTTTAGGAGAATCTTCCTTTCCCAGATTCCCTGCTTCAGTTCTTCAGAATTATTCAGTATCCATAGCTCGCAGCCATATAATACCACTGGTCTAATTACTGTTCAATACAAATTGTTTTGTTCATCTTGACACTGACTTTGATTTCAGAATGTTTGTTACAAATCCTACACTTTTATTTCCCTTAATAAGTCTTGCGTTAATTTCCCTGCTCTCATCATTGTTGTTGTTGATGTGGACTCCTAAGAATGTTAAGCTATCTATATGTCTAAATGTATATCACTTGTCATCCACAAGGCTTTTTACTGACTTAGTCAACCGCTTTTTACCATTCATCATTTTCATGTAGTTCGTTTTTTCGTCATTGATTTCCAAGGCAGTCCAAATTTTCCTAAAATGTTTCCAATATTTTAGTCGCCTCTAATAATCACTATTTTGTTTTTGAATAGCTATGTGGTCAGTGTACACTAAACATAGATGTTTGTGGTTGTGGAATTACGAATTCGAAATTATTTTAGAAGAAATTTATATATATTTCTTCTAAAATAATTTCGACGATTACTTAAACAGAGCGAAATTATACATAGAAGAAAATTTATCAACTGTATCCATATTACCTTTTGTTTTGTTGTAGTGTACAATCATCAATTTATAGTTGATCCTCATCAGCCGAAGTTCATTGGCTAATTTGACGCTTGTGAACGAATTGTCCATTGTCACGTTACGTCCCGTCTCATATATCGATAGAGGGTTGCCCTACTTCACTCCTCTATGAATTTTAAATTCTTCTGATATCTGACCTTTTACGCTCACTTTATTGGCAGTGTTGATTAGCGTCATTCTCGTCAATCCTATTAGTTTAAAGGGGATCCCAAACTTTTTCGGCACTTTATATATCTGGTTTTTACCCAGTCTATCATAGGCTTGCCTAAAATCTATTAAGAAAGCGTGGATATATAGCCGCTGTTCGTAGCTGTTCGCCATTATTTGTTTTAAAGTGAGAATTTGATCGTTGATAGGGCACCTCTTCCTAAAACCTGCTTGATAATCTCCTGTTTGACAAGGTTTTTTTAAATATAGTTGCAAATACTTTATATTCCACATCTAGAAGAGCTATTCCTCTGTAGTTTTTGTGAATTGCCACATCTCCTTTCTTTAAATTTGGGACTAAAATTGCTTCAGGCTAATTTTATGGCATAACTTCATCTTTCCAAATTCTCACTATATTATTAGATTAGCTTCTTCTAAGCCCGATGAGTTATATTTTTCCAATAATTTTTCTCTAATGTTCATGTACCTCCAGAAATAAAAATCTAGAGGATTATGGTCAGAGAATCTAGGTGATCATGCAACAAGTTCAATCACGTTCAATCCATCGTAGATTATTATTACATATCATTGTTGGTAAATTCCGAACGGCAATTTCGAAATATGTTGATGCATCATCTATTTGAAACCACATGCCTCTTCTTGTGATTAATGTAACATCTTGTTGGCAATTTCGTAATAAAGAAATATAGCTTATTGTCGGTGTGACATGATATAAGATAATGGCATAATAATACATGAAATAAGATAAGTTTTTATTTGGTTTACGAATTTATATATTATTATTTACTCTTTATATTTTCAGACGTGTAACTTCGAAACAAATAAAGATCCACCTACCACTTTTATGTTTTTAATGATATTAAATTATTTTTTTATAACATACATTTTACTGCATAAATATTAAGTTATAATATTTTAAAATTCTTCATGAAAATGACCGCAGTGGTTTTAGCAAAATATTAAATCTTGTAACTTTATAACATTAATAAGGCTCTATAAGGCCTTAAATAGATGAAAGTTTACGGGTGCAATATTTGGGCTATATGGTCAATTGTTGCAGTTTTGCAAATCTTTCGAACACACATTTCATCTAACATTGTCATTCCAATGCCACCAAAAATTGTCAGGAAAATTTTGATTTTTTTATCTAACATAGTGCAGAATATAGTTTTCATGGCCAGTTATGTTTTTTTGCAGAAAAAGTAGTTTACATTGCCTTGATGAAGAAAATCTTAAATAAAAATATGATTCAATCAAATTTTTTACCAAGTTTAAAACCATTGTACGAAAATATTGAAAAGCAAGCGAAATTCATCCGTGTTCCACGTAAAAATTACTCATACTTTCAGCCGCCATTAAAAGGTCTACAAGTGTTTCCCAAGACTGGTTTTTGGCCTTAAGCCGTTATCAGGTGGGCTCGAGCTGAACGTTCAGAAAACAGTTGAAGGAATGACCAAAATGTATATGGCGTGGCGTACGCCATATACATTAACCATGTCAGATGGTGGCTGTAATCACATGCAGCTCACAATGTCCTGTGGTGAACACCATCAAAAGTCAAACTGATCAATTTTTAGGGGGAGCAAGTATAAATTTTCGTTAAATTTGAATATTTTTCAACGGGCTTCTTCTCTCAACGATCTTATTCTTCTCCACTATTCAATTTTTCTCCAATCTACGAGATCAATTTATAGAAAAAATCGTAAAACTATAAATAATAAAATATATAAAATTTAATAGTACATCCACTTTAAATATACGCGTTGAGAAAGAACAGTATCAATCAATCATAACTCAAATTTTATCCACGTCTGTAATAACCGATCGTCGAACCTGAGATACATCTGAAATATTCGCTCTCTAAATATCTAAAACCACTTTCCGATAGTGAAATGCATCAATCTCACAGTGAATAAAATTTTCTGACAAGTTTATAGTAAAAGTGTTCTTTATTTGCTGGCAACTTTTAAATTTGACATTAAAGCCATGGATCATTAAAATCAATAAAGAGCTATATAAATACTATGCAAGATCAAAATGTTAAGTAGGAGCTGCATTTCCTAAAATCAATAACCATTCAATGGAAAAAAATCGACCCTACCAAAAAATACCGATTTAAAACATATATATAATTAACAGTACAGAAATAGAATTGAATCAGTTCAAACAATATTGCAGATAGATCATTAAGCTCTTTAACCAGTTACAATATTACTTTCATAAAGGGTTGCCCAATAAGATTGTTAGAACTTTAAAATGAGGCACAATAATAACCAGTGCTAATAAAAACAAATAATGGCTTTATGTTCTTAATTGGCTTCAAATGGCTTTAATTGCAGTACATATGTTACAGTAAAAGCTCTAAAATTGTTTAATAGCATGATTGACGCGTTAAACCTAGGATTTACCAATTAGATGTGGTAAGACTCCGAAAAAAAATTATCATTCATATAATTTCGGACATTTACCATTTCGGAACGGTCAATCTTAGGATTTTCCAATTCGTGTTGGTAAATCTCCGATTTATTAATATGCATATGCGCTTGACCGAATTAATAACAGCTTATCCATTCGTATATACGTGTTTCTCTTGTGAATAGTGCATTTCAGTGTAATTTAACTATATAATGGCTGCCTATATAATGGCAAAGCGTTTTTATAATAAAATTAATTGTATTATCGCTGACAAAAATGCTAATAATTTTTATATCACGCGTAATAAATCTAGTAACTATATTCGCGAAGTAAAAGAGGCAAAACCTTGCGTTTACTTTATAATCTTATACTTTGCTAAAACTTTTTTGCGAATATCCAATTTCTTACAGAAGTCTACCAAAATATAAAACACGAATTTTGTTTGACATTTCAATATTACATATCTTATTAATTCATTCTATGTTTACGTTTACTACTTCTAATAGTTACCTTTGGACGAGTCAAATGTTTTTTCCTGCTTGAACTTGTTGATATAATAGCTCAACAGCTGGATATCGCTTTGCAGCGGGTTCTCGTACAAATAGATGTATGGTCTTCTATCGTAGGCCCTTCCTCCTGCATATGATACACAAGCTAGACGACCAGTTCCTAAAGATTGGTTTTAGTCACACACAGAAAATTCATTGGACCTTATGGGAAGGCTGGCAAGAGACATTAAAAGCGGTATGCAGTGATGATTGTGATGCAGAAGCTTGCTGTTGCTATATTGCTTGCTGCGTTGCTGAATGGCTGTTGAATAATGACATGCAATATAAAAGATCGATCTTTCAACAAAAAGTCTTTTTGCATTTGCATCTGATGAAAATTGAGGCATATTTTGAATATATCATATATTCATATTTTGAAAATGATATCAGTTAATTATCCGCCTGATTTAAACATTTTAGATGTAGAAAATAAAAATTAGAAAAATGTCGTTGTTGGAATCGTTAGAAATTAATAAATTAAAAGGTTTAAATATAATGTTAAATGAGCAAATAGAGACAAATAATTCACGTTTAGTGAACTTGTAATTTTACACCTATTTCCATCTGTAAAATAGTGTGGGCTATGCTCGAGCCAGGCACAATAAAAATAAATTACAGCTATCTTCAGTGGCATAAAACAAGAAAATATTTTTAAGGAACATTGTAACCCTAATTAAATAGAAGAAATTTAGTTTATATTCAACATCTCAAGAAGCCATTGTGTTGGTGAAATATGTCAGAATAATATAATTCAGTGAAAATCGTATAAAACTGTAGTTTTATTTTATGTAATTTAAAAATGTTACACATTAAGAGTAAATTGGCCTCACCACTCAAGAATAAAAATTATTATACTACAAATACTAAATAGATAACTAAACAAAAACTAATTTAAAACGTACGTATGCAGTTAATTTCAATTTATTTTTAATGGAATTCCTTAACAATGAATCTTCTCTAACCACAAATCTTTAAATTTCTGTTATTTTACTATACTTTCTTTTATTTTTATTTCAAATAAATAATGGATTAATAACATAGTAATAAATCAAGCAATCAACAACAATAAAATTACACCCAAAGAAATTCTTACTCTCCGTTTTTTAAGTTAGAAATTAGAGCGGTCTGTTGTAACTGTTAGATATTTTTGCCCAGAATTAAAATTAATAATATTTATTGAGCAAAGATTGAACAATAAATTTTGTCAATTCTTCTATTAGAACTTTCGGTGTAGAACACTAAACTTTTTTTAGAGATTTCCCACTAAACACCAAATCACTTCTTTTAAACTGCTCGACGCACGTTTCACTAACCATGTTAGCATCATCAGGAGATGATTTAATCTAATTTTGGTTTGGTGGTAAATCTCTTCAAATTTAATAAATATTGTCTAAAAAACGAAATATTCTGATGCATTAGAGATGTAGAGAAAAGAGAATTCAGCCCTTTGTTGACAAAGTAATTTGTGCTGGAAAAGTGTTGGGTATATAACAGTGATGTGCACCAAGTATTTGTTGATTTCATACAGACATACGATAGTATCGACAGGCGAGTACTGTATATAATCATGGTGGAATTTGGAGTTACATCGAAACTGATTCGGGTTACAAGAATGACAAAGAGTGATATTTTGTCACAAGTTAGAGTAGAAGATGATCTGACTGAAACACGATTGAAACTCGAATATTTTGCCGAATCCGAAACTGCTAAAATGCTATGCTTTAAATCCACACAACTCGTAGCGTATGCCGATGACATAAATACACTTACAAGATATTTGGAGAGTGTTAAAGAAATTTGTAACCTTAACTCGGTACCAAGGGAAATTGGACTACATACTAACGAAAACAAAACAAAAGTTTTGACATAAACTAGGAAAAAGACCCCAGTCAGACAAAATATTACAGTGGGAGACTTTAACCTATAAAACGTAGACAATTTTGTATACCTAGGGACAAACTTATAGAAGGATAAAAGCAAACTCATCGAAATTAAAAGAAGAATAATGCTGGGAAATTATTCCGTACTCCCATTACTTAAAAACAAAAACATGCACAATAAAACAAAACTTAAACTATATAAAACGATTATAAGACCTGTGCTATGCTATGAAAGCGAAACATGGACATTAACTCATACGTCCGAAAAATTACTTAACAGTTTTGAAAGAAAGGTCCTCAGGAGAATCCACGGAGCTATGAGAGCACTGCTAAAATTTTCAAACAGGACGCGGGCACTGAACCGAGAAGGACGGAGGCGGAGTATACAGAAGGCCAAGGCCCGATTTGGGCTATACCGCCATAGTAAGTAAGTAAGTATGTATTAAAGATGTATAAACTATTTCGGCGATGAAGCTAAGTGTATGTCACAAAAATGTTTACAAGTTGTACAAGGACTTTAATAATAGCAGTCAACCAGCTGAAGCTGAACAACCAATGAAGAAAACATTACCAAAATCAAAGATTTTGTACGGAGTAATCGCCGATTAAGCAATCGAGACATGTAGATACTGCTGGAATATTATATGAATCATTTCAATCAATTTTGAAGAACAATTTAGGCTTGTCTCGCGTTTCTTCTCGTCTTGTTCTATGAACATTAAATGTTTTTGAAAACCATCGTCGTGTTAAAGTTGCTGAAGAGATGCTTTCTTTAGGTGGTGAGATTCTGAGATGCATAATTAGTAGTGACGAGATATGGCTTTATATTTATGACTCAGTAACAGCTGAACGACCCAGGGAGTATCGTGCTAAAGATAAACCAAAGCCGAAAAACCCCCTTTAAAACCGTTCGAAAATCAAAGTCATGTTAACTGTTGACTTCTATTATCATGGTATTATCCATAAAGAGTTCCTTCCAACTGATCAAACAGGTAATAAAATCCAACATCTCATTAATTACATGTGAATTTTTCACTAAGAATGAAACAAATAGCATTCCGCAAGCATAATATTCACAAGATATGGCATCGTGTAACGTTTTCTTGTTCCCTCGTTTAAAGAAACGTAGAGTACGTTTTCAGCCTATAGAAGTCGTTCAAGAGTTCATTGATCGCTTTGAAGAATATCCTCACCAGATCTGACTGTCCTAGACATTTTCCTACGGGGCTATCTCAAGGACAGAATATATGTCAACAACCCTCTAACCATCAAGATCCTAACAACATCCGGCATAAGATATCTCCTGAAATGCTGAGAAGAGTCTTTGAAAACGCTGTGAGAAGAGCACATGTTTGCGAGCACGAGAACAGTGGTAATTTTATCGATGTGATTTTTCATGTGTAATACAAAATATTTATAATAAAATTTTGATTTGTTGTGTAGGTGGTTTATTTATTATGTTTCGTTCAAATTTTACAGAGCGAACAAACTACGAACCTTATTTTGCGCCATATAAATGGCGCAAATATTATTTTGTATATATACATAAGGTTACCGAGATAACCATTTTTGGTTACCAAACCAAGTAGAAAAATGTACTAATACAAAACCAGCATATATTTAGAAACACTAAACGAATTTTTACCCAATATTTTTTTGTTTAATTTTCTTGTTTAGAAAAACTTTCTATGTTGACCTACGTAATTAATAAAATATCTAGTATATATATTTAATTATTTTTTTTAAGTATTTTGTTGAAATATTTAATTATTAATTTCTGCTACAAAAATATTCAGGTTTTTAAATTTTGAATAATAATTACCCTTGAAATTATCTTAAGTGGATAAACATATACTTTTAGTTTACTTAGGTTTAATGTTCAAGACATTTTCTTAAATAAAGTTCGTTAGAAATAACGGACTCAAAGAGGAGCTTATGAAAAGTAATTATAAACGTCACAAGACATAAAACAAAAGAAGAAAACAACAGGCATAAAATATTCATCAACTTTTATTCACCATTATTTTTAAAATTGCTTTTTAGGTACGCAGTGCGAAAATAAATATTTTGCGGTAGGGTGAAGATCAAATATCACCATTCCTGGAAATATAAAACTTTATTATAAAATCATTAATATGATACAAAAATAGGGTTCCAGTGTGTTGATTTTCATGAAATCAAATTTAAAATACATGTATATCGAATACATTCGTAATTTAGTTGGTATATTCGTGATGAAATAAAGATGACCCAATGAGAGCAACAAAAATAAAGTAATTTAAAATATACATACACTTAATTAAAATGAATTTTATTGGAATACACTTGAAATAACATAATAATTTAGAAAAAAATCTATACCTGGCTCACTTTAGAATATCTTTAAAACTTACAGGGTGTAACGGAAAGTACTTTCGTAAATTTAACCAACGGTTGTTCACATCATTTTAAAGAAGAAAAAATCCTTATGATCTAAGATCTAGCAGCTGATTCCTGCAGGTATCTGTTTTTAATGAAACTCACTTTAAATGAATGATTAATGACAATGCAATTCATTGCTGCCGGGTAGCCTATCAAAAATTAGCCAAGATAACCTTTAATTAAATATATTGTAACTAATTTATTTTAATAAACTTCAACTTTTTTTAAAGTAATTGAAACGTTATTTGAAAGAAAATGATGTGAAAATAGTTGCCAGCTCTCAGTCGGCTTAAATCACTAGGTTGCCAGAAGTAAACAGGTATATTATTGTTAATTATTTACGCTCATCGTGCTTTTCCAGGATATGTTATACTAAATTGAAGCTTAATTTTTGCTGTAAACGATAATACATGGTTGCCTATTAAAAATGACCGAAAATAGTGGTTGCCACTATCTGAATTAATTACTCTCGTTCTGAATGAGTGTGTGAGAGAGAGAAAGAATGCACGCGCTGCGGCGTGTTGTAAACAAGGATACAATGTGGAGTAGTTAAAGTAATATTGCTTTTTAATTTTTTTACCTGTGAAGCAATGATTTTCAAGCATAATGGAAATGTTTCGCGATCAGAAAGGAATCATGATTTGTTGACTATTATTGATCATGACTATTAAAAGTTCAAATTATATCGAAGTCCTTTTATCTGTTCTTTCAATGCCAATGAACAGTAACAACAAATGAACAGTAAACAATAAACAATTTAGAAATATAAAACGATTTTTAAATATTGGCCAATCAAGGTAATGAAATACATATTTCATAATAATGACATTAAAAAATGATTACAATTTTAGTATTTATTTTTCTTTATTAAAAAAATATATATGATATTTTTTTACAAATCATGAATTTGCATCATGATTTAACAGTCTATACACAAACTTAATAAACATAAACTCACTATACGTATAACTGTCACATCTGCCGTGATGCGCCTTTGTTTACAACACGACGCAGAACGCGCTTTCCTTCTTCCTCGCTCACACTTATTTAGAGCGAGAGTAATTAATTCAAATCAAGGCAACCACTACTTGCGACCCTTTTTTTTTAGACAACCATGTATTATCGTGTACAGCAAAAATTAAACTTTAATTTAGTATAATATGTTCTTGAAAAATCTTAAATAATTTACAACAATTACAAATAATACAATAAATGCTAGAGTGCGGCTGACTAAGAGCTGCCAACCATTTTTTTTATATTCTTTACATCATTTTCTTTCAAATAACGTTTAATTTACTTAAAAAATATACGTTTAGAATTCATTAAAATAAATTAATTACGATATATTTACTTAAAGGTAATTGCGGCTAATTTTTATAGTTTATCCGGCAGCAATGTATCACACTGTCATTAGTTATTCATTTGAATTAAGTTTCATTAAAAACAGATACATGTAAGAATCACCTGCCGGATCTTGTACGATTACAACAATGGTCCAAAACCTAAGCGCCCGTGAGAAAAAAAATTGCAAAGTTATTGAATCACCAGAGGAAAAATTATGAAAAGAATTAACATATCGCAGAAATACGTAGCAAATAAATAAAAGTCCATTTGGCAAATATTAATTTGTTATTATTTAATGAATAAACTGCAAATAAACTAATGAACATTGTCATTTTTTTTTATTAAGAATCATGTCCTACATCAGCCCTGAACAGTGTAGCGGCGTCGCAATATTGCCACGACAAAGATTGTTATTTCAAAATTGCGACAAAAATTAGTTCAAAAAAAGTGTTTCAGTGCGTGGAATTTAAATTCGATTTATAACTCAATAAATATATTCTACGCGAATATCCGGATATACTTCTCATTTACGGGGAACCTCTTCAAAATTCCGAAGAAGCTAAGCGTATTTACGGGCAACGATACCCCGGAAGGATGCTTCCAGATCAGCAAATATTTTCCAAGTACCTCAAAGATATTTGGATACGAGTAGTGTGGTTCCAAAATTTCAAGAATGTGGGCAGAAGAAATCACTCCTTAAATCGAAGAATAAGTTTTGCACCTGTTTGAAGACCATTCTACCAGAAGTACTTGAAGTGTTGCTCAACAAGTTAAAGCTTCCCATTGGATTGCACATAGATCACGAAAATAGCATTTACTCAATTCTTATCATGTACCAAGGATACAAACACCCTTACCCGGTGATTTTTCACACAGGCAGAAATAATGTGAAAGGTTTATTGGCAAAAATAAAAGAAAGCCAAAATCGTGTTCAATATTTTATCAACCAACGACGCATTTCTCACGAGGAATAAAATGGTGGACATTTTGAAGAGTTAATTTAATAAAATAACTAATCATGAGCTTGTCAGTGTGACGTCAACCAGTTAAAAAGTGATATGAAGAAGATTAAGATGTGAAAGAAATAATTTCAACGTTAACGTTAAAGGAGAATAATGTGTAAGTTTTCCTTTTTTTTGTAAAAAAACAAAGTGACTTTATGCGGAAACGTATGGAATAAATAAAAACATTATATTTTACTTTAAAATAATACCTTAAGAAACCAATGGAACTAAAACTGAATTCCGATAAATCGATGTAAAGAAAACGAAATAGACGTTGCCATTGTTAGGCAAATGTATCCTGTTTTCCGAAGAAATAGCATTTTGGATGTTCTAAGGAAACTTTTTGTTCAAAAAAAACTGTAATCAATCCTTGTTTAAATTTACAAAAGTACTTTCCCTTACACCCCGTATATACGTAATCAATTAAGTATAAATTTTGTCTAATGGAGAACCATATTGAAATTGTTTACTAACAGCATGGACTTGCTCTCTGATCTAAACTCCGATCTGAACTCCGATCACAATAAAAAAAAAATATCTAAATAACAGCTAACATACCAGTTAGAACATGAAGGATATATTTTATTACGTGAAGTGGATATAAAAAACTGTTGCACTCTCGCGCAGAAAAACGGAATGAATGTACAGGGTATCGGTCGAAAAGTACTTGGCCTAAAAAAACATATTTGAATTGTTTTTTCTTCAACGTAGTGACCTTGCAATTCAAATCAACTAAATCAATGGTGTTCCAAATTTTGAATACCCGCAGTATAATGCGATTTGTCAGACTCTGCATAATACACGGTTGTTTCAGCTTTGACCTCACCATTTAAAGTAAGTCTTCATTCAGTGAGGGTTTGCTTCAAGTTTGGAAAGAGAAAGTAATTAGTGAAACTGCGAATCCAGAATAAGACTTAGTGAATATACTAAGACGATATATATACTAAGACAATAATATACGAGACTTAGTGAATAATACTTAGTGAATCCAGAAAATACGATACATGTGGTAACACTTCGAAGCGTAGATCATTGATTTTTGAAGGAATAATCTGAGACGTATGTGTACAGATGTGTCTTTTTACTCAGATGTGCCTTTAATGGCATTTAGCCTCAATAGCAAGTAGAAAGATGTTAGTCCTATCTTTTGCAAAGTAGTTTAGAAGTACCACACATAGAACTGTTTTCGCTTTCTATGACGCACATGTAACTTCTCTACCAAACTGGTTAGACTGTTGCTTCATATATGGCATGTAATGGTGAACCTATGCTTCATCTAATCTAACCATCATCTACTATTATAGAATGTCGAAGAAACTGAGCAAAATCGTATTTTAACAAAATGAGTCTAAACATGCTTTAGAAGTGATCATTCGAATGAGTCTTTAACAATCTGTTAACAAAAACGGCACCCATCAACTACAAAGTATTTTCATACCAAATTATCGTGTAATGTACATCTGCATACAGTTTATCAACATGATTATAAAATCGGCAATCTCACGTATCATAAATATGCGATCATTTATTAGGACGCAGTGGTTGCCAACGTTTTTTTCGGTCATATTAATTTTTTAGGTCCGGAGCGTACCCCACCCTTAAGAGATGTGTGAACAAGTTTAAAATCAACAGTCCACTTTTTTAACATCGAATATAAAAATAAAGAATCTTTTAAGCTGAAATTTAGCTCTTAATTATGTCGTGGAATAAAACCCTGTTAAGCATAATATATTATAAGAGCTCGAATTTCAATTTTATCAATTTTGCAAGAAATGTCAAAACTTGTTTGGTTTACTCGATCGCCACAAACACGCTACTAAGCACAAACATCTTAAACGTCGCAGTTCGCCGTCTAAACAATCATGCTTGATAAATATTATGGTCATTTGAAATACTTGTGCCATCTCTGTGTCAGACAGAGAATGTTTTGAATAATCGTCATATATCCGAACCTAGAGCATGTTTCATGAGAAAAATTAGCACGAGGAAAATTCTTTATTAAAGTTTTCACCACCGTGGAAGATAAAATAAATTAGTATATGTACAAAATTGTATTCCTTTCCCCAGACATTTCGTCAACAGAAAAGCAATTCTTCCCTAGTTTGGAAGAAGATTTCAAAGGAAAAAAAATATTTCTTTCCTAGGAAAATAAAATCAATAAATATTTAAAAAATCGGCTTTGCAGGAGTTAGATATTTCTTGGTCAACAATAACGAGTTACACATATTGAAAGTTCTTGTTAAACCTGCTACACTTCTGAAACAAGGGCAATATTGAATGAAATAAATCAGACCTATAAATTGAAAGGAGAATCCCGAGTGCGCCATAAACAACTTCAACGGTTTTTCACTCGAAGTCTGTTGATTATTTAAATTCTGGGTACCATTTTTTACTCCGAATATACTGAGGAAAGCGAAAAATGCAATAATATAAACAATACACTTTGGAGAATAAATTTTGTAATATTTATGTACACCATTAACGGTATTATATAATGATAAAAGTATCAAAAGATTCCACTTACGGTTGATACAAAACATTAATAATGGGTAGGTTCTCAACGGTTATTATAACTCTGCAGTTCTGCGAAACATGGTGAGATATTCAAGGCGCATTGTTCACATGATTCAAATTTATTTATAGTTGCTGGCGGCCGGGGCAATCACACAAGAGTTGCAGCTAGGGATCTCGCTGGTCAGTTGAGTGTCTCAATCACACAGTCTTTGAAAATCTGTATTGTTTTGCCAAGTTGAATGAAATATAATGTTATCTTGTTCAAAAATGAGATTTAAACGAGCTTGCATATACGACCTAATAACAAGATGCCATATCATATAGCCCCTCCTCATAACATAATTCTTGGAAGCGAAGCTAGCGAATGAGTCTTATGATACGTGATAAGAAGAGGCTCCTAAAAAGAACGACAACCATGCCACGCCAGAACAATTAAATATCAATTAACAATCTTCCACAACCCCACAAAACAATTCCATCTGTAGCTGCAGCAAAAGTGTTATGCATTTGTCAGTTATTTTCATATCGATTTCGTACAGCAGAAAGTCTAAGATATCACTATTCACATCCTTAATACTTCTAGAATAATCAGAACAGGTCCCATAATTCTAACTCTTAGACCATCTTATAAATGTCCTCAAAACCCTGTAGAAGCAGTAATGTCCAATTGTCTCTCTATTTCACGAAAGAATAAACCTGCCTCTATCATATCAACAGCTCATCCCTTTTCAAATTCAGACAATTGCCTGAAACGACATGATGTACAAACTTGTGGAATTTTAGCATTTTTTGCAGAACCGCAAAATTACTGCTTAGCTTGGAGGTAAAACAAAAGTTTAAACCGCTTACTTTGCTAAATCTTATCATCATGGCCTGGCCCTGATCGTTTCTTTGCGGCTGCTTTCCTTGCGTTCAGCTCCAACCTTGCTGATAACCCCTGTAAGGCTAGACACCGGTCCCGGGAGATACCTGTTGGCGAAATGGTGGCGGCTGAACAAAGACGATCAGGATACCACGTGAAGTACGGGTAAAAGATCTTTGTGATTAATATATTTCTCCAAGATCCCGCTATGCCATCTTGTGAGGCATATATAACGGGTTTTTCAAATTAAGCGTTTTTTTTTAATTCTTGAATAAAACATAGTTGTGAATTAGCCTATGTCTAGTCTCATTTCAGAAATGTAATGTATGACCTTAAAAAAAATGGAGTCGTACACAATAGGATATTACACGGAGGTTAATAGGAGTCATATACGTGTTAAAATTGTTTTAAATTGAATTAAATTATTTTATGGAAATGGGCGTTCAGTGAAAAATGTTTTTCGAAAATTACGTGATATTTACGGTTTGCGCCATTGTAGATCTGAAAGCACTATCTATCGAATTGTTCAAAAAATTTCAACAAACTAGTTCAATGAAACATAAAAGAAGAGCAATATATAGTCGTAGTGGACGTTGACAAGAGCATATTTATTTGGTACGTGAAAGTATTGCTGAATATCCAAAAATTTCCATCAGTCGATGTTCACAACAATTTCGGCTCAGTGAATCCACAACATGGAATACTTTACGAAAGGATTTAGCCCTGAAGACATATAAGGTTCAAATATCAAATGAACAAGCCTCTGGATCATTCAAAACCTCGTGCATTTGTCAATTGGATCAAAGAACAAACGTGATTTTTATCAAAAAATCATCTTTTCAAATTTAGCACATTTTGAAATTGGTGGCTATGTTCATACACAAAATTGCCACATTTAGGGTGAGGAAAATCCACGATTGGTTCGTGAGAAACCTTTGCATCATAAACAAGTATCTGTTTGGTATGCATCATGGTCAGGAGGTGCAACTGGGCCGTATTTCATTCAGAAAGCTGCTCGTGAAGCGGTAACTGTCAATGGTGATAGATATTATGAGATGATAACTTGATTTTTGTGGGCTGAATTAAATAATATTGATCTGGATTAAATAATATTGATCCAACAGGATTGCTCTATACCTCACTCTGCTAATTAAACAATTGATTAATTGAGAGAAACATTTCCTGGACGACTTGATGCAAGAAACGATAATGTTAATTGGTCACCAACATCATTTAATTTGACACTATTGAATCATTTTCTTGGGCATTGTGTGAAAAGCCAGGTCTATATGAACAATTTACAATCATTTACACAATCATTTACATTTGATTTGACACTATTGAATCATTTTCTTGGGCATTGTGTGAAAAGCCAGATCTATATGAACAATTTACAATCGATTCATGAACTAAAGGATGGAATTATTCCAGTCATTGGTGATATAGAGCCAATGTTATGTCAAAATGTCTTACAAAATTTTGGCAAAAGAGTGGACGTCTATGCAGGTGCAAGAGGTGGTCCTTTGGCACTGATTGTCTTTCGTGATTAAATGTCATATACTATGCTTCAAAACAAGCCATCCGTATCCTGTATGAGTCTAATCACCAACAGACGAAACATGTGGCCTCCAATGTAAAAGGGATAGGTGGGGCTTCCTCTCGGTCAAGCAACTAACCAATGCTCATTATGACGGAGACACAAGTTGTTGTGCGTTCCACATGAGATTGTGGAACCAAACGGTCGGGAGTATATAACTCCTTACTACTGTTGTTTCATTGGACGCAATCCAAAGAAGTCAAACAACTCCCATTATAAGTCATCCGACGAGAAGTCGGCAAAAATAGGAGTTGTTTGATTGTGGAGATGGACTCCCTATTCTTGGCGAGAGAGCATATGTCGGAATCCTGATGAGTCTAATGACCAACAGACGAAACATGTGCCCTCCGATGTAAAAGGGATGGGTGGAGCTTTCTCCCGGTCAAGCAACTAACCAATGCTCATTATGGCGGAGATACAGATTGTTGTGCGTTCCACATGAGCTTGTGGAACCCAACGGTCGGGAGTGTATAACTCTTGACTACTATTGTTTCAATGGACGCAATCTAAAGAAGTAAAAAAACTCCCATTATAAGCCATCCGATGAGAAGTCGGCGAAAATAGGGGTTGTTTGTGGAAATGGACTCCTTATTCTTGGCGAGAGAGCATATGTCGGTACTCTGATGAGTCTAACCACCAACAGACGAAACATGTGCCCTCGAATGTAAGGGGGATGGATGGGGCTCCCTGCCGATGAAGCAACTAACCAATGCTCATTATGGCTGAGATGCAGGTTTTTGTGCGTTCCACATGAGATTGTGGGACCCAACGATCGGGGGTGTATAACTTCTGACTAATGTTGTCTCATTGGATGCAGTCCAAAGAAGTCAAAAACTCCCATAATATATATATATATATATATATATATATATATATATATATATATATATATATATATATATATATATATATATATATATATATATATATATATATATATATATATATATATATATATATATATATATATATATATATATATATATATATATATATATATATTCAATTTCATTCAAATGTGTATTCTGGATGTTGCACTTTTGTATTCGCCAGCATAAACTATAGTATCATATATATAAACATGAATCAGGTCCAGTATTTATATTTTCAGTTTAGAAATAGTGGTCTTCGTCACTCATACAAAAATGCATGAGCAACCAAAAAGGGCTCCAATTACAGAATTAAAGGAATTATGTGACTCCCTTATTCTAGTTGCTCTCATTTTCGACAAACCAATATAGAAAATGTAATAAACAATTTTTTTAAATGATATATAAAAGCAAAGCGGTAAGCTAAAAGCTATTTTTTTTAGGTCCAGTTTTAATTATACTACACCCTTTACTGTTAAGGGTAAATTGGAAGGTACTCAACCTTGTAGCACTTACCAATATATTTTCTTACTGGTTCACTGTAGTAAGTGGTGTAATTAACTTTTTCATTAAATGGTGATGTTACTAACATTTTTTGAATATAATTGTCACTGGAATACCTTAAAGGTATGTCATCATAATATCTGAAAACAACAAAAAGAAAAAATTAATAGATACAAAATATCAAAAACACATGAAAATGTATATAATTATTGTTATACTAGGCTAATTGAAAAGTTCGCGGATCGGAAATGATGAGTGATAAAACAAGTTTGTAGTAGATAAAATTACTTTATTCTTCCGTATATTCTCCCTTAAGCTCAATACATTTTTCCAGAGGTTCTCCAATTCATTTATTCCATCTCTGAAGTGATTTTTTGGAAGTCCTTCAAAATAATCATCTACAAGGTTTGTTTTTTAGTTATAAGATTTGATATTAACTATATATGTAAACATGCTATAACTTATTCATTGAATGAAAAACGCTTGCCAAGTAAGAATTTTTTTGAGATTTGGGAACGAATGAAAGTCAAAGAGTGCATGATCCGGTGAATACAGTGGATGCTCCAACAGTTCTTAGTGGAACTCCTTCAATTTGGCATTGAAAGAACACCTCTGTGTGCCGCTGCATTGTCTGGATGAAAAATATTTTTTTCCATCGCTAAACCAGGTCTTTTCTCAAAAATTTTTGCTTCCGATTGATCTAAAAGGTTTGGGTAATACTGTCCTGTAATTGTTTTACAGGTTTGAAGGTAATCAATTAACAAAATACCTTTTCTATCCAAAAAAAAAATGA
Source organism: Cosmopolites sordidus (assembly GCA_031761425.1). Classification (NCBI taxonomy): domain Eukaryota; kingdom Metazoa; phylum Arthropoda; class Insecta; order Coleoptera; family Curculionidae; genus Cosmopolites; species Cosmopolites sordidus. The sequence goes on from JARFXV010000511.1 coordinate 49,559, forward strand.
TGCCATAACCTTTATTGGCCGATTTTGACCATTTTGGCTGCTTCGGAGCTGAACAACCGGGCTCAGTCCACTCTGCAGTTTGTTGTCCCAATTTAGGATCACAGTGGTAAACCCAAGTCTCATCCATAGCTACAAAACGACGTTTAAAATATATTTTGTTCTTTCGAAAAAGATCTAAATGTTGGTTAAGAAGTTTTACTCGAAGTCGTCTTTATTCGGCATTTAACAAATGCGGCACCCATTTTGTACATAACTTTCTCAAGCCCAATTCCTTTTTCAAAATATGAAACACCCGTTCAGTAGAGATGTCCATGACCTGAGATAATTTCACTCAAACTCAATTGTCTGTCATCCATAACTATATCGTATAAAATTGATTATTTGTTCAGTAGTTGCACAGGACTATAGAACGAGGATCATCATCCAGACTGGTACAACCACGTTGAAATCCACCTGCCCTAATACATTTACCATGTTACTATGAATTTCTACTGCTTTTAAACCTTTTTTTACAAAGAATTTAATCACCGCACAATTTTCAATATTTTACCTTTTTAAAAAATAACACTGACACGTTTAGTTTAAACTGCTGTTTTTGTGCGAATGAACTGACTGACCGATTTGACTTCACATATGTTCATATGAAAAATGAAACTTCAAAATGTAGTAGATTATATAGTCCTTTTACTACTTTATAGGCGTCGCTCCGCGAACTTTGCAGTTAGCCTAGTATAATTTTAAGGTTTAATAAAAATATTTGCGTTTCTAAGATACTTAGTTATTCAAAATCTAAACCCAACCTGAACTCAACCCATCTTTGAGCCAATAAGTCAATTCCTCTTCGCCACCACAATGAGTTTTTTTGGAGGCGAAAAGCTCGACACAACCAGTTTTTACCTCTTCTCCCGTCCTGAATTTTTTTCTCGCAAAAAGTGAGCCATTGACCAAAACAAGTGGTAATTCGACAGATCGAGGGTGGAGCTGTATGAGAGTGAAGAAGAAGTCAATTCGATAATTTTTTAGGTGATCAGATGTGAAGTGTGTGGTCTTGCCTTGTCTTGCTACACCATTCTTATTCTAATGCCAGTTAACGGTAGTATGGGAAACTCCTAATTCCCCTGAAAGTTTCCTAGCGATTGTTCTAGAATCTACAGCCCCATTTACTCTTGAAACATCGACATCGAAAGACCGTGAAAATTCTAATCTTCTCTCTTCAAAACTCATGCTTCCCTCTCGGAACTTTTTAAACGAAAGCTGACCAGTGCGGATTGATACGGCACATTCCCCCTTTAGCAAATGGCATTGAAGACTTTTTTAAAATATTGTCTTAAAATTGCCTTAATTTCGAGACTTATTTTATATATAATTTTAACGTTATTGTCGTCGAATGGATGTTTCGCAGTGAAATCACTTTAAGGATATGTCGGAGGTAGAATCGGAAGCAAAAATACTGAAAATGAATATTAATAAAACTGTGCAAACTTGTTTCCAAACAGTTTAAGTTGCATAATCTGAAAATTTGGAACGCTTAATGGCTTTTCTTTGTATATTTCTAGCGTGTTTAACTTATTATGTTAGTGAATCTCCATAAGATCTCGTATAAAAGTACGATAAGTTTTAAATTGCAATAACTTTTGAACGGCTTAGTCAATCGATTTGAAATTTCCACAGTGGCTTAAGGATTAAGCAAATAATATTATGATTTACATGTTTAATCCTTTTGTAGCATTTTGACATACCTCCGATGCATCAATAATTTAAAAATGTTTAAAATATTTATCATTAATAATTATCAAAAATAAATAATACTTAGAGGTTTTAAATATTATTTAGCTATTATCAAAAATGTTCGTTGCTCTAAATATTTACATCAAAAATGTTTTTGCTGAAAAGTTAAAATTAAGACATATTCACTACCAAAAGTTTGTTGAAATTTTTTATATTATTTTTTATTATTAATTTAATTCTAGATTAGAGGAAGAATTTGCTCTTTCTTTTTTAATTATACATTATTTTCTAGCATTATCTTTAGTATTTTTCCTTTTCTATGTTCTCTAAAGCAAAGATATTTACGAATTTATAATTTTCAAAACGTTTGCCTTCTATTGTATTTCCAATACATACTTAATATTAAAAAATAAGTGTTTATATGTCGGAGCAAGAAATTGAAATCTGGTTAAACCCTTAAAGAATGAAGTATAATCCTCCATTTAGAAACAAAGTCAAAACGCAAATACTTTTGTTACACCATAGTACATTTAAATTATTTTCTAAGAATTAACTTTTTTAGTGGACATATAGCCTTTTTTAGTCGAGATATAGTCTCTATAAAAAAATTATATACGGTATAAGATGGTCGTTCGTAAACTTCTGGGTCTACCAAGAAAAACAGAAGATTTGTGAGACTTGAAAACATGTTTCACTTTAGTAACCTTTTAGTTGAATACATAAACCAACGACGTTCTAACTTTTTAATACCCTCAGTAGAATGTCATTTATCCAATTCATTCTCCTCATCATTGCAAATGAATCTTTTTCCAGCCAACCATTTCTTGAAGTTTACAAAGAAAAAGTTATGGATGGGAGCTGAATGTAACCAATACGGCACATGTAGAAGCATCTGAAATTATTGGTTCTAGGCTTTTGCAGCAACACCCGAATACATGTGTGCAGACACAATGTGGCTAGTTGTTAACGTTTAGCTAGCGAAGCGTAATACTCTCGGGTAACCCAATCTTTTTGCAATTCATTATTTCTTTTACAAAAAAAAAACACAAAAGAAATGGATATGTATAAGCCCGGATGGTAAACACAAGAATAAATTAAACTTTATGATCACAAATATGAAAAAAATAGTCCATAATGGCTCGGTATTTAATACATTAACAACTGGCAGCCATCACTGAATGGTGAGAACTAAGCTAGCCATAAATATAAAGAAAGAAAGAACGAAACTCAGCCAGGACCAAGTACAGAAAGTGGGTATCACTTGAGAACGTTGCGTTTTACCTGTGTTATTATACCGACATATTCTCTCTCGTCAAGAATAGGCAGTCCCTCTCCACAATCAAACAACCCACACTTTCGCCGACTTCTCGTCGGATGGCTTTTAATTCCAGTTTTTTGATTTCTTTGGATTGCGTCCAATGGGAGTAGTCAGGAGTTATATATCCCCGACCGATGGGTTCCACAATCTCATGTGGAACGCTCAACAACCACGACCAGTCGACCATTTGCTCGACCAGTCAAGTAACTAACGAATGTTCATTTTGGCGGAGACGTAGGTTGTTGAGCGTTCCACATAAGATTGTGGAACCCAACGGTCGGGGGTGTATAACTCCTGACTACTGTTGTCTCATTGGACGCAATCCAAAGAAGTCAAAAAATTGCAATTATAAGCCATCCGACGAGAAGTCCGTGAAAGTGTGGGTTGTTTGATTGTGGAGAAGGATTCCCTATTCTTGACGATAGAGAATATGTCGGTACCCTAATGAGTCTAACCACCAATAGACGAAACATGTGTTCTCCAATGTGAGAAATGGGTGGGGCTTCCTCCCAGTCAAGCAACTAACGAATGTTCATTTTGGCGGACACGCAGGTTGTTGAGTGTTCCACATGAGATTGTGGAACCCAATGGTCGGGGATGTATAACTCCTGACTACTGTTAACCTACTGTAAACCAAAATAAATAAATATATATATATATATATATATATATATATATATATATATATATATATATATATATATATATATATATACGCACCTCGAGCGTACAGCTTTTTTTATCAATATCAAAAATCTCTTATAGCTTTAGTTGGCCATGATTTAATACATTTTGCCTATTTGTGACCTTTTTATCAGTTGGTACAATTTTTGGCGAGCGATGCTTTCATCATCTTCAAAGTAGATACGTTTAATTCAGTCGGCCACTATCTTACCATCGCAAATGGATGGGAGAAATCTAAGTGGAACTAATTTTATTTAAATGCCCGTGGAGGTTAAATCCCTTAAACAAAGTACTTCATAACAGTTCGACTTTCAATTAGATCCATTTTCGAGAAAATGAGTACACACGCGTCTGAAACTTCATTTTTTTGATCAAACGAATATATCTTAACAAAACCAAAGTAATTTGGTCATACAAAGGTACATACTTGTTTTGTCAGATCAAAAACTTTTCAAATGACGCTCGTGTTTTACAGAGATTGAGAAATAAAATTATCAATTCTTTCATTGGAACCTTCGATGTTAAACACTAAACTCGAAGAGATTACCCCTAAACATCAAATCACTTTATTTAACTTCTCGGTGCAAAACAAATTCATGGTAATACCGTTTGATACCGAAGAAATAATCATTATTACGCCCTGGAAAATCCAAACCTACCAAGAGAGCAACATTTTAATCACGAATTTTCAATTAACATTTGGTGCGGTCTGATTGACAATTTTTTAATCGGTCCATTTGAGTTTCCGCAAAAACTGAATGGAGTCAATATATACAATTTTTAGGAAATGATTTATTAGACGTTTTGGGCGGTATACCTCTAATCTTAAGACAAGACATGTGGTTCATGCAAGATGGGGCGCCACCACATTTTTCTGTTGCAGTGCGAAATCATTTGAATCAACGTATGATCCCACATCGATGGATTGGACGCAGTGGTAAGTTTCCTTAGCCACCTCCTAGCCCAGACATTAATTCATTAGACTTTTATTTGTGGGGTCATATGAAGTCTTTAGTTTACTATGATAAAATCAATACACGAGACGAACATAAAAAAAATAGAATAAGCTGCCAATGTTATTAGAAATGAAGAAAATATTTTATCAAATGTGAGGCGTCCCTTAACAAAGAGTCTGCGAAAGCGTATTGAGGTAAACGGTGGACACTTTCAACACCTATTCAGGAAATTTTAAAAAAATGTTATTTTAAATAAAGCCCGTTGTATATTTTACATCTTAATGTTTTTTTTCCTCGTCTTCAAGGCACACTTTGTGAATTGCAGATTTTTCAGCCATCGACAACATGTGCAATGGAATATTCGATATTGACCAAGAGTACCTTTTTACGTAAGAATTATAACTCTTCTCTATTTTAAAGTCAAAATATACCCAACTTTATAGGGTAAAAAAATATGAGCGAGTTAATTCTTCACAAAGTAGGTAGCAAGCGCCCTCTAGGAACTAGGTTCAAACTTGTACCAAATTCGGATTTGTCATCTTTGAAAACCCAACTACCTTGATTTTGAACCTAACCGTTTGTAAACCATTTTTAAATTATCCCAATTTTTCGAAAATTTAGTTTCACTTTCAACACCCTGTAACTTTTTAATAACTAACATTTGCCAACACATTTATGAACTAAATACTCTTATTTTGATCTCTACTTTCACCAGTTGGTCTATGGCGGATAAGTTGTATGACCCTGTGTATGAAAATGCAACTGGCCCATATGGAAATGGTGAGCGAGACAATAGAGGTGACAGGCTGGTTTACTTTGCTCAAGGACAAGAACTCTATATTATGAATTCGTTTTATAAGAAAAAGATCAACAGAAAATGGACATGGAAAAGTCCATCTGGACTCACAAGTCAAATTGATTACGTCAATCATGTCAAACGATAAAGCTATAGTTCGAAATTGTACTGTCCTTAAGCATTTCAATGTAGAAGTGACCACGGAATGGTACGAGCAAAGGTTAGGATAAACTACCGGAAAGAGCGCGAAAGAATGATAATATCAAAAATTGGCAAAGTGGATTCTGAGAAGCTGCTGGAGAGGGTCAGAGATTCGGAGGGTCGGAGATGGAAATTACAGACTAATATGAAGAAATCGCCAACAATGTACTTGAAAAGGCTGCTTCAATAGCACCAGGAGTTAAATGTTTTAAACAGTCAAAAATCCACAATGAAACCATTAATTTAATGAAAAAACGCCGGACAGTGAAGAATGCACACAGTCCTTTTGGCAGCGCCGAGTACGTTGAGCTATGCAAAACTATAAGAAAACGTACTCGAGAGGAAACACGCCGATTCAACATGTAGCTAGTGCAAAATACTCTGGAAGAAAACAGGGGAATTTACAAAGCTAAACAGAAGCTGAGAAAGAAAAGTACACATATTTTTTCTTTAATGCGTGCGGATGGTACAGTGTGCAGGGAATGGACGGAAAAGTTAGAGGTTGTCCGAAGATTTTATTCAAAGTTATATGAGGATCAGAACCAGGCAAGAACAGCAATGCCCACTGAAGAATAAGTGCCGGATATCCTGGTGGGGGAGGTGACAAAAGTTATAGACTCGATGGAGAATGGCAAGGCTCCAAGAAAGGATAGTATAACTGTGGAGACGTTAAAAGCTGGTGGTCGCACTTTACATAAAACACTATCTAAATTATACTCAAAATGCCTCAAAGAACAAAAAGTACTCAACTTATGGAAAAATGCAGAAGTGATTATTTTACATAAAAAAAAGAGGATTTTTTATGTAAAAAAAAGAAGAGAAGGGAGAAGAAGAAAGAAGAACAAGAAGATTTAAGGAACTACAGTCCAATAAGTCTTCTTTCAGTAGAGTACAATGTTTTCACCAAGATAATATCCAAAAGAATACTAAGTAAACTTAATGACGCACAGCCAAGAGAGCAAGCAGGATTCATAAGTAGATTCAACATAATGGATCGCATCCAGGTTCTACAGCAGGTCATAGAAAGACACAACGAATACACTATGCCACTGTGCTTTGCTTTTATCGATTATAAAAATGTATTTGATTCAATCTCAAAGCAGGCCATAATGGAGGCATTGCTTAACCAAGGTGTAGAGAAAGCCCATGTAAACCTACTAGGATCGGTATATGATGAAGCTACAGCGACAGTTTACCTTGACGATCTTGGGGTTGGAATAAATGTAGAGCAGGGCGTATGGCAAGGTGACGCAATATCGCCTCTTCTTTTCTTAGCCTGCATGGTTATAAGTGTGCCGTAAGCTGGATTGGGAGCAGGATGGAATAAGAATCAATGGTGCATACTTAAACCATTTTAGATTTACAGATGAACTTATACCATTAAACCATTTTACATTTTAGATTTACGTTCTTCTTTCACAAGACCCCGAGGAGCTGATAGACACATACAAGAAGTGTAAAGGGCTGGAGAACCATTTGGCTTGAAAATAAACCAGAAGAATATCAGAAGAAGGAACGGATTTGGAAGTTGTGGATCATTATATATATATATATATATATATATATATATATATATATATATATATATATATGTATATATATATATATATATATATATATATATATATATATATATATATATATATATATATATATATATATATCTGAAGCAGAGGGTTTCAATGGAAGGGAATACCGGTCTGGAGGTGGAACGGCACATTAAATGTGGCTGGCAGGCATTTGCCAGGTTCAACATGGTGTTAAAAAATAAACTACCAGTTTGCCTAAAAAGAAAAGTCTTTGATCAGTGTGTCAGGCCCCTTATGACATATGGAAGTGGAACCTAGACTCTCACCTCAGAGTCAGTTCAAAAACTTCGGGTAGCACAGAGGGGAATGCAAAGATGTATAAATGACATTACTAGACGGGATAGAAAGACCTGCATATGGATCAGAGAAAAAATGAAAGTAAGTAACATCATTGGAAGAATAAAGCAATTGAAATGAAAGTGGGCATGCCATGTAGCGAAGCGATGAGACGAACGATGGACCAAGGCAATCCTAGACTGAATGGCGCTTGATCTCAAACGTCCACAGAGAAGACTGAAAACACGATGAATGACATAATTAAGTATATTGGACCCGAATGGGAAAGCATAGCTCAGGACCGCGAGAGTTGGAAGCAACTGAAGAAGCCTTCATCCAGCAGGGGATTGATACGGGCTGGCTGATGATGATGATAATGAGGATGTATATATATATATATATATATATATATATATATATATATATATATATATATATATATATATATATATATATATATATATATACATATATATATATATATATATATATATATATATATATATATATATATATATATATACATATATATATATATATATATATATATATATATATATATATATATATATATATATATATATATATATATAATATAGTTTAGTTTTAGAATTAAATTGAATTATATTCTGATGATACTAACATGGTCAACGAAGCGCACATCGATAACGCAAATCGTTTCGCAAAAATATAAATAACATTATATTATGGGTATTAAAAACTGGTACAATGAAAAATAAAAAATTTCGAACCCTCGTTGTTTTCCCAGAGAGTCAATTAGTGTTATATAGTATACATTGATAATAATACTTTTGTTTCAAAAGTTTCCATTATGTATCAAAACGCAAAGAGTTATCCTTATATAATACTATTATATCTACTGTTTATCGAAAACTCCCTCTCGAAATGTCCCAAATACATGAAATAGAGACAATAATCTTAGAGTTACGGTTCTGACATGAATATTATAATTTAACGAGAGAGAATTACAAGCTAGATAAATAGTCGATAACGAATCGCAAAGGGAATCTTAGATCACGGTATTACTACAATATGTCTGAAATGGTAAATCACCTTACCTTGTCGTAGTGGAAAGAGGCCAGTTAAGACGTGATACGCGCGGAACCGGGTCGTGAATTCTCCTCAATAACGCGTTTGTCTGAGCCCGAATTAAACTCGTTTCATTATCAAATATCTGAAAAATAAAAAAAGATTTAATTAGAACTGGTTTCCAGCAATTTCAACAAATATGATGCGCCTGACATGAATATGCACATATATAATCTTAAATAATTATATGGAAAAACTGTATCTGAGTCATAACTTCAAACTTTCATGTTCTAATAATATTTTAACATATCTGGAAAAGAACATAACAATGGCCAGCGGTCTGTGTTCAACTCCCGCTTAGGGTGTGGATGGTTAAACTTGTTTTTCATTTATATGTTCGTACATTATTTGGATGTTTCTATTATCCTATTGGCAAGATAAAGAATCGCCAAATCAGTCGCGTCAGCAACCACGCTGGATAAGGCCGGATACCGTATGACAAATATTCTACTATGATAAATAGCTGATCAGTCTTCAACCAAAGGAGAACTATATTTTTCTGCTTCATATTTAACAAGTCATAAACCTGTTCTATCCAACTTATACATCAATTTTAAGAAAATGTAAACATCCATAATGGTTCAGATACATTTAATCTAAATGTTATTATTATTCGTAGACTGAACGAAAAATTTTTAGCGCTTAACCGAAAAATTAGATATCTTTGAACAAGTTATTCTTGTTCATTTTTGCACTGTGCGGGCTGTATGTGTCGTATGTGGTATGCTTGGCAATGTTAATGCTCTGACACACCAGGTCACACACAAATATTTTCGCTGCACAGCATCCACACGAATCATCTGTTATTGGTTTTCTCGCGGATGTTAAAGGAATTTGCGAGCATAGGATTTGTGTGTGGACGTATTGTTGAAGTGAAATGAATGTCTTTAGTCTCAAAAATATACCTACGTGACGTGGTTATATTGAAATTTATTATTTATTGAGTAATGGATTGTAGTCAAAGCATATCCCAGCATACTATTATGTTGAAAAAGAAAAGTGCTGCATTTATAATAATGTATACTTTAATCAACAGCAAGAAAAGGCGTTATTGGATGAAGCATTTGTACCAAACAGAAAAGAATAAACTACAGAAAATAAATATGAAAACTGATTTAGACGCTTGTAGAAATAATCTAATAAAATATAACCTACCAACATCTCACTGCACACACAGATGAAATGGGTCGTATAGCGCGCACAACACAAATTATATTGATTATATTATATTGATGGTGTGTGGTCACTGTGCGTCATAAATATTTTCGCCACACAGTAAATTCAACACACACGCAAATGTTTATCGATGTGGACCCAGCTTTATAAACACTGAAGGTTTTTGCTTATTATGTCAATTTAGCAGATGAATTTTTTGTGCAAAAAAATTAAAACGATGTTAAATTGTCTAGTCACGAGAGTAAAATGAAAAGTGAGATACATTGGAATTTTTTTGGGCAAAAATCGATTTATTTTTCCACGTAATCTTCTCTAAGTTCGATACACTTCGCCCAACGTTTTTCCATCTTTCTGGTGCCTTTTAAACAGGATTTGTCAAACCCTTCTAAATAGTCTCATGTTTGAAATTGAACAATTTCGCCATTGTAACGGCAAACTAGTGGACTATTGGTTGGCCTTAAAAAGGGGAGTTGCACTAACAGTTGATGTGTATTCGGTGGTAGTTTGAATCAAAACTTGATAGCGCACCGTTGTTCAAAATCGTTTTCAGAGTACACTAGAAACATCCAGTTCACGAAAATAATTGCTGTTGTTGACTCTAGAAAATTCAAGTACTGAGGATGCATCAAAGGGAAAGCCTATAGTTTTACCAGATCGAACGTTACGCCACCACTCTTTAGATTATTTACATACCTCCTATATAAAACTAAAATCAACAAACTTCTTCAGATCAAAGACGCTAGGCGGTTGTAACAACTCCCGTCTTAATAAAAGAACCAAAATAACAATCTCTGGCTCTGGTTGTTCCTGCAGACGTCGTTTTGAACCCGACTGATGGAGGGTATGGGGCCAAATACAGGTCTCGGGAGATAGTTGTTGATTTTATGGTTGTGACTGAAGAAACCAATAAATCTCAAAATAAAAAACGAACCTGTACGAACTCAAATATATATATATATATATATATATATATATATATATATATATATATATATATATATATATATATATATATATATATATATATATATATATATATATATGTAGTGCTAGATTTTCCTGGACTGCATCCAGTGAGACAGCAGTAGTTGAGTGTCATCAGACACCCAACCGTTGGGTTCAACAATCTCATGTGGAACACACAACAACCTGCAAAATATATATACAACCAAAAAAAAAAAAAAAAATATATATATATATATATATATATATATATATATATATATATATATATATATATATATATATATATACATATATATACATATATATTGTACATTCTGCACAAAATTTTTATTATAAGATTATGTAATCGAAACTCTAGATACAGCACTATATTTGCCAGGTACATAAATGGTAAAGCATAGATTTCACTAAATATGTTTTCAATATATCAAAATATTGTTCTGATTTTCAGAAAATTTGATGTTATATAACTCAACATCGACTAAAAAATCAGATACAAGTATGCAATGACTTAAAAAGCTCACTTGTTAGCAAGAAATAGAAAGTTAGTTACATAATTGCTTACAAATCTGTATTAATATCACATATATGAGGTCATTAAATTGTTATATTCATTATACTCACCAAATATCAACAAAATTTTATATTTTGCAATGTTAAATATATCTTTTTTTCAGTTAGAAATACTTTTGTTTTGAACGAACCATAGCCATGTATAATCAAATAAAAAAAAGCCAATCCTATTAACATGGTTCATGCAGTATAGTCTTCGTAAATTCCATTTCTCTCGCCACAGGACTGGACACAGGACTGTATTTGATATGAATGATGATGTTGTATACTTACTTTTTGAAGTCGTCTTCCTTTTTCGCTAGGCAAATCGTCAAGAAATGAACTCACCGACCTGTAAAGTGGCCAGTAGGAGCTGTTCCAATATAACGACCTGATAGGTTCATAGTAGTCGCTATATAAGCTTAAAGGTTTGTAAATTTTGTTGCGGATGTACGATGTCGTCGGATAAACCCTGTACGACAGCCCGCTGATAGGGCTGGGAAGATAAGTTATCCTCTGCAAATAAAATTATTAACGTAGATTGGAAATATCATGTTGGTTTAAGTCTAGGTCAGACTTTTGTTTAAAATAATCGAGCGGTATTAGTTAAAACAGATGGTAAAGATCGTATTAAGAAAACAATTGAAATATTCTCTATTCTGATTATATATTTATTTGATGAAAAGTCTAACGTGAAAGCTTATAAGCTCCCTCAGATAAACAGCTTCAGAAGTATAACTGAATTTTCTCTGTAGAGCATGTAATAGCTGTCAACTCGTTATGAGTATGACCTCAGCCATGGCTATTACTTTTGTTGAGCCATTGTTGAAGAAGTATGAGTTTTATCGTGGCTCAGATAACCCAGCTTAGCGCCTACCTTTTGGCGATTATCTTCCTCATGGAGCTGCAGAGCTTTTTTTTTGTATGTCTTCTCACATTTGAATCCGTGGTTTGCCATTTTTCCCATTCGAAAATGCTTGATAAAGAGTTTTTTAGAGACGATTTTATTACGTCTTTATATCTTCATTTTGGACATCCCAGATTTCGTTTCTTGTTCTTTAATTCGCCATAGAGGATCTGCTTTGGCATTCCAATATCTTACATCCTTTGGTAAACCATCTTAGCTGAGCTTTCATGATCTGGAATTATATGCTTGACAATCTTGCCATTTTACTCTCAAGATTTTCTGGAAGTTGAAAGAAGCCTTGAGCCTCTCTAGCTATTTTATTTGCCTTGGATACAGGTCCCAGGGTTCACCTCCATACAGAAGAGTTGGACTTATTATGGCATTATAAACACTGACTTTAGTGTATTCCCTTAAGTCTCGGTTACTGAAAACTCTTCTCATTAGACATTCAAAATTATACTAGCACACTTTATTTTATATATAACCTCTTTTTGCAGATCAGCAGAGGAAATTTGACTTCCCAAATTCGCATGCTACTTGAGTAAGCATGCTTACTTGAGTAAGCATGCTACTTGAGTGTTTAACTATTCAGAACAACATCAGCCGTCTCTCTATTCCTATATAGAGTCGTTTGTTCTAATATTTTCGTTTTTTGTTCATTAATTTTAAGTCCGAACGCACTGTAGGCCTCACTAAATAACTCTTGCACCGTTTGTAACGCCGACGCAATATGCACTAGAAGCGCACAGTGATAATCTTATTTGTTTTTGATTTGGCTCTAAGCCGTGCCAGGTTGAATAAGCCTCAATCCATTCTATATGATATCTCAACTGAATGAAGTAATCTGCCTCGGCCATGATAGAGGACTACGGCAACAAACATAGAACAAAGTATCGGAGTAATCACACGACCCTGCTTAATACTGTCCAAAACTTCTATATTCATGCCATTGTACAGAAGTTACATCATGTGCACCCGGCTAAGCGGTAATAATATGATGACAAGAGCGTCCACATTATGTTCCTGACAACAGAGTCAAACGCCTTTGTCAGATCCACAAAAGGCACGAATAGTCTTTCATTTTGTTCTCGGTATTTTTTATTTCATTTCGCTATCTAGCGTAGTGAGAATATTATATGTGCTGTTCCACGACCTGCTCTGAATCCACACTGATTCTCCAGCAGTATTAGTTCAACAATACAAGTCAGTATATCTAGTATGATATGTAGTAGTAGTATGTAGAGCATGTAAAATATTCGTAAAGTATTATTGAAATCATTTATCATCCTTTGTCACCTTACATATAAAAATGTATGGTTAAACCGACTGATTGGTTTTATTTATCCCATATGGTATTCATTCAAGCACTACTTGCTATATAAGATAATCTTATTGAATTGACCTTTGATAAATACTTAGATCATGCCAAATATCAAATGTAACACTTCACTAAGATAATCCTTTATCAAAGTGAGTTTCTTCGCGTACTATTAGTTTTTCCGCTAACCATTGATGAATTCGACTTTATATAACAAAACTTAAAAAATAAATGTATTTAAACCCCAAATATATGTCAAAATGTATTCAATCATTACAGTCCATTGTGAAATGAAACCAAATCAGGTGAATCAAAATTAGTGGACTGTTGAAATCAGTCAGACATTTGCCACTCATACAATATAAACCAGTAAAAATAATGACAAAATATAGGCATACATAAGTTGAACCAATGAAGACACGTTCCTTTGTAATAACTGCACCAAAATATAAACACCCAATAAACCCAAACTAGAAAATAGAAGTCTCAAGTTCATGAAATTTACTATACCCACGGAACCTTCTTTGAAGTTATTCAACAATACTGGTTAAAATATTGTTAGAAATTTCTTAAGAAACCCAAACTTCACAATATAGATATAATATAGAAAAATATTTAAGGAGCAGAGACGAAGAACATTTGAAAAAAGGAAATATATGGTTCACAAATTAAAGCAGCAAAAACTGGTGGTGCTGATTCATCTCTACAACTAAATGATAATCTTCATCACAACATTTAACAAAAATTTAGGGTAACTCAAGACAAATAAAAATTAAAAATTACTCATCAAATCACATAAAAATTGGAAAAATCACTCAATATCATATTTAAATATTTCTATACGCCACTAATATGAGATGAACAGATGATTGAGATAATTAAATTTTTATAATTCATGTAAAAGATATCACTATACAGCAGAACAGTCAATCTCTAATTAGAAATAAGAATTTTACCACTATGCAAGGATCGTCGAAGTTGTGTGTGTTGAATTTGTTGGTTGACATTTTCTGAAAATCTGATTAAATTAAAATTTGAGGTGTTATAAATATTTTGTTTTAAAGGAGTTAGCCCTAACAGACATACAAAAAGGGTTAGATTCGATTTTTAAAAATTGTTCTCGTTCATTTTCGACGATAAAAGAGAGGGCTGTTAAATTTAAACTTGATCGTACATCCATTGAAGAAGATGCACATTTGGAACGCTTCAGACTCGCTACGACCGACAAAATCGTCAAAAAAAGCTACTATGCCTTCTCGTAAGCATCTCGATAAACCATATCCGCTACATCTTGTACTATGTTTTGTGTATATAAAACCCTTCCACTCGATGGCTGCAACGTTTGTTAGCAGTTAACCAAGGAGGCAGTCGAATGAACACTTCCCAATAGTGTTTAGAACTGTACAAACCCGATTCTGCTAAGTTTATTCGAAGAGAAAAAGCAGCAGTGCAAACGATGTGTTGGAGCAGATGAAAGTGAATCAAAGAAACTGAAAACTGCCAAAAGTCTTGACTACGATTTTCTAGGATTGTCATAGTTTAGTGTCCATAGACTACCTGGCAAAAGGAAGACCATCTCCGGGGAATATTACTTATTACTCTTAACTACTCGATTAATTGGGTGTTGAAGTGAAAGTTGATTGGAAAATTTTTTAAAAATCTCAAATTTATTGTTTTCTTTGCCAGTCCTACAACTTTTTGAAAAACCCTCGTTTATTTGGACATGTTGCAAAATTAGGATTAATTCAAATATTTAATTAATTTTATTAAAAAATAGCTAGTCCAATTGCTGTTTGACAATCAACCGTCTGCGTTAAAGCAATTAAGTTATTAGTATTAATAAAACATCGAAAACATTGGATATAATTCAAGAAATACAGTACATTATTAACGAACCAACCAAAGAAGTAATGCTAAAAATCAATTCAATATATAGTAGCGCCACGAAATATCTATTAATACTATATAGAACAAACTTAATTTAGTGTTTTAATTTTGTTAATTAAAGTTTGGTTAAGGGTGTAAGAGACTTCTACCAGTATTGTATTGAAAAAGCCATCAGCCAATCTCCAGAGGTATTCAGAAAATATAAATAACCTTTTCAAATGAATGTATAAATAAGTCCCACAAATGTACCTAAAAATAACAGCTTTTCTGTTAAATTTTCGAATGAGAAACCTTAACCAAACTCATACATTATCTACGCCAATGAAAATAGTAACACTATCAATGTCATCCAGAAAATATTCAGAATATTGATCGCCTCAAAATAAAAATTATTGATCGCCTCATTTTATATCAATTAAAGTTAATTCTAATTTAACTTTATCGTATTTTTATGATAACAAGGCTATATATATAGAAAAAAATCCAAATATAATAAACTGAACTAAAGGAATAAATAGGCTGTATTTTTCAGAATAATTAGCCTTTTATTTTATTTTTTTTTTAATATAGCCATTGTTATTTTTTCTAAATGATACGTCTTTACCATTTGTCTTAAAAATACTTGATTTAATTATTAAGGACAGTTAACACTGAAATAAAATATGTTTTTGTGTCGCAAGTGTATATAAAACTGCAAAATTCAGCAAATTATCGTATATAGTTTACTTACAGTCATTACAAGATATTTATTCCTATTACACAACAAGTTAACGTGTTTTCGGTTTCTTGGAAAGTTTAGACTGAGTCATTCACTATCCAGGTACATTTTTCCGTCGAGATATTGCCAAATTGTCTTTGGCAAGACTACAATAAATGTGTAATCTCATCTATAAACGTGTCTTGAGTAATCGTACGGTAACTTGTTGATTTCATTTTGTTTTGCCACTTTTGGAGATTAGAAATCAAATTCTCCCATTAGAGTGTGCCAACCAGACTAATTTTTAATTAAACTAGTATAACCATATTTAAGAAATCGTGCAGTAATATAAAAATATAATTTTAAGAAGTAGATGTATATATGGTTTTTGAAAAAGGGTTTCTACAACTGATCTAATAAAGGTTCATCAAATTAGGGGTGACATTTTACAATACTGTCATTTTTTTCATTTATGATATATTTTGCACGTACTTTTTAACATATCACTAGTTGAAAATTTATCATTGAACATAATAGATTGTTTGTCTACCGTACAACGCATAAAAATTAGAAAGGGTGTCCCAATAGATCTATCGTGTATTTCAACGACTTTAAGGAGAAATTATATACAAGGGTTGCTATTTATATATCCGAAATTGGCAACAATGATGTTGCTAGGTGCCATCTGACATATACATCGTAAAGTTTGACATTGTTAACTGTATACGTACTAAGAACGTTTTATTATACGCACGCTGTGTGTGTGTGTGTTGTTTAGTGACATGAAAATTTCATCTCAGTCAAAAAATGGAATTAACTAGTGAGAATTTTCGTGCGTTGATTTACTACAACCTTCGACGTGTATTATCTCGACAACAATGCACTGATCAACTTACACTAACTGTATATCACTGGTTTAGTAAATTCAATCGTAGCCGTTGTTTGCTCACAGACGGATTTAAAGAAGGTAAAGAAGGATTTAGATAAAGGCTCTTGCTTGGCGCAAAGAGATGCTCAAAAAAATACAATCGTGGTGCGTCAAATGCCGTGTGTTACATTTACCCAGGTGACGAATCTTGGATCGATCAATAAAATAAATAAATGGTACACAAACCATTTGTTTGTCAGAAATCTTTGAAGAAACAAGAAAAACACAACCAGCAACGAAGGATCATTCTTCATCATGACAACGCGAGCTCTCACACATCGGACCGAACGACTCAATATTTGAACGGTCAAAACATCGAATTGACGGATCATCTGCCATACAGTCAGTATAATTTGATACAGATGATTTATTTTTCTTCTCGTCCGTGAAGGATAAACTACGGGGTGAACAATTTTCGACGCCAAAAGAAGCAGTTGGTGTGTTCAAAATGCATTTTTTGGAGATACTGCTATGAAACTTGCTATGCTATGCTATGAAACAAAAGTGTATCGTTCATTGCGGATAATATTTTGAAAAACAATAAAACCATTTTCAATGATAAACATTTGTTTTTATTTATTATTCCGGATACATAAACAGTAACCCTCGAAGTAGTTGAGCTGTGTATTACAAACGGCTGAAACCTGATGAAACAATTACTGGCGATCGATAATGACAACAATTGACAAAATTAAACTGAGTATTGAAGGAAAAACAACTAGAATACACCCAGAGACACGATAAAGTTACGTTTGAACATGACAATGCTCGACCTCATGTTGCAAAATGTATAAAAAAACTATTTGAAAAACATTAAATTGGACGTTCTACTGCATCCGCCGTATTCACCGGACTTAACCCCTTCGGACTATCACTTATTTCGATCGATGCAGCACGGACTTTCAGAAGAACACTTATTTTCTTACGGATAAGTGGATATTTGGCTTGGTAAATCGTTGGCCTAAAAAACCAAAAGTTATTTTGGCACAGAATCCATTCTGTGACAGAAAGACGGGAAAAAAGTAACGATGGCCAATACTTGGATTATTAAAGTAATTTATTTTGTTATGAAAATAAACGCTCAAATCTTGCAAAAAAATCAACATTATTAACTGAAACATCTATTAAAATTGTAGGTTTTATTTAAAAAGAAAATCCCGTAGTACCTATTGGTACACCCTCTAGAATTGTAGCACGAAAGTATCAAATTTTCTGCTGTCGTGTTGGATAGGTCAGAATTCGATGGAAAGTATCGTCCACCTGAAGGCTATATTCACAAGCTGATGAAGAACAACATGTTGTCCAATACATTTACGCGAGAAAGAGTGGACAAAGAGCGAAAAATGCTGATTCCAGCAAGATGGTAGTAATTTGGTCTCACATATCACTCCTTATAGTGAATGTTGTATATAAATATTCACCTACATCCATATAAACTCCAACTCGCGCAACAACTACAGTCTACCGAACATGGGTAGCTTCACAAATTTCGACAACCATACACTTTTCCTTGACTTAACTGTTTTTTAAGGAAATATCCTCGGCTGATAAAACTTTATAATTTAAAATAAATTTACTCAAAGGAACAGATTATCACTGTTTAAAAATGTTTAATTAATATCCATTACGCCACATTTATTTTTAGATTAACTATATCATAAAAATATACTGCGCTCCTTGCTTTTTCCAAATTAACTAATTTATTTCCCAAACGATGGACGTAATTCGAAATCTAAAAATATAGTATAAATTAGCAATAAATAAGATTGCCAAAGAATTAATGACTTCTAAAAAATACGTTCTTGAAATAAATTACAAAATATTTCAATTGTGCGAAATGTGATTTAGTTTTTCAGACATAGATGTGTCTAGGTGGATCTTTACTTCGATTTCGAAATGTCCAACACTGAATCGTTAATAAATAAATGTTAGTTGGTACGAGGGTCGTTCAAAAGTTCTCGGTTTGATACAGAGATGGCGCAACTATGATCTAATATATATGATAGTTGTCATGTATGATCCTTTAAATAACGTGCTGCGAAATTTTAGATGGGGACGTTTAGCTTCTGGTTTATGGTGATCGACTAAAGCAATCAAATCTTCAGTCAGCTTCTGAAAAATTGATAAAATTGAAATTTGAGCTGTTACAAAGTACTTTGTTTCAGGGCGTTCAATATCGACGGATATACAAGAAGAACTTTCACTTTCTGGAATTATTGCCTTTCGTTTTCGACAATATAAAAGTAGCCAGTTAATTTTAAATGTGGTCTTACATCCGTTTAAGATGATAACAGTTCAGAATGCACAAAAACTACTGCAACTGACAAAACTGGTACAAAAATTCGACATTTTTAATGGTTGAAGTTTTTGACTATAAAAGCAAAAACTGGCGATCGAATAAATAATAGATGAGTTTGAACCATAGAAAGAAATTTCATTTATAGTGAAAGTTGGTTGCATTCCAGTGGATACTTCTTAAGAGAGTTTTGGCTTATTTATTTAAAAGATATTATGCTCAGTTTATTCGACGTCTTATAGCAGTAGCAATCCAAGCAGTGGGTAGGAATAAGCGAAAGAATATCAAATCGGTTCCATCGGCAGAACATATCGGTTACATTAAGTGATTATTCTGCTGGGCGAATTGAATAGATAGAATAATATCTTAGAATAGAATCAAATTGTAGTACATTTCTAACTAAACGTCCACATGTTGCCAAAAGTGATCTTTCATCACAATAATGCGGTCTCGAATTGTTACTAAAAAATGTTATGACCTACTCTTCCAAGTGCTTCCACATGTACCCTCTCAATCGGATATAGCTCCCAGACATTACTTAATTTTTCCAAAACTGAAAATTTTTTTGCTGAATGAAAAATAATTTCAAATGACGAGGTCAAAGCTGAGACAACCGCATATTTTGCAGAATTGCTTGGTATAACCAACCAATTCTGCAAAATACGACGTTCCAACTTTTTAGTACCCTCAAATGCCCTTTGTCGTTGCTAAAAAGATAACTAATTTTAAAAGGTTTAAACAACATTCAACCGATCGAACTCACCGATCGTGTTCGAGGGACCCTCATTTTTCAACTAAAATTCTGTGAAAATATTGAATATATTTTAAATAATGTAATGATAAAATACATCCATCATACACTATGTTTTCATATATATTCGAAATATTTTTCGTTATCAAACTTTTGTATAGGTAGCTCACTGCAAAACCCCATACCGTGTAAAAAATCGTATTTTTTTTTATAAAAAACATTTATAGTTCTAAACTCAAAGAGATTTACAATTATTCGACGTGCGTTTCAATATTCGGACTGAATAATCTCCTGATGATGCTAACATGGTTAGTGAAACGAGCATCAAGTAATGTAAAACAAGTGATTTTGTGTTTAGTTGTAAATCTCTTTATGTTTAATGTTTCACATCGAAGATTACAATAGAAGAAATGATGATAGTTAAAAAAAGACTAAATCGCTAAAAATAAAAGACGAAGTAAAGGTAACTTATGTAATATTTCAAAAATTTACTTCCTGTTTGATATTTATATACCTAAATATAATTTAGTGTAACACTAATGCTGTATGAACTAATGTAACTGATGTAACTAATGTAACTGAACAATAATATTTAGTTACTTTATTATTATACATATCAATATCATTTGCTGAATTTTCCAACCAAACGCAGAAAAAAAAAAGTATACATGAAAAATAGACACAAAAACATATACCTGGAAAAATTCGCCACAGTTAAAATGGGGACGGTTATTTAACAAAGCTTTTACCTCAGGCAAACCAGCTCAAGAGTCTTTATTCGCCCTTTCGAATAAAAACAAATCAAATTCGAGCATGTAATTTTTTTCTCTCAGTTCGCAATTAAAAGAAAAATATAGCTTTCATTTGCACCAGTTGAAAAAATAATTGCTAAAAGGTTTTGCAAATGAGTTTTCATTTCTTGTTTAGGTATGATGTTAAACGGTATAAAGTGTGTCCAATAGAAAAGGTAAAGGTAACTGGTAAATCAAGATACACTATAAATATTGATTATGCATTCTAAACATTACTTTTTTTCGAGTTCTCGTTTGGAGTTTAGTATTTCAGACCAGTCCATTATGAGCAATAACAGTGGGGTAATACACTCAGGGATAGATAAAGATGAGAGAGAATACTGAATTAGGAAACAGTGCAAGATCGGAGATTAATTAAATGGAGCAAGGAACTAAACTCTCTACCAGACAGACAGAAAACTAGTTAAGGCAATATGGGAGGAGATCAACAAGTTTAAACTGGTCTCAAAAATGAACTAACAAAATGCTTAATAAGAAAAAGAAGCTTATCACAGATCTATAATAACTAGATATTTATTAGATGGTATGCACTGCTTTACTGTAGTATATGTTTCTTTTTAGTACACATCTTTACAAACAAATAAAAGTGTACCATGAGTGTTAGGTGATTATTGGTTAAATGATACAACAGAAAAAGTCTTGTTATCTTTTCTATAGAACACACTGTATATGTATATTAAAGCGATGAATATTAAATAATTAATACTTTACTGAATGTATTACCTATAACGAATATTTTCTTCTTGCTCAATGAAGTTTATATCTGGCAATAAAAAAAATAAAAATTTTGGCTATGGTTTATGATAAATTTAACATTGCTAAATATTCTAAAATATTAATATATTAAAAATATTATCAAACGAATAATACAATTATTAAAACAGTAAATTCCACTTACAAAAACTGAATCATCAAAAATATGTAATGAGATTAATTGTTACCCATGATTTATATAAAATTTTATTGTAAATGGTTTACCAATACAAGTATAGTAAACAATTAAATTCTTTCCAATTTTTTGAAGAATTGACCACTTGCCAGGGCAATAGGCTATAGTAATTTTGAATAATCTTATTGTTATTGGTAAACCGTGCAAAATGAGTCAGCATGGTTATTGAATAAATCTACGTACAAAAAAATTTTAAAACATTCTTGAAAATTTTCATTCGTATCTCCCCTTCGTTTGTAGCGATTAGCATTATTAATGTCAGTTCTAAGAGCTTGCATATGCACAATATATCTTTCATATACTTGCAGAAAATAATCTGGTTTCAGTGAATGATTGCAAAATATGTAAGTGTTACATACTTATATATGTAAAGCAAAACGAGCAATGCTTTTATAAAATCAAAGTCCCTAAAGGAGTTAAACAGGGCGCAAATAGGTTGCCTCTATCGTTAAATTTATATTTCCTGATAGCACTCAAGAGTTGGAAGAGAGATTGGATAGCTATAAATATTCAACTAAATAATGCAAACTTATTTTTAAGCTCCTGCTTTTTGCTAACGAAAAGGCCCTAAAAATCATAATAAATGATTATACAAAGAATACTAGATATGAGATCGGTAAATAAGTTTACAAAACCATGAATTCCTTCTGGTAAAACTAAAACATTTGCAACAGAAAGAAAGTAAGAATATGGAAAAAAAATATTAGAATCGGTGTTCTGTCATAAGCTGAATTGAACATTCAAGGTCTCTAAAATACTCTTTGGGCCAATAGACCCTTATCGCTACGATATGTGGGTCCTCAAAAAGAAAACAGAAGAAATGCTTTCAATATGTGAAAGAAGATTAGTAATAAGCGTTTTAGTGCTGTGAATGTTAATGGAAAGTGGAGGATGGAGTACAGCCTTGAAATGAAGCAGTTATCTAAAGTATATCGCAGATTACATGAGGGCTCAGCAACTCAGATAGATGAGACACCTAGCAAAAAGGCCAGAAGGAGAACTATCAAGGAAAATAATGAAGATATCATGTGCGGTAGCAAGTAACAAAAAGAAGAGAGGTAGACCAAAAATACGTTGTAAACAAAAGAAGGTAGAGAACACCTTCACCGCAAAAAAATGGCAACTACAGATTTGAATTTTTGCGCAGTCATACAGGTTCATGGGTTGCATTTTTTAAGATACTCAACTGAAATCTGAACTATGAATCTAAACTCAGCCTACTACGAATTCACAAAGAAGGTCAATTCTCGATATTATGCCTCGCGTTAGAGATATCGAAAAAAAGTTATTAGAAAAAATTGTTCAGAATATTATTTTATCCCCACATACACGAGTTCACAAAATTATTATAAGTATATTTTTTAATTTGATAATTAAAATATCCATGAAAAGTAATAATTTGACACTGGTGTTAAATGTCAGTCAGATTAAACTTTGAGTTTATTGCATTAAGTTCTAGTCAGTGATCACAGAATTAAAATGACATTGACTTTAAGTGAAAAAATCGATATAATCCGGTTATTTGGTGATTTTGCTCATAGTAGCACAGAAATTGCTGCAGAGTTTAACAAAAGACATCCCCAACGTGCTCCCATTATTCATGGAAAAGCAGCCGCTGTAAATGTTCTTTTCAATGAAACTGACAGTGTTATTAAAATCCATCAAAAAATCTACCTCGTCGAATACACCCCCATTCTGAGAATAATAATATATTTGGCAAATCGAGCAAATCCATGCATGAGTAAATCCATACCCTCGAGATTTATCGTCTGAACTGAATATTAACAAGGATAAAATCAGAAGATGTTTCGTTCGTTACAAAATCCGAAGTTCTTACGTATATTGAAAGAAGGTGATGATAATAAAAGATTAGAATATTGTTATTGGGTCCAAAGTATTTTTTAAATAACAGACATTTACTGAAAAAGATGATGTTTACTGATTTACCACCAATGGGATCGTATCGTCTCAAAACTGTAGATACTGGCCCAGAAGTAACCATCACTGGGTTATAAATTGTAAGGGCCAATATTCCCAGAAAATCAATGTGGTGTGGGAATTTTGGAAACCAAATAATTGGTTCATTTTTTTTAATGAATCATTGAATGCTGGTTGGTTTGTTGACTTCTTTAATGAGGAATATTGGGATGCAATTAAAAATCTTCCTCTTAATGTGCAACGGGATATGTATTTGCAGTTAGTTGTTGCATTCATCCACAATTCAAAGATTGTTCGTCAATGGTTGAACTAAAAATTTCCTATGCGCTGAATAGGAAAAAATAGTTCTTTTCAACTGTAGCCTCCCAGGTCTCCAGATATTACACCCTCGATTTTTATTTTCGGGGAATGGTCAAAAATAAAGTTTATAAAACAAGGCCCAGAAATCAAGATGTGCCAACTTTGTGCCAGAATAAGACAAACCTTTAGGCTTTAGGTAAAAAAAAAAAAGAAATTTAACGAGTAGTTAAACAGAACCGTAAAAGATTCGAAAAATGTATTCCAATAGACAGAGGGCTAGTTGAGAAAAATCACATTTCAGAGTTAATTATTTATATTATGAAAATTATTGCTGTATACTTTTTCCTAAATTTAATGAGTTACCAAAAATTGTTTTCGCATAAGAATAAAGTAATTATTGCTTTGTAAATGCTATTTATTTTACTGAAATATTTGAATACATGATACTATTAAATTGACAATGTATGGCGTTTTTACTTTCCCTGTCACACTAGTTATAAAATTAAAAAGTAACTTGTAATAATTTTGTATGTAGACCAAAATAATGAAAAAATATAAATGCGAATTTTGTCATGAAACTGAGTCTGTCATGAGAATTGACCCCATTTGTGAATTCGTAATAAGCTGAGTTTAAAGTTCAGATTTCAGTTGAGAGAGTGGAACCCAGCAGTTGAGGGTATATAACCTCCAACTACTGTTGTCTCGTTGGTCGCAGTACAAAGAAATCAAAAAACTGCATGAATAAACCAACTGCATGTAAATCCGACGTGAAGTCGGCGAAAGTATGGGTTGTTTGATTGTGGGTGGGGTCTCCCTATTCTTAAAGAGAGAACACATGTCCGCGCCCTGATGAGACTAACCACCAACAGACGAAACATGTGGCCTCCAATGTAGGGGATGAGTGGGGCTCCGTCCCGATCAAGCCACCAATAGAATGCTCATTTTGGCGGAGAAGCAGATTGCTATCCACATGAGATTGTTGAAAAAATGCACTTCCGGGTGTCAATCCGTCCGGGTGTCACTCATTCCGGGTGTCAATCCGTTGATTCTGTG
Source organism: Cosmopolites sordidus (assembly GCA_031761425.1). NCBI lineage: Eukaryota > Metazoa > Arthropoda > Insecta > Coleoptera > Curculionidae > Cosmopolites > Cosmopolites sordidus. The sequence continues at coordinate 74,747 of JARFXV010000511.1, forward strand.
AAGAGTCACGACGTTTCGCCAAAATCTCTTTTGGCATTTTCAAATGTTGTCTGCTTCGACTGAAGAGTCGAACTGAGTTATTCCATTATCTACCATCCGTGAAAATATTAGATGTAACAAATATATATATATATATATATATATATATATATATATATATATATATATATATATATATATATATATATATAATTCTATATAACATTTGAAAACGCAAATAAAATTTTATTTTTAGTTATAGTTATGTACTTTCTTTAATGAAAATATTAACGATTTTACAAGAATGATTTAAAACTTTTTATACGCAAACAATTATAATTAATTGTCAAATTATTTATCCTTGTAATTTTATACTACTTACGCCTTTAGTAAGATGATAATATCGGTCAGATGGCAAGGTATACTTATAATATAAGTATCTATGGTAAGGATAATAGGGCCATACATCAGAATAGTAATTCAGACTTCTAACTGGATAATAATAGTTATAATAAAGAGTTAGTGGTCGATAGTATCTTGTCGTATCGGGATAATAGTCGAGAGTTCGATAAGGGTAGTTAAGGTAGATCATTTTCTGAAAAAATTATAAGTTTTCTGAGTTCATTACAAGTCATATATAATTCTATTTTCTATGCTTATTTACATTCAAGATCAAAGAAAAAATGTACTATAAATGGAAGATAAACATTTATGCATATTAGTATTACATACAATTGTGACAATTGTTAATTGCTTTATCATCACCTACTTTCTAAGCATGAAAGGTTTTTTTTCAGAGTTTATTTATAGTGTATAAGATAACATATCCCAACCCAGTTCCAATAATTTCTGACCAGTTACCAACATCGACGTTACAACCATATCAACATATCAGTATTAAGATTCAAGAATTATCTATATTCTATTGCAACAATTGATCATATTTTGACTCATTTATATCGCAAGTAAATATCTATTAACAGTGTCTAGACAGAGGCATCACGCATTTCCGGATATTCCCATGTCGAATTCGTACAGAAAAAAGTTCAAGATGCCGGTCGCTATACTTTTGCATACTTTTGAGAGGACCAGATATTCATACTAGTACAGAACCCTGATCATAAAACTATCTGATCTATGTCCTCATGATGGTAGAAGCAACAATTTCCAATCGCCTCGCCATTTAACGAAAATCTAAACCAGGTTTTCACACCTATATCATCAGGTAAAAAGTGTACCAGTTCTTGTATTCCAGATATGGTATACATGAGTATATTTTCAGTTTAATTTAAATATGTACAGGGTTTGTCTAATAAGAATCCTAAATACTCTCGTATATAAATACACCGCTGCCAAAGGTTTTTCCAGGCTTCATACGCCCCCTGAATGTCCGCAACTGCAAGGCTATTAACGCACTCCGTCGAAGCCTTTTGGACTGACTCAATCGTCCCGAAACGATGTCCTTTCACGCTCTTTTTGATCAGAGAAAACATAAAAAATCTAGGAAGCCACATCTGGACTATAAAGTGATTGGGGCAGCGTTGCCATATTGTGTTTGACCAGTGTCTCACTCACGATTAACTACGTGTGAGTGGGCGCATTGTCAGGATAGGGCATCCAGGAATCGATGATCTCTCTTCCGACGCAGCGAACCCTCATCCTCAAATGTTCAAGCACTTCTGCGTAAAATTTGCCATTTACTGTTTGGTCAGCGGGCACAAACTCCTTGTGGGCCATACCTATTGCATCAAAGAATACAATGAGCATCAATTCCACTCTTGACTTGCTCACGCAAGCTTTTTTTGGTCGAGGAAATACGTTTGACTGCCACTCAGAACTTTGCCTTTTGATCTCCGGATCGTACTCGAAGATCCAAGTTTAGTCACCAATTATCACTGTATTCAGAACATTTGGATCGGCTTCTAAATGTTCCAGCAGTTTAGGGCAAATCATCACACGGTGTCCTTCTGCTCGTCTGACAAAACTTTCGGCGCCAACTACGCGCACACCTTTCGCATTTGCAAATCATCGGTTACAGTTGAATGTACAGTTGATTTCTGTAAATTCAACTCTGGTGCCATCAAACGAACACATAACCGACGATAAGAGTTCAGAAATTCTCACACTTTGGCCACATTTTCATCGGTTCAAGCTGAGATCGGACGTCCAGCGCATTGTTCGTCTTCAACGTTTTCCTGGCCTCCCTTGAATATTTTATGTCACTCAAAACAAGTGTTCTGGACATGGCCTCGTCCTTACAAGCCTCACGGATCATGTGAAAAGTCTCCGTAGCAGATTTGTTCAATTTCACGCAAAATTTGATGGCACATCGCTGCTCGATGTTTTCTTACATCTTGACTGTAGACGCGAATTTAAAAGACGCGTTCACTTATTGCATAATCTACGTACTCCAAAGTCTCAGAGACAACTGAGCCAGGTTTCCTAGGTTACCTGACATTAGCCACCTCCGATTTCACTTCTAAAAACCACCGTCCACCCGCTCCCTTTGACATGAATACATCAGTTCCGATATTTATTGGACTAACCCTGTATTTTCGGTTGGTTGCGATGTTTTTTTATCCATGTTTTATTAGGTTGAGGTATGTTAATGCATTATATTATTTGACATCTTACGTGTACAAAACAATATTTCTTCAATATAATTAAGTTAAGCCAATTTTATATTTTCCGTTCCAGAAACTTAAAACTGAAATAAAAGGTTATAATGGTATATTTAAGATTAACGAAGCCGCTACGGTAGCATTGAATAAGGCCCCAAACAGCAGCTGAAAAAGTATTTTGTAATGATCATTACTCACTCTTAACAATGTTCAATTTTTAGAGAGAGTATCAGGCGAAAGAGTTTTTTAAAGGAAAGACATTGAAAAAACAATATTTGCAAACTAAGGAAAGGTACTAAAACAGTTGAATCCGCATGCAAAGAAATCCAAAACCTAATGAAAACTAGTTCATTAGTATTAAGGAACGAGGTCTATGAACAGGTACATACATTCACATGCCCAGTTCAAATATCCGTTCCGGACTGTGGTCACGTCATATCATCTAAAACAGGTATTTTCAGCCACAGAAGCACACGGCCGCCCCAATATTAAATGTCAATAATAAAGAATGGAAAAAGAAGTAATGAAACTCGAATTCGAGTACTCGAGTATATATATATATATATATATATATATATATATATATATATATATATATATATATATATATATATATATATATATATATCATATATATAAATCATTCCGTTAGATCCGGTGTAGATCCGTTAATCCTCCAACTGGACTCTTCTGTCGAAGCGGACAACACTTGAAAATGCCAAATGCGATTATAGCGAAACGTCGTATATATATATATATATATATATATATATATATATATATATATATATATATATATATATATATATATATATATGGATGTATATATTAATTATTAAAATTATTAAAACAATCTTAAAGTTGGTCCCTTTACTAAAACGTAGAAAACATCCATGGTGGGATGAAGTTTTCAAGAAAGCAGAATTAACCCGAAATAAAACATCCAAAGAGTGGAACAGTCAAAAAACAGAAGGAAACTATAATATCTTTTTGGAAGTAAGAAAAGAAGCATTGGAAGTAAGATAAGAAAACAGCTAAGTAGATATACTAAAAGAAAATATGAAAACAATCAACTTAATGAGATAGAAAAAGGTTTCCAAAAAAATAACACCCAAAATTTTTACAAAACTAAACTAACAAGCTATCAACCCCAATGTCTTTGCTTCCGAAAGGAAAAAAGACAATTAGCTCTAAATAACCAAGACAGTTGAAAAGAACTCGTCAAATATTTTGAACAACTACTAAACTGTCCTGAGTCCTTAAACAGATTACCATCACCAAACTCTAAACAAACAAACCCAGATTCATTACCACCGAATGAATATGAAATAATTATGTAAATTAAACGACTTAACAATAACAAGGCTTCTGCTGAAGATGGAATCACTGCAACACTTTTAAAATCCGCTGGTCTAGGTACAATCAAGCAAATAACCAAAGTTCTACAAGAAGTTTGACGAACCGAACCGATTCCGGACGATTGGAAAGATGCTCTAATTCATCCATTACAAAAGAAAACAGATAGAACGGATGTAAACAACTACAGATGGATATATCTGCTCCTAGTTTGTTACTATACTAATGTCTATTAGACAAAGCACAGGGCCAGTTAGAACCTAAAATTGGTGAATATCAAGTAGATTTTCGACCAGGCAAATCCTGCCCGGAACAGATCCTGAATTTAAAGTTGTTCCTAAGACATCAAAAACTGTACAACAATAATCTCGTCTGTGCATTTGTGGATTTCAAAATAGCATATGATTCTATTGACCAGGAATCTTTATTCCAAATCTTGAAAGAACAAGGACTAGACCTGAAAACACTGGCAATTATTAAAGCAACACTAACTAATGCAAGATCGAAAGTTAAATTCATTGGTGACATCTCAGAGCCTTTCGAAATTAAAACTGGAGTGAGACAAGATGATGGACTCTCGCTACTTTTATTTAACTGTTTTTTTGGAAAAAGTAATACAGGAGTGGCGTGTAAAAAAATTGGCCCTGAATATTGACCAGTTCATTAAACTAGAGAGAACCAGCATCAAAATAGATTGCCTGGCGTTTGCTGATGATCTAGCAATTTTAGCTTAAGATATATTAACGGCACAAAACAGATTGAAAACCTAAAAGAAACAGCAGAAAAGGTAGGACTTCAAATTTCCTTTAAAAAGACACAATACATGACCTGCAACAGACTAAGAACACCATTTCTAAAAACAAAATATGGTAATTAGACGAGTCTTTCAATTTAAATATTTGGATGAAATAATCATGGAAAACGATTTGGAAAAAGCTGCCAATAAGGATAGATGTCAAAAAATGGAAACTGCATTGAGACTTACCCAAAATATTTACAACAAAAAATGCATATCTAAAAATACAAAATTGAGACATTACAACACAGTTATTAAACCAGAGTGTCTATATGGCGCAGAAACACTCATTTTGAATGAAAAGAAGAACATCGAGGAAACTGAAAAGAAAGGAAGGAAAATCATAAGAAAAATATTAGGCCCCAAACCAATAAATAGCTCATCATACCGACTTCGAAAAAATCAAAAAATCAAACAATACACAGATATACATAGCGATATGAAAAAAAGAAGACTTAAGTTTTTCGGACACATAAAACGGATAAATCCGAGTAGGCTAACTAGACAAATAGTCGAATTTTATGAAAATAGGAGTAGAGCTAAAGTAGAAACAATTAAATGGATTGCTGCTATTAAAGAGGACCTAAGATCAGCAAGTATTACACAAGATAAATTTAAAATAGAAACTGTTTCAGACACAAGGTTAACATTTGGGAGGTTGGCCAGAGAGAAAAATGTAGGAAAACCGAACCAACTTTCAATAAAAAAAATTCAAGGTCACTTCACAACAAGTATGTTTTAATTTAAGGTAAACTTTTCTAATTAAAGGTATTTAATTAGAAATAATTATCCTATAATATTTCATCCTTGAAGTGAAACAAAGTGGTTATAATATTGTCCACATTGAAGGCCTATCAGTTGTTCTTGATGCAATACATACACTTAGCTGTTAGTTTTATACAGTATTAAAAAAATAACTTAGCTAGATTAGCGATTGCATTGCTGTTATTTGATTTAGAAATAAGAATCTTCGCCAAATAAAGGACAAGAATAAGAAATTAAATGAAATATATAAGAATACATTTTAAATAGCTGAAATTAATATTTCTAAGACTTACAATGTGAAAACGTGGTAGATCAAAAGAAGGAATCCAAATTGGACAAGTTCATTTCTATTTGATTTTTTAGAGTGCCTTGACCAACACAACTGAATGGCCGAAATAATTTGACAAAACAAAATAAAGAAAAAAACCATAAACCATCAGAAATTATATGAAATAAGATAGTTCAATTCAAGTTGAACAACAGAATCAGAAATTTGTGTGACAACGATTTATTCTAGATCTATTCTCTTAAGAAATACAAGTAAATTGTTTAATAAAGCTCAAAATATTGAATCAAAATTGGCCGCAGTTGATTAAACATATAGTAAACACAATTTTCAGTAGATGCTTCAGTCATATCTGGCGAATATGGTTTTTATGTCGATCGCATTCGCTGAGTTTTTGGTCAAAAATTTGCGTTTAAGAACCCTTCTGCCTTTTCCTCCTTCTGCTCTTTTCCAGCGAAGATTTTCTCTCAAATGCCTCATTACGCCCAGATAATAGAGTTTGTTATGTGAACAACACTGTGAACACGCTATGAACAAAATAGAATAATGACATTTGTTACCTGCAGCATCCTATTGACTCCGAAGATGCCCCCTGAGAAGTTGGAAGCTCATAATTAAAAGGAAAAGAACTTTAATTTTCAAGCCACTTAGATGTAATATTTTTGGTGTCTCGCAATCGAAGCACCATTCTGAAGTTTATCGACTGATTTGTTTATAAAGAATGCATAAACGCATTCTCGTTAAGGATGTTTTCAGCAACCTTTTTTCCGGTACTTTCTATGAAAACACAGCTCCTTCGGAACAAGCCATGCCACGACGTGTCTCAATATCCCAAATATAAATCAAAATGATGCGAACAGATTCGGAAGATAGGCCCAGAATCTACACCATATTTCTTAAACTTATACAACGATTTTTAATTGTCGTTTCATTCATTTTCATCGTCGTTTCAAGTCTTCGGTCACTTCCAGTAATTTTTAATGCTTTGTATCACTCGTATGCTTCTGTTTTCAATAATGTTGATTCAATTATCGATATTTATTTTACAAAACATATTGTAAATGACCAAAAACATAATCGCGCAAAAAAACAAAATAAAGACAATACATTTCATGGAAAATAAGTATTATTAAGACACCGGATTTGCAATCAACTGGAAAGATGCAAATGCAAGGAAAGATGTCCAGTAAACGATATAATATTTATAAATAATTTAATCCTATTTTATTTTTATATTTACGCATTATACGTTAATTGATACGCAGTATCTTAATCTAAAAACCCGTATTTTTAAAGAAAATTGGTAAACATCTTAATTAACTGTATATTTTCCATGTTTATTTCAAGTCAAATAAACAAGATACCAATATTCAGACTTTCGCTCTCGGCTTCTTTTTCATTAAAAATGCCTTTTATATTACCATTAGAATACGCCTTTCAACAGAACTTTTCATTTTATAAAATGCATATATATTTAAAGAGAATTACATAATAAAACCATAATAAAACATAATAAAACCAGTTATAACAGTAAGTTATAAAGCAAAACAAAAAGAATTCTCACCTTTTTCCTTGAAAGAGACTAGAAAAATGAAAGTCCTGTAAATATTTTGTTTGGACATACTAATTGGGGTGACATACTTCTATTATCAATATTATAGTCTAACAAGCAGTAAATGGTCGAAATAATATAAGCTGCGGTATTTGTTAATATAAGTCTACCTCTGGTCGTCAGGAGGCGTAAATGTCTACATCTCGCTAACTATTCCTACTGTGCAGGAATTAAAAGCATCATTTATCATCTGGTGTTTGGGGAAATCAACTCGAGCTTTGAAACTTGTAAGAGCTTGGCGAATCAGACTAGGGCAATATACCAAAACCGCCAAGTATTTTTAAAGTAAATAAAGTAAATTACATAGTAAATAAAGGCTGATTAATTGATATCAGGATAGATAATATTACATATATTAAGATATTAATACTATTGTTTATATATATATATATATATATATATATATATATATATATATATATATATATATATATATATATATATATATATATATATATATATATAGTACGTTTCTTTTTAGTACCGAGCTAGTACTTAGTACTTTACTTTAGTACTTAGCTTTTTACGACTTATCGACAAGATCGCACTTTCATTTTCAAGTTGCAGATTCAAGAGAGACTGTTTATTTTAACCATAAGTTTCCGAACTACTTAGATTTTCACGGCGTTTTTGACGAGATCGCACTCGTCAGTAAAACCACGCACGCACAAATATATATACAGCCAGAAAAATTTCTTGAGTAGGGCTCTCGATAGTTGCATGCGTTCGATATTCACATATGATAATAGACAGATTTGGGTATTTACAAAATAAAACATAAATATGCCAACAAAAACACAACGTTCTATGGAAAGAACTATATATACCAAAAACCGAATGAATATATAAGAAAAGTAAAAAAAAAATGCAACATTATTCATTCATGTTTAAGTGAAGTCCAAATAAAAGGTGCTTATTAATGTGTCTGAACTTCCGATAGGGGTCGCTGACAGACAAATTATGAGTTTAGGCGCAAGTTTCTAAATCTATGTCTTAGTAGTTTGGCAAATTATCATGGAACGTTTACCATCAGAGCAACGCTTCCATATTGTCGAAATTTCTTATCAAAATCGTGTTCTGTGCGCCAAACTTGTAGAACAATTCGTGAATTTGAACTTATGTATTTGCCTAAATATAGGGTTTTGGTTAGTGTGTCCGAACTTTAAATTCAAATAAAACAACAATCAAATTAAATACCTTGAAACTATTTATTGTATGTGAAATAACATTCAATGGCATTAATAATTGAAAAAAATTGATAAAGCGCATTTTATGTTGCAATTGTCCGAGTTATGTTGGCTTCCAAGGCGTCAATAGTTACTGGTTTATGAGCAAAAAGCAAAGATTTAACATAACCCCAAAGAAAATAATTTAAAGGGATTAAATCACTTAACCTTGGTGGCCAATTAATAGGTTCGTTCCTCGAAATAATTTTCTCTCCGAATTATTCCGCAATATATCGATTGTTGCATTGGCTATATGATATGTGGGGCCTGCTTGTTAGAACCACATCTTCTCTAGATCAATACTATTCAAATTCGGAATTAAATAACCAAATAACAAAGCCCAACTTCCTGCGAACGACAACGAATTTATAAATTTGGATCTTCATCAACACTGCCAGCAAGAACGGCGATATTTTCTTCGGACCGGACAGTTTTTTGTTTTTTTTTGTTTTAATATCGGGCAGCGTAAAATTCGTTCCGAATTTAACGATAATTAGCGCACAGAACATTGATTTTGATAATAAATTTCAGTAATATAAAAGCATTGCTCTGATGATGATTTGTGAAGTGTACATGATGATTTGCCAGACTATTGAGACTCAGATTTACAGACTTGCGCACAAAGTCAGTTCGTTTGACAGCGACCGATATATTATCGGAAGTTCGGACACACTTAAAAAATCACCCTTTAGTTTTAAAGCATCTAATTTGGTTGTTGCTTTATTTGAATTTACAATTCGAATAAAGACATTACCCTATACTAGGAAAAAAAGTTATAGGCTTCCTCAGATGAAATGGCTGTACAAAATCATTACAATAGCTTTGACTCAGCTGGTCGCAACGAGCAAAGAATGGAGAAATATATGGATAAGTTTGGGGGAGGCTTACGTTTAATATCAGACATATTAAACGTAAGACTATTTTGGACTATTATATATGTATATAATGTATATATGTATATGATGTATATAGATGTATATAGATATAATATATATAGATGAATATATATACATGTCAAAAAGTTTAGAATATTTACAAATAGGATATCTACGCCTATGGTACTCTAAAAATTGTGATGGGTATGTATTTTAGGTCGTTTGTAAATAAAAATAACCAAACCATTGTTTTCCTAATAACACAGGTTTTTCGATTTTTGACCATTCCGTTGATACTGGTATTTACTCATTATTTCAGTTCTTTTTCAAGTCTCAATCAGTACGTTTAAAAATGCCTAGACGCATGATATCTCATTTCTAACAGACCAAGAGTAATTACTTTGTTACAGCAGGGCTTTAATCAAAGTGATTTTTTTTCAAAAGTGTTGTATCGAAAATTCATAAAAAAATTCAAGGGCCAAATGACGTAAATGATTGCCCCAGAAGTGATAGAAAACGATGTACAACAACTGCAGAAAAAAGCCAGATATCGATGATAGCTCGCAGAAATCATCTGGAAGGGAACTTATTAGACTTGAAGGGGTAAATGTTTTACGACAAACGATAACACGCAGACTAAAAGCGGTCACACTAACCCTTCAACAAAAAAATGTAAGATTGCAATGAGCTCGAGAAATTGGCTTGGTTTCTGATTCTCGAAGAATATTAGTTTGGAGAGCTCCAGGTCAAGCCCGATTAGAAACAGCTCTCAACCACGTATCTCATTTGAAGGTGGAAGCGTGATTGGGGGAGTGGTGATTGGGGAAAGGTGGAAGCGTATTATGAGAGGTATACAAACACCTCTACTGGTCCTGGAGAGACAAGAGAGTCACTGGTGCTGTTTGCATCGAGGAAATTTTAAATCCTGTTCCGAGCCGCAGTGTGCGACGAATTTGTTTTTATGATGACCACGCACCTCCTTATCGAACAGCAGCAGTATAATATTTTCTTGAAGAGGAGGGAATAACCAAGTGTCAGCAAATTCCCCTAACATGCATATAATTGAACTTGCTTGGGACATTCTGAAAACACGCATCAAGAAACGAAACAATCCTCCTCTTACTCCGCTCGAACTAAAAGATGCTGCTCGTGAAGAATAGGGGAGAATTCCACAAGCCCAAATTGATCATTTAATCGACAGTTGCCAAATCACTTTCAGGCATGCCTACAGACCCATGGAGAAACTACTGCTTATTAGTTTTATTGAAAGTTGTTCTTTTTATTTTTAAATTACCTTTGAAGGTAATTGGTACATTGTAATTTTTTGACTCTAAACTAATAAATCAATTTTAGACACAATGGTCATTTGGTGTCGAGTTTTATTTGATACCAATAAGAGTTATAATAAAATGATGATTACGTAAACGAGTAAAAGAAAAACTTAATATCAATAAAAAAGTGAAATGTTTAAATATTCTAAACTTTTGGACACATTATATCTTTTATTTCCATTTTATATCACATGACGTGATGAGAAAGATGTCTTGCCTTAAGTCTTGAGACCAAAGATTCCAAATGAATTACTATTTATGATTTAAAACAAATATTTACGTTATAAGATTCCTGTCTCAATTTCATTTAAAATCTCGATTTATTTCTAAACTTTAAATACAAATTCTCCATATAGTTATAAAAAAATCGAATAATGTATTACAATATAATGTGGATGAAAACATTATTACATGCATTATTTGGTAAATACAAAGAACTTAAAATCAGAAAAAAAATTGCCAAAAAAAATCGCTTTTAAGCCTACATAGCCGTCTGTCCCAAGAGATTAATAACACTTTGAAGAATGAATGGGTACTTAATTAATTTCTACATTTATTACGGAAGTGCATTAATTCTGACTTCACCTATTCCATCTCGAGAGTACGTGTAATTGGAGATATAATTATTCCTAGCACTTCAGAGTGAAATCCTTCCATTATTTCAACGTTAGAGTTATGTCTGGTCTCCTATAATTAACTGTTGTAAGCCCATTTTATGGGTCTACCCATATGGGTTTCAAGGTTGCTTTGTCTTTTTTGTTTATCTCATATTAACATTACTGATGTAGGGTGGTAATATTTAACCCACGACCTATGACCGTCAGAGCGTTTCAGGGTTGTTTCCGGTAGTATTTTTCAACTATCAACATAATGATATTTGTCTTGATATTGTAGATGAGGTAATTGTTTATGGTTTATCCTAATATGGTTTTATATTACTTCTGGTCCAAAAAAAAATTACCTCTGTTACATTTCTTTAACTAGATGATAAATTCATCACATTATTTGCATCACACAACTTATTTGAATTCACCAAACTAAACTATTTAATATTTATTTGTACCTGTTGACCTCATTCTGGAAAGCCACCCACAGAAAGCCTTAGGCAACAGGACTGTGTCGACTCACGAAAGTACCTCGATGATATAGAAATAACAAGAAAAACTATACAGAAGCTGTAAATAGGAGATTCAAACTAGGTCTCATTGACCTTGAGAAGATTCTTCAATCCTTGAGAAGATTTCCGCCTAGAATATTATCGACATTCTGTTAGCAACTCCTTTCAACAATCATAGATAATAATTCTTTTAATACAATGTATAAATCGAAAAATTATATTTTTCAAGAGTAGGATTTTTTTTGTAAAAACACCGAAATATAACAGATGCGGCAAAAACCGATAATCAGTAACTACTCGAAATAATGTATTTAAAAAAAAATTAAATATATCAGAGCACAGAAGAAAAATTGCATTTACTTTTTAAAGAAAACGTCTGAAAAGTTACATCCGCCTTTTCGTAAACACATATTAATTACACGTCTCAAAATATGTAGCTCCACAATATTTTATGCAGGCTCAACCCTGCTTTTCAAATCTGCTCACCAAATCATGTATTATCATTTTAGATGAAAACTGGTTAATTATTTCGTCAGAAACGTATCAATCGTGTGAATGTAACAGGCTGTAACAGTAGTTAGATTTTTATTAGTATCCTCAAAAAAGTAAGGACCAATAAGAATAAAAGATTATAATCCATACCACACAGGCGCCATTGTACTGCGTAGAGGTTTATCGTGTAGTGCCAGACCAATGTCGAAAGTTTTGTTTATTTACAAAACCCAAAATGTGAAGATATGCTTTATCAGACGTAAACATATTATGGATAAGGTTTTAATTTTCGCCCATATGAAGCGTGACTTGATGACAAAAATGTATGCAGGTTAAAGTTACCTCTACGTTTCTGGACTAACTTCTTTCCTGTTCAAGGAAATGTTCAAGGAAACTCCTTGACGACGAACATTGTATGTGCGACATTACATCCACATTAGATAGATGAGTAGCTGAAACTCGCTCAAAGACGCTGCTTTTCCACTACAGAACCAGTTTATTCATTAAGTTAAGTCTTTAATCGATGTTTTGATAGCACGACCTAACGGTACGGAATCACTGCGATTACTATTGAATTGAGTATTTTTTTTTAATTTTCGTTCATTTTCTCCACATCACCCTGCATCAATCAATATTTTGTTTATAAAAAAGTATATGAAATCTTCATATAGGAATTTTGCGTTAGCTTTTAAAATACTTTAACAGTGACTATTCAGGGTTTATGGCAAGAAACCCTATAAAATTTCGAGTAATTTTAGGTGCGTCATAAAGGCGAGGATATGTTCTGAATGTATATTTCAACGGGGAACATATCCTGTAAATTGTGTAAACTGAAAATGGAGTTTTCATGTTTTATAACACACAATATCAGAGGAAAATTATGAAATGTTACCTGTGTTTTATTTAATTTTTTAATATAAAGCTTCTTTTTTTGTTTGGATAAAAATTCCTGAACTTTCAGAAATGTATCAGATCTGAACTAGCAGAACTTATATATGAACTACATACTGCCAGATAATTAAAAGAAAGGTTTCAGAAACATTGTGAACTTACAGTTCAGACCTTCCGCCATCTGACTACAATTAACTAATAAAATGGAATTAGAAAATCCAATGGTGTTATTATGAAAATGTTATTCAGATATTTATAAACTTCACGTTGGAAGTTAATATAGATTTTACAATATAAAAAAAATCAACTTGACAAAAAAGTGACAAAAAGGAATGTAAAGTTATATTCTTTATAATAGTAATAAATCATATTTCAATTCATATTTCAATTTCAATATAACTAAATAATTGCAAATGTAAATAAAATCCTGTTATATCCACTAGAGTGCATAAAGTCATATAACACATATAACACGATCTGGTAATACAGATTAATGAAATAAACAGGATTAGGTTAGATATTATCCGAGTCTAAATCGGACTACAAGTACAATCAACATTGAATTGTATCTAAGTCTGTGTATATTTCTAACCGCTCATTGATTCAGTGTATTTTAGAAACTAGGTCAATATTATATCATAACCCGATATAACGAATCAATATGCATGCTTCGTACATGCATAAATATATAAATTTGTCTACAATAAAACTTTAATGCATATCATTTATCAAACAGAATAATTAAACACTGCATATAATGATGGTGATGATCTATATATATATATATATATATATATATATATACATGTATATGTACTAGAAATGGCTGCTTTAATAGTACCAGAAGAAAAATATTTCAAACAATGAAAAATCTCCAATGAGATCATTGATTTAATGAAAAAGCGACTGACAATGACAAATATAGGAAGTTTCTTTGGTAGAATCAAGTACGTTCAGCTTTACTAAACTGTAAGAAAACATATTCGAGAGGAAACTGCAACTAGTGCAAAAAAACTTTGGAAGGAAACAGAGAATTAACAGAAGCTGAGAAGGACGCAAATTTTTGCCTTATTGCGTATGGATGGTATAGTGTGCAGGGCACGTACGGAAATGTTAGGGGTTGTTAGAAGATTTTATTCAAACTTATATAAAGATCAGAACCAGTCCATTACAGCAATACCCACGGAAGAATAAATACCAGATATTCTAGTGGTGTAAGTGACTACAGAAGGCTACAGTAGCGATGAAAAAGGCAAGGCTGCAGGAAAGGACAGTAAAACTATTGAAGTGCTAAAAGCTGGTGCTCAGACTTTACATAAAACACCGGGAAAAATTATACTCAAAATGCCTTAAAGAACAAAAACTACCCAAGTAATGGAAAAATGCAGAAGCAGTGGCGGCTCGTGAGTTTTTTTAAAGTGGGAAGGCGTAGAAGAAAATAGTGCTGCTAAAAAATTTTTTTTTGCTTTCCCCTTCCTTCTTTTTACTTTTCGTGCTATTGAAACACTATACATGAGGTGAACCAGGAAAATGAGTTAAAGGAAAGAAACTGAAAGGAAATAAAACATGGTGTGTTGCTCTGAAAAATTGTAATATATGCAGGAGGGGCGGCGCTCCAATGCCCTCCCTCACAAGCCGTCACTGTGCAGAAGTGATTCTTTTACATAAAAAGGAGTACAGAAATTTTTAAAATACGGTCCAATAAGCCTACTAGTAATGTTCGAAATGTTTACCAAGATAAATCTCGAAGGATATTAAGAAAACTAAATGCCGCACGACCTTTCGCACGAAAGGAGCAAGCAGGATTCAAAAATGGATTCACCACAATGGATTAGATCCAGATGGTACAGCAGGCCATAGAAAGACACAATGAATACACCATGACACTGTGCTTGACTTTTATCGACTATGAAAAAAAGCATTTGACTCAATCTCAAGGCAGGCCAAAATGAATGCAATGCTTAACCAAGGTGTAGACAAAGCCTATATAAACCTATTAGGATGGATATATTATGAGCTACAGAGAGAGTTTTCCTTAATGATCTTGAAATTGGAATTAATGTAGAGCGGGGTGTACGACAGGGTGCACAAGTGAAGGTGACAGGTAGTATTCTGCAAAAGACTAGAGAACCATTTGGTTTAAAAATATATCTGAAAAAGTAAATTTACTGAGGTCAGAATAAATTTTATTTTAGGAAGGGATTTGCAGGATATTTGTATGTATTTTATAAGGTTGTGAATATAGATATTAAAAAAAACTGTTATTTACTTTGAGACACTTATATATTTCCGTCGTTTCATTAAATTATGTTATATCGTTAAAATTTTATTCGAATCAAAAATCAAAGATCTCTTTCGTTAGTAAGCAACACTCAGTTCCGGATTTAATTGATTATACTTTCATTTCCACAACTTCCTGAGACAACACTGGGCCGATTTAGAAGTACAAGTTGTTTCTTAGCTAAAATTAAAACCATATATAAGTATTTATAATATTCTTCATATATCAAATATGTCCAAAAATGCATGCAAATTTCACAAATTAAATTACGTTTACTACACCGTATGAAGCTTTGAGTGGCTCTAACAAAATTTAATTTTTAATTATCTAAATTGAAAAAATTATTTTATACATTTGTAAACTTAAACAAAAAATATGCACACATTTTTGAACTAACCTGATATTACTAAAATAATATACCTAAAATAACTTCCATATATCATTTTATAAAACTCAATTCATCCATCAAACGTAACCTCACAGCAGTTTTGAATATGTCCAGTTCCTGACAGGGTCAGAAAAAAACTAATAAACTCTCTTATCGTGAAAAATAAAAATAATTCAAAAAGATCTCAAAAACATTGATTGATGACGAACTGATCGAAATCGATCGAAAAAGCTTATCTATCAATCCTATAAAACCTTAAGTGAAACAATATAATGGATTAGATACCTCCAGAGGATTTTTTCAACAAAAAAAATTAAAAAAATACGAAACTAAAAGACTACCTAATATATACGAAAGTCGAGTAAAAAGTCAGATTCCTTTTTAAATTAAATATTGTTTTTTGGATCGAAAATCAATTTATTTTTCAACGTAGTCTCCTTTTACCGTGATAAAATACTTTTATTTCTTTCAAATAGTATGACTATGATATGTTCATTAGATATGAATTTCTTTCCAGCCAGCCATTCCTTCATGTCTGGAATATAAAAAAACAGAGGGGGTCATGCCTGGAGAATAGCGTAGATGCGGCATTAGTTCGTAGCTCAAATTGGCCAATTTCGCTGTTGTAACGGTGGAAGCAATGGCAAGTGCATTGTCATAGTGAATGACATCATCATAGTAAATTTTTCATCGTCAAATCAGTGCATGTTTCTGTATCCACTCGTTCTGAAATTCGAACAATAATTGAGCACTCGTGAGAATTGATCTACTCTCGTGAGATCCTCTTTCTCTTTTCCAAATTGTCGATGAAAATAATGCCTTGCGAATCCTAGATAACTTAGCCAATACCTTTCTGGCCAATGGAAGCAAAAACGTGTGACTTTATTGGAAGAGTAAAGGCATTGAAACGGAGATGGACAGGCCATAAGCAAGATGACGAGACGACAAATGGACCAAGGCAATCCTGGAGTGGATACTACTTGATCGTAAATGTTTACGAAGAAGACCGAAAGCACAGTGGGCTGATGACATCGTTAAGTATATTGGGCCGGAATGCCAGAGGAAACCTTAGGATTGAGAACTAGAAGCATGCTGAAGAGGCCTTCTTCCTACAGTGGATCGATATGGACTGACCATGTTTAAACATCTCTGTGAAGTGGTCACATGATTCCATTTTTAATCCACAATGAACAAACATGTCACCCATTACTCCGGTAGCTTTTTTATGTCCAAATGTTCATCTAGGATGTCACATCGGATTGGCTTTACGATCCCACCGCCATCTCGTGGAAAATAATTTGACTTTTCATTCTATCCTCGTATATATGGGTTACTATTTATTTTTATAATACATATTCATAAGGTATAATGTCTAGACTTGGCAATATTCCCTCATTGAAAAAGAAAGTTTGTAGAATTCATATGGTACAAAACATGTACTAGTCGTAAACCACTGAAACACTATCAAAATATAGAGAATAATTCCTAAGTATTTCCTTGACTAGCATAATAATGTAGCTAAAAAATGGTGTTTAGTTCCAGTTTATTCCATCGCCATTTTCCGACCAGTGCGACTAACCAACCGTTATACATCATGCTACTAACCACCACCAGGTTAATATGATGTCATTTCCGGAGCAAAAGAATCATTTTCTTAAATACGTAGTATGTTTATATTTAAAGTGCTGTCTCTGATGTTGGCATTATAAACATTGACCATGACATATGGAAGTTATAGTGATTACGTTTGCTAAATTTTACTCACTCTAATATCTCTAAGAGATAAGTCAGACGGTTTATAGTCTAGGTAATGCTGAAAAAGTCTTC
Organism: Cosmopolites sordidus; assembly: GCA_031761425.1. Classification (NCBI taxonomy): domain Eukaryota; kingdom Metazoa; phylum Arthropoda; class Insecta; order Coleoptera; family Curculionidae; genus Cosmopolites; species Cosmopolites sordidus. The sequence goes on from JARFXV010000511.1 coordinate 92,590, forward strand.
TGGTAGACCAATAGTATGGAAACCATACTCTAGATCTGTACGACCAATCATCAGTGAAGGTGATTGGTGGTGAAAACCTGTAGTTTTTGAAATATTTCGAATCGGGCCAGTAGGTATAATCGTACCCATGAATTGGATCCCAACGGGTTTCAATCATTCTAAAAACATTATCATTGTTATAACAAAACCGGATTATTATGATTTAAAGCGAGTAATGAAACAAAATTAGTTGCGCTAAATTACTGTTACTAAATTTACTTTGTATTACCAATTTTATTGTTAATGGGATTTAAACGCGAGAACGGGTGGTTATAAAGTGCAAAATATATAATCTGAAGAACAGATAATAAATCTGTTCTGTTCTAAACTTAGGAACTTAAAAGTTTTCTAGTGAATTATTTAAAGGTCAATCATTTGTCACTAAAAATATTACTAAAATTTCCTCTAGATATGTCAATTAGTTCCTTTTTAACATTTTTTGAAGTTATAATGTGGTGTAATAAACCAACGTGTAAAATGTTTATTACTTTCTATGCCTCCTGAACAACAGAAATATTTTAAAATAACTTCTTAAACAAATTTGATTATTTAACATAAATAATTTTCGTAGTTTGCATTTTATGACCAATATTTTCCATAAAAAACGACATGCGCTTCTCTTCTTCTTTTTTACTTCTATCACATCTGCTCCGATGGCATTTTTTTAACTTTTTTTACATTAGGTCTAAATTAATGTAGGACTCGTCAATTTATTTATTTATTTATTTATTATATTTATTTAAGTTATTAGTGCTAAACTGTGTGTATAATATATCGTATTTTATTATTATACGTATATCGTATACGTATATCGTATGTAATACGTATATCGTATTTATTTAATATAACATCTATTAATAATTCATTATAGTAATTTCATCTTAATCATTACCAACTTGTCGTGTTGGTTGTCCACATTTATAGATCAAGTGGGTTTCGGGGTTAAATAAAGGCTCTCTATAGTACATATACGTATATATTATATACGTATTATTTGTAACACCATCTACAACAAAAAATAAAGCCAAATAACCACTGATGATGATTGACTGACAGATCACCATATTATTAATGATATTCTGATTAGTTGTCGATTCAAATGAGACACGATATTGAAGAAATGTCGTAATGTTTCAAGTTTACAGATTAAAAAATGTGTGAAAATAAAAACTGTTTCATTAGAAAAGATATTTGCAACTCCTTTTATTATTTTATTATCTATTTTTTTCTTCTTCATTGCATCACTCATGATTTCGCCTAAGTTCTGCATTAACTTTTTCAAACAGAAATCTAAACTTTTTAAATATTATTAACTTAAACCAACGTGGATGGTTATTTCTCTACTTTTTAATTTAACATCACCATATTTCAAGCAAATTTAACTCATTTAACTCAACAGTTATTTAGCACCACGATATAGCGAAAGTCTATATCGTAAATATAGCATTGTCTTTTAATCATCGACATGACCTGACACTTTAAAAAGTTGAATTTCAAAATCCATCACTAGTTAATAAGCAAGAAGCTAGCTAAAATTTACATAGTCTAATAGCTAAAGAGAAACTGGAATTTAAAAGGACTCATGAACATGGGTGATACAATCTGGATTTAGCACTAGATACATGTAAGCAAATCCAACTCAACCTACAGATAAAACATAGGAATCGGTTTGTAAAAATGTAAAGGTCATTCAGCTAGACAGAAATCAGTAAAAAAAATAAGTAATTGCATTAAAGATAGAAAAACTATTACTAACCAAAGTGTTTTGCAGACTTTTGGACATCAATTATCAGAATTATCAGAATAATGGGAAAAAAGTTTGGTCGAAGAACTAACTGGCTAATAAGTAGACATTTTCCAACCTGTAAGGGTAGAAGCATAGAACCAGCTATTCTGGCTTTCGAAAGGAGATATCTATTCTGGACCATATCTTCTCGCAAAAGGCAATTTAGGCAAAAAATTATGAACATAATAAAAAGGCTGTGATGAATTTCATTACTTTAAATACTTTAACTAGAAACTTTACTACTTTAACTTAGAACTTTAAATACAACCGAAGAAATTTGGCGAGTGGACAGAGTAAACAAGAATGCATATACTGAATACATGAATAAGCCAGGAAATAAAGATAAATTGGAAAACAAAATCGTTCTTAGGCAGTGAATCCTACTCTTACCGCTATTATTCAACTTTGCCTTGGAAAAAGAGAAGGTAAAATTAATAGAGCAGGCCTTTTGTCTCAACAATGTTCGGCTTTCATAGACGATCAAGAAGTCTTACATGATTGCAAAGGACTAAAATCAACAACTGGGTTTGAAAATTATATGAAACCGTTATAAGATCATCACTGACGTTTGCGAGTGAATTGTGGATATTCGGAGCATCAGAAAAGATATTGCAAAGCATTTTTGGAGGCAAAAAAGTCAGGGATATATGGAAAAACAACTAACAATGGATTGTATTGGAATACAAAGCAAGTGTATTATTAAAGCGCAACGGTTGAGATAGTTGGGGGTATGTTCAAAGAATTCAGGCAGGCAGAATACCCAATAGAGCATTTATATGTAAGTTGAAAGGAAATAAAAGAAAAGGACAGCCAATGACAAGGTGAAAGATGCAGTGGAGAGAGATTTTTAGAAAACAAAAATTAAAAACTGAAGGAAGTCGGAGAATAGGACAGAATGATGAAAAAGTATCAATGAAGCAAGGACCTAGTAAGCATTGAATGCTAGTGTATATATTCTGAAACACATAACTGAACAACATCACAACATTACATTACATTATCACTATCATCGCAATTCATTATCTCTTAAAATTCATGAAAAAAACTGTAAAAATTACAATATTAAAAAAGACAAAGCAATCTTAAGAGCATCAACGCAATATATTCTATAAACACAATTTTATATACTTACCTGGCGGATATTTGCTTCGTGCCCGACCAAATTAATCCAAACTAACTACAGCCAGACTTAAATTTTCACCTGAATTTTTCCGAAATTCGAAAACATACTTGAAACGGGGCCAAGAACGCATAGACACGCCCCTATTGCATTATACGGGGTGAGTCACGTCGGTCGGTGCTTAAAATAATTCTCGAACCGCATAAGGATTGAATGTGTATCAAAAGTTGGTCCACGCAGTGACCTAGACGCATCTTGTTCCCGGATTCGCGCGTGGAAAAATATTTGAGTGTTGAGACGAATTATTTCGATGTATTGAGACACCGTGTGAGTCATGCATGACGCCAATCCAGGTGGACTAGAGTCTAAATTTAACGAAATAAGCTAAAACTAATGTGGGTATATTGGTGGAATGTTTAGAACTGCCAAATATAGATGTTGTTATGATTCTCTTTATTTTAAAATAGATGTAAATACCTTGATAAATTCAATACCAAGATGTGATAAATTTGAACATTTATTTAATGTATCTTATAGTTAATCTAGTTCATATTTGTCAATACTTTATTGAAGATGGTACTGGCGATGCAACTTTAAAAATATTAATTCTCATTATGAATATATTAAACATAGATCAATTAAAAATCTGCACAATTTTCAGCTAATTTAAGTTTAATGATAAGTAAATGCATTCATTTCCTTTTCTATGCCTGTAAAGTTACTACAAAATAACGGAGTAATATATGTAATCAATTGTTTAATCCACCTTGTACAAGGATTTTAAAGAAATGTTATTCTTATTTTTCTTCTATTAGATATTATTTTATTTATCATATTTGTATGATTTTAGGATTAGAGGCGCATCAACAACTAAGCGGTTTTTGTCAACCCTTGGTTTTGTGTAACCATAAATCTTGCGAGAAGTCTACCGACTGATGAGTGACCAACGTAGAATATATCTCAACCTTACCCAGCCTCGAACTGTCGTGATTGAGTGTTGATTTCTTATCAGATTTTACACTCTTGTCTAGAAAGAATCACAAACATTTAAGAAAGTCACATCACAAATATCTACACCGTGAGCAGGAGCATCAAAGCGGCTATCATATTTATTTTCTAGTTTGTCGATATGTGGACAGTTTTCAATATAAAAATTTTACACAAGATCTAATCACGGTAAAGACATGAATATGCAATTTTTGCGCAGCTGTTGCGCTGCTCTTCAGACACTTAATTTATCATTGCTGTTGAATTCAGCCAAAATTTGATTTGTAAATATATCATTTCGCCTTACTTCATTTCGCTGATCCCTTTTAAGTCCAAAGTTTCTCAAGTTCTGGTAAATTCTAATAAAAACTCGTTTTAAAGGTAACTTTCTATTAGGAAACTGTGATATTCGCGCATAGCAGCCTTCGCATTTCCATTACAATAACCGTAGATAAAATGAATATCTGCGTATTCCACATTACTAAACATAAACATAATAGTATCTTACTAACAACCTATTTTTTTTTTAATTAAATTTTAACACTTTACAAATCTTTGTTCTTAATGAACATATAAAAAGCAAACTGCGGAACAAATAAATGTAATTTTGACATGACATTTTAAAGTTTTATTATTCGAAACATTGTAATCAAGGGACACATATTATTACTATGCTATAAACATTGAGGTTTATTATGTTGGCTACGAAATGTTTAAAAGCGATTTACTCGAAAACGGTGTATACTATCGAGAAGAATTAATAGTATCTCTTTTACGTAAAAAAAGTGAGGGTTTTCATAATCTGTCATTAGAACAATAAAATTTACCTAAACAATAAAATAATTTAATAGAGTAAAAAGCCATTCCATCAAAAAAGTTTCTAGAAGGCATCCATGTAAAACAGATACAGACCAATTATATGCAAGACTTACTACATGATCTCATATGATCGACTTGATATCCAAGTCGATTGAGGAATGGCAAGACATAAATAATTGTCTCAGAATACTTATAGATAAAATAACGTATCACAAATTTTACTTATCGCTCTTTTATTTGAAATAAATTTATTATATTCATACATGTATTAGTAAATAATTCAAAATATATATTTTTTCAATTATGTTGTGGTTACACTGAATACGCTGATACCTATCTAACTCCAATAAGTGTGAACATACTGATATTGTCTCAACTAGAAAAAGCATGTATTTTAAAATTATATCATCTTTAAGATGTTTTTAAACTTACTCTTAGGTCTCTGAGTAGCAAATTGTTTAAGTATCTTCGAAATGGTTTGAGGGGAGTATATATTTGATAATAAATAGGCCAGCTGTCATAATAGTCAGATGGTTTCGTGATTTTATAATCGGGTATATCAATCGGCACATATTTCGAATTTGGCCAACAGTCATAGTCGATGATTCCGTAAGTTGGATTATATTGCAGTCCAAGCATTTTTCTAAAAGTAAAGTTTGTGAAAATGTATAATTTAAATAACCAATAAATATAAATAAAGGCTCTACTGTCTAGCTGTCATTAACTTTTAAACTGTCCGCTACATATCCTTCACGATTTTGTTCAGACGTCTATTTTCTTCTAACAAATTATTGGATTAACTTAATTTTTCGGATGAATCTCAGTGTTTAAATACTAAATATCAGCCTTAAGTTTGCATTTTTTTCTCAATTAATGTCATAGTCTTGCAGTTTCACAAAGCCCCAGGAAAATTAATTACGTTAATGATTTCAAATCACAAGACCTCAACTATCTCCTTTATTCTAAATTTCTGTTACGATAAAAATATTTTCATTTGCAGCATAACAAATAGCAATATCTTGCTAGTACCACATTCCGTGGAAATCAAACTCAAGCAAATTAGGCCAGTACAACTGCTTTATTACTATGCGTTAACACACCTAAATCACGATTAATATTTTTTCAATATCATCAAAAAATGACGGTTCAACAGTAACATGTTGGGGATACATCAGTCTCTAATGCATAAATCCAGAATTCTCAGTACTCTAAATTTTGAGTTTGGCTTTTTCATCAAACCATTCAATTCAAAATTGAAAAAGAATCCAATTCATTGAAGAAGATTTGTCTTCCAATATCTATTCAACTAACTTTAGAATAATCTACCAACTTGACCTGAAGATTTGGTTGAAGTTTTATATGGATAAAGTTACGATGCATATGCTAAGATTGGGTGTCGAGTGTTTCCCAAAATATTTAATTATTGAATACAAATTTAATTATTGTATTCAAACAATATTATCAAACAAAATTGTTGTCAATTACGAACGTCATTACATGTCATTGCGAAAATTGCCTGAATTTTGCAAATTATCGCTATATGTGAAGTGAGTTCACCAATTATTGCCCACATAGCATATAAGAGCACATATAGGACATCTGAAATAATCCTCTTTTAAAACATATTCTCCTAAAGTAGTAATACACTTTAAAGCATTGATTATGCGTGCGTGAAGGCATGGATACTATTGGAAAAATCCCTTTGCTACCGATATTTAGTTACAGCAGCGATTATATCTTCGTCGTAGAAAAAATAAGTGCCCCAAATACTTATTCAGCCTGAAGATAAAAAAAAACTAATCGCTGGAAGCCAAATCTAGAGAACAAGGAGGTTGTGATCTTATCCTGAAAAAACAAAACGCCCTGGCTCAATATTTCTAGCCCATTTTCTTTTATTGCTTCACGGAATTTTGATTTCAGACTTGTGCCTTATTGGCTTGTGACTATATAGCCACGTATTAAATAATCGATAAAAAAAATCCCAAGTCCCAAAAAATTATTACTATAACCTTGCTTCCAGAAAAGGAGACTTTGCACTTGCATTTTTTCTCTGATTGAAATCACTGAAATCAGATTTCATCGATTGCAAAAATATTTTCAAAAAATTGCCTCAGCGTTGATTTGTTTAATGCGCTTTTGATGAACCATTACTCCTAGCACCCAACAAGATGAGACTGTTCAACTTATCTAGCAGTTAACCCAACAAGATGTCACTGTTTAATATATTTTCAATAGTTTCTACTAAAAAGCTACAAGATTTTGCTTTTAATTTTACTGCAGTCCTTCAATCATTGAGTATCATCGACCGAATCAGCATGTTCTTTGGTCATGGCTGTGCTACTACTACGGCCTCTAATTCAAGGTCCTAAGACTCTCCCTCGAATGTAAAACTATTTTCTAGTTACTGGATATGGATGGCCAGATTTATTTAAAACATCATTCATATCATTTTAAATTTCTTATCGCCATAAACTCTTTTTACAGAGATTTTGATAGTTCTCATATCAGTATTTTCATTGTTTATATAAATGCAAACAGCATTAGAAATTAAAGTTAATTATGTACAAAAGCATTGTTACTGTTCCTGAAAGAAATGGTAGAAAATTTAAATTATGCTTACTAAATGAGGCTTGAAAAAACCAAGCACTATATATTTGTTTAAAAATTATTAATTTTGAATTAATAATATTCAAGTATCATTACATTTCTATCTTAGATTTATGATATTTCAATCTAGATGTATAAATGGGTTTTGCGACAATTAAACTTTTGTTTTTGAGAAAACGAAATTCACAATGTTCTGAGTATTATAAATGAAGAGCTACCCTCAGTGAGCAAATACACTTGTGAGCAAATAAACTAGGCAAAAAAAACTTGGGCAAATTTTCCTTGATAAAAATACACGTTGCTTACTACTCTTTATATAGAAGAGATTCCATCTTTTTAAACATACGCTACTATGATCAAAAGTAAGATGACTTTTGTTTTAAACATTCGCGTACTTTACGTATGGAAGCAAACATTTATTTTTTAAGTTGGTATGACTGTTGTTGATATCTAACAGAAGTTTCATATCATTTCGGTTCTTAAGTTAGAAATAATAAACTTTTGTAATTGTAAAAAAAAATCGCTAGTTTTTTAAAATGGATGAAAAACTTTAGTAATGGCTGAAAGGCAGTTCAAGATCAATTTCATTCAGGAGGACCTTCCACGTCAGCTAATTAAGAGAACATCACAAAAATCAAAGATCTTTTACTGAATAATAGCTGACTGAGTATTAAGAGCATTGAAAATAATACTGGGATATCATTACATCAATTCAATCAATGTTGTCAAAGCAATTTAAGCTTGTCTCGTGTATCTTGTTATCTAGTTCCGAAAACTGACTTGATTTGAAAAATATTTGCGTATTGAGTTTTCTTAAGGGATGCTTTCTTTCGATGATAACATTCTGAAATGCATAATTACTGGTGATGACACACGGCTCCGTGCCAGTAACCCTGAAACAGCTCACCAATTAAGCTACTATCGTACTAAGGATAAACTTGAAATTAGTTTAAAACCAAAATCATGTTTACTGTACTGTTTTTCTTCGATTTTCAAGGCATCATCCACAAAGAGTTCCAGCTGACGATAACCTGACAATAAAGGATATTATTGCAAAATGTTCAGATTTAGTGTAAAACAATTTATGTTTTTTAATGATATCACACCATCGCATACCACAATAATTACCAGGTGTGGTAATTATTATTAAGTATTAAGATTAATAAATCTTAATTCTTTTAAGTAGTGGCGCAGGAAACAAAGGTCAACTCACAGTCTAATCTCTTATGTCGTTTTGTTGCTACCACAGTAAACATGTCATATTTCGAGCCAAACAAAATGTATTTGCGGCACGTAAAGCTTTTCTTGTTCGTATACTTGTGGAAACTTACGGACACAATGTTTCAACGCAAGGCGTTTGTGGGCGTTTATTTAGACCATTCAAAAGTGGTGATTTCGATTTGAAAGGCAAAGCACGCCCAGGTCAACCAAAAAAATGTAAAGGTGCCGAATTGCAAACATTGATAGAAGAAAACAATACGCAAACTCAACCACAAATGACAGATTTGATTTGATGAGATTTGAAATGATCATTTGTGATCATCTGATGGTATGGAAAAGATCCAGAAGGTAGGAAAATGGAAAAACAAGAGGGAAATGTGAAAGCGGAAAACGGTTTGCGAAGTTTTGCTTTTTTGACATGAAAGAAAGACTTTTTTGCAACGGATCGTGACTGGAGACGAAAAATGGACAAATTTCGAGAACTCAAAACATAGAAAATCATGGGTTGACCTAGGACAACCATCAACATCAACAATTTGTGGGATCAAAAGGGTGTCATGTACCATGAAGTTCTGAACCCAGGTGAAACAGTTAACACCGTTCGCTACCATCAACAAATATCAAAAAGCGACCAGAATGGACTATTAAATACGGAAAAATGATTTTGCAGCATGACAACGCTCCATCACATACAGCGAAAAGGGTCAGAGACATAATTTCTGCACTTGGCTAGAAGCTCCTGCCTCACCCGCGCTACTAGCCAGACTTGACCCCTTCCGACTACCACTTGTTTTTATTGATGTTGCACGCACTTTTCATAAAACACTTTAATAACTACGGAGATGTCGAAAACTAGCTTCATGACTGGACCACCTCAAAAGATATACGGTTTTTCTGAGAGGGCATCTACAAATTGTTAAAGAGATGGGGAAAATGTGTAGCTAGTGAAGATATATACTTTCAATAAACCATTTCTTACCTTTCTCCCAAATTAAACGTTTTTTTTACATGGTAATCGTCAATTTTTCGCTATAAAGCAAACGAATACCGTTTTAAAAGCATCATATTGACTAGATATGGTACGTGCGAGTTTTTTCTGTTCCTTCCATTGAAGAAACTACTTCGTGGATGCCGTTTTGAGTCCATAAAACCCATACAAGAGAGTTCGCTAATGGCTTTGAAGGGAATACCAGAACTCGAGTATAAAAACTTTCGAACGTTTCGAAGACTGGTAAAAACGTTGGAATAAGTATATTACAGTGATAAGAGATTAGGTTGAAAGAGACAGATTTGGATGAATAAATAAAGAAGTACACAACCTATATACTGATATAAAATATAAAAGTGCAATACTGTTAACATATTGGTTTAGTCTTTTTAGTAAAAGTAATAACAAAATGGTTTTTTGATATAAATAATTTAAATATCAAAATCTAAGGAAATGCTATTCAGAGTAGTTTTTTGACGTATTCAAAGTTCTCCTAAACAAACGCTATAAAATTATAATTATATGATAATTAGCAGGAAACTTGGCCAACTTTAAAATTAACTTTTCTTTATCGTCGAGCTTTCTAGCCCGTATTCTATAAAAAAATTAAAACAGGTGGTTTATTTTCTTTGAAGCTTAACCTCGTTTCTAAAAGCAGAAAATTAAAAACAAACTACAACTCTTTAGTTTGATTAAAAAATATCCCCCATTCTCTACAAAAATCAAATTTCTGTGAGAATATTATATTTTAAATAAAGCATTATGCAATTCTAACATAAACCAGAACTGCATGTGGATACGTATAGTCAGAGATATTGGGATCACTGAAAAGTACACTACAAGATTGGTAGGTGTGTTTAATGTAGTACCATTTCTCTAGGCATCGAAAATCTTCTGCAATATTCTGTATATGTAATAACTATGTTTATGCGGTACATAGTTTAGAAGAGTGGCTGGGAATCAGATCAAGTGAGAAGCATAGATAATCAAAACTTTTTTAGTGATCCATGATCAGAACTGCAGGTTTGGTATATGCATACAATGTGATATCAGAGCATATAAAATATTATGTAATATATTCAGTATTTTGTTCAGCACATCGATTACGGTCGTACCAATCTTAAAAAATGCTCTTCCAAAAGTCCAGAGGACCCTCAAGGAGTTGCTTAAATAACGGTCTGCATATACCGCCAAGCAATAAAAATCTCAATATATACTGTCTTACGAATAATCCGAAAAAAATGCATCCCTTACAGGCAGAGATGAGTGAGTCAGAAAAGCTTACTGTAAGACTAATCTCCTCGAGGCAAAAAAGTAAACTTTGGCTTTCTAATTTGTTCAAAAAATATGAGGTGTTTTCTTAAGACGAGGGTAGATCAATAAAGACCAGTGTTTGAAATAAAGACGTAATTTTCTTCACAAATTTATTATTATTTTTCAACACACAGAAGAAAGTCGCTGGGTACCAGGTCGGGCGAATGAGGTGGGTGCGGAAGCAATTCGTAGCGTACTTCAAGCAATTTGGCCGCGACAATTAAAGATTAATGTGTCGGTGCGTTATAGTAATGGAAGAGCACTTTTTCTTTTTCAAATGGGGCCGTGTCTCCTTCAATTTCTTACCGAATCTGTAAAAAGTCCTGCGGATTTCGCTTAAAGCGGTTCAAACACTGCTTTGACATTGTTAGTCGTACCTGCTTGTTGTCCACCGTTAGCAATCGCGGCACTCATCGGGCCGACACTTTCCTCGCACCCATTTTATCATTTAAAATATTGATTGCCGTTCCGTACGCTCTTTTTCCATTTTATCGCAAAATACAAAACACGAATGATACAACTAGCTGTCAAAAAAAAACTAATCTATGAATTTATCTAAAATTCAGCATGAGGTCATTTAATAGTCTAAAGTACACTATGTAATATCAATTTCACTCGTCATTTATTGATCAACCCTCGCACAAAACATGTGTTGTTGTTGAATGCTTTACATTAATGGTAATAGATTGTGGTAATACAGATAGAAAATGTTCCCATACCTTTTTTATGGTTATTACATATATATATATATATATATATATATATATATATATATATATATATATATATATATATATATATATATATATATATATATATATATATATATATATATAAATATAGCTTGTTTTTCTAGTGTATCCGAACATCCAATAGAGATCGCTGTCAAATAAACTATGAGTTTGCGTGCCTCTAGCATCAGAATTAATCAGTGTAGGGGCTTACAAGTCATGGTGGAATGTTTAACACCAAATCAATGCTTACAAATTGTCGAGGTTTATTATCAAAATCAGGGCTATGTGTGCCAAACTTATAGCACTTATGGTGCACATAATCACCCAAACGAACGATGTATTATCGACAAATTTCGAACGCATTACACGCTGATCAATATTTAAACAAAAACAATACAAAAAAATTTTTTGTGTTCTGAAGAAAATATCGTCGCTGTTGCTGGCAGTGTTGATGAAGATTCAAATTTATTATGGGGGTTTTATTATTCGAGTGAATTATTTAATTCCGAATTTGAATGGTATTGATCTGGAGGAACTATGGTTCCAACAGGACAACTCCAGATGTCATCCAGCCAATGCAACAATCGATGTATTGCGGGAACAATTCGGTGAAAAAATTATTTCCTGGAACGGACCAGCCAATTGGCTACCAAGGTGATGTGACTTAATGCCTTTAGATTATTTTCTTTGGGGTTATGTTAAATATTCGGTCTATACCGATAAACCAAGAACTATTGACGACTTAGAAGCCAACATAACTCGAACAATTGCGAACTTAAGGCCCCAATTGCTCGAAAAGGTGATCGGAAATTGGATTGACCGCAGCCGACATTTGTACTAAATTAATCGTCTTTTAGCTTTTTTTCTGTCGTAGAATAATATAAGCCTTTCTAATATTTTTCCATATTTCTCTGTTCCAAACAATAAATTAAATTAAAAATAACAAATAAACTTCAAGTACACCAGTAATTAAATTATTTTTTTTTAATAAATATTGGAAGTGTAACTTTTTTATTCCATTATTATTTTTACACTGGATGCAGTTACAGCAATAATTTATATTTTGAATTAATTATAAAGTGTTTTAGCAGATTGCATTCCATTATTCAACAACACAAGTTATAATTAAACTGCATTTATGTAATATTCCTATGTAGAATAAGAAATTGTTTACGACAACGAATTCTAATTGAAAGCATTTGCTTGTAACGTAATACAATTTATGTACAATGAGAAATTCTTTAATGGATTATTTAAACTATCCAACTGAAATAGTAACTGGTTGGATTTTCGTACCACCAGCAATGCCATATTTAATTTAATACTAAATACTAATTTAATACTAATAATTTAAAAGGCGCGAGTTTGTTCATTAATAATGACGTAAAATGTAAATAGTACAGTACTTTTAACCACCGCGAAACAAACAGTAAAGCAACTTGTTAATGTTAAAATTATTGATTGGCATGTCCGTTACTTTGTGATACTTCATTTTTTAAACTAAATAAAACACTTTTTTTACTTTGTTATCTATCACTTTATTTTTTAACTTTGTTTACGAATCCATATATATATATAGTCACACAAAGTTAAAAAATAAAAGTGATAGACAACAAAGTAAAAAAAATGTTTTATTCGGTGTTAACATTCAGATTTATTTAAAGTTGAATAAAACTGGCACAGAAACTTTTATGTTAGTGAGGTAATGAATCATGGAAATATTTTTAGCGGTTTGCAAGATGAACGGTACAGAATGATAACAGTTTCGTCAATGATAGTTCAGTGTTATAAAATGTTGAATATAGGTCTGAATTTTTTATAAATGATCATTATGTATTTGCCACACTCATCGACGAGCTCACAGACATTCTTAATACAATCCATGGTCTCATCAATCCCCATTTTCACAGTTCATTGGTCATAGTTTGACTAATTATGTGTACTGCTTATTTGCTACGAAAAAGTGCTCGAACATCCAGGACGGACATCAGCAAGAACAAATAACGATATTAAAAATATAATGGGTGCTCGAGACAGGCTAATGGAATGAAAGGCAACGAGAAAAATGATTTGGTTATACACAGCAAATGGTTCTTCAGAGATGGTTAAAAAGAATATTTGAACAGAAATCACCACAATAATCGTGAAAAAAGGATGTAAGACATGCAACAGAAGCTATAGATTTAGAGGAAGAAGACGTCTTCAATCGAAAAGTTTAAAGAAGGATGAACAGGTGTACAGCACTCGACTTATTTCAGTTTTAAACAAACTAATAAATAAATCAGCCCCCTTATCGATATATAATGGTTGTTTAAGTAAAAGCTCGCAAATACTTACAACCATAATAATTCCAATAAATATTGTTTTATGGATAAAAATTAATGATCGCCATCAATTAAAACCAGATTCTAGCTCATTCAATAGAGTGCTAGCTTATTCAGTAAAACGGGATCTTTATGATTACAAATCAATGTTTCTATATAAATTAAATATTGCTTTAATGGTTAAATAGTAAAATTCAGTTTATTTGCTCACAAGTTTAAAATATCACAAAAAAGATCACTGATCATAATCAAACTTTATTAAGGGATGAAATAAAATATAAGTTTTAAAATGGAATTTTTCATTAAACGTAAAAAAGTTTTCGTAAAACTCGTATTCAAAAAAGCAATGCTGTGCCATCAAATGTAATGTAATACTATATTTTGGGGCATTTTATGTTACTTTCTTTACTTTGTTAGTTGCAAATTAAACTATTACCAATACTTACGATTTGTTTCTTTAGTGATTAAAATAATGCAAGGAATATATCACTAAATTAGTAAACAAAAAATTTTCGTTTGTTATAGAGTTGCAGGTGTGATGTTCAGATACGATTTCAGATATTTTGAGATTGCGATCTACGCGAAGTGTTTCATTTTGGCAAACTACCAAAGTTTATGTTTGGAGAGAACGTGCTGAAGTATATGTCAAACTTATTTCTAAGCTATGTTCGACGGTGTTACTCAAGTATTTTGCAAAACGTAAATAAATTACAAACCTAAAGGGATGCGATATAAGATTTAGCTAATAGTTACCTTAATTTACAATTATCAGATTTTCAAAGAATAAATAAAGCATTTATTTGGTATATATTTATATATATATATATATATATATATATATATATATATATATATATATATATATATATATATATATATATATATATATATATATATATATATATATATATATATATATATATATATATATATATATATATATATATATATATATATATATATATATATATATATATATATATATATATATATATATATATATATATATATATATATATATATATATATATATATATATATATATATATATATAGATATATTATACGGGTTGTTACGCTCGGTCTTACAGCAGGCCGACCATTGCGCAGATCAGTGCGCAGAACTATTCGCGGCGCTTCGCAACGCTGTCGGGCGACCGTTTATTGATTTTTCCTCCTCGCCGCCACGTTATATATCTATACCCTATAATATATCTATATATATATATATATATATATATATATATATATATATATATATATATATATATATATATATATATATATTATATATATATATATATATATATATATATATATATATATATATATATATATATATATATATATATATATTTATATATATATATATATATATATATATATATATATATATATATATATATATATATATATATTTATATATATATATATATATATATATATATATATATATATATATATATATATATATATTTATATATATATATATATATATATATATATATATATATATATATATATATATATATATAGATATATTATACGGGTTGTTACGCTCGGTCTTACAGCAGGCCGACCATTGCGCAGATCAGTGCGCAGAACTATTCGCGGCGCTCCGCAACGCTGTCGGGCGTCCGTTTATTGATTTTTCCTCCTCGCCGCCACGTTACCACGTTTCTCCTTCAGAAAGGATTTCCATACTTTTGTTGGAAGCGTCGTTTCGCGTACTTAGTCACCCCTTTCTTCTATTTCAAAGGCTTCTCTGATTGTTCAGACCTTGTAGATGGTGCTGGAACCGAGCGGAAGTGGTTTGTTTGTTTTTTGCGTTTTTTTTATGTTCTTGTAATCTGGCCGAGATTCGTCTGTTGGTTTGTCCTATGTATGTTCTGTTGCAGTCGGAACAATATATGCTATATACAATCAACGGAATCAACGGATCAATACTCTGAATGATTTAGAAACATTATCTACCATCCGTGAAAATATTAGATGTAAAAAAAATAGACATTTTGTTTAAAAACCTAAAATAAACTGAGATATGATGTTTTGAAATTTTTCATTTTTATCAGGACACCCTGTATAACGTAGACAAATATTGTTTACATTAAAAGTTAAGTCATAGTTTCACTAATATTCCTAACGAAAATGATAATCCTACATTAAAAAATAAATGATATTTGACACTGCAAAATAGAGTCTGCAACTCCGATATTTTTTCAAAATTGATGGATATCGGTAAAATCATCAGGTTTAGGTATAAGATAAGTTTTACAAAATATGTTTAGAATCAACAGCAGAATGCAAAAATGGATGAACATATAGAGTGGTCGATAAGAAAAAACGAAACTATACACCGTCACGGTTTTATGAGATACCCTGTATAAATGAAATTAATTTTAAATTTAATATATTATTTAGTTATACAACTCATATACTTAAACTATTTTTTGTTTAGTTTTTAATAGAATTGTAAATAAAACCTGATATAAGTATTTAATGAATGATTTTATTTAAAAAAAAAATCTTTACAAAAACACATTGGCATTTCTAAATATAAGTAAAATATAACAAATTATAATATTTCTTCGTATCGTTGCTTTTGCTCAGGATGATTCCTAATAGAGGTTATATTTCGATACACTTGAACTAGTTTTCACTAAACTGCTTTCGTTCGAAAAAAGTGTTTCCCTGAACTAAAATAAAAAACAAAAATAATAATAAAAATTTACATGTACAGAAAATAAAAATTACCAAACTTGGAGTGGTCAACCATCTCCTAAAAGGCCTGTTTCTGTATGTAAGTCGCACTCTATAAGGCCAGAAGTCGTAAAAGTCATACGATCTGTGGATCCTGTAGTCAGGAATAGATCTGGTATCACCCAAATAGTATTCGTTCCCATATACAGGGTTATATCTTGCCCTGAGCATTTCTAAAATATTTCAAACACATCATGATCAAGTTAAACAGTTTTTTTTTAGAGAAAATCCTAAAAAATACTTACTGATATAATTTGAAGTTAACACTGCAACACAAACTGATGGAATGTTTTCAAATTTCAGTCCGATTTTCACAATCTCAACTTTATTTTGGATCAACGCCAAGGCCGTTCGTTACGCTTATAATAAAAAAACGGAAAAATGTTTTGAATTGCACAAGATATAACAGTGATTAATACTTTTGTCATGGAATTCTTGATTTACGTATAATTTTTGTTATTTTAGTTTTAGGATGTTCGTCATTGTTTACAATATCTTATTTCCATTATTTTTGTATCTTTAAATACATTTGTAAAATATTATTAAAATCGTAAAGTACTATGGATGATTCATTTAACTAGATCAAGTTATAATGAAAACATGGTTGGTAGTAGTTTGGCAGCACTGTTACAGCATTAATTACAAAGTTCGCATTATTATTGTTGTATGTTCAGAAACAAGAGCATGATTTGAAATTGTTCTTAATTTTTGGTACAGAAACAGTGAGAAATTTCTCACGGGTGCTCACGTTAAAAGCAAATATATTTTCAGCTTCAATATAAGATGCTTAAATACGCTGAAGACCAAATTCACTCTGGATAATCTTCATCATCTCATCCAGAGATACTACTCAGCATGTTGGAACATCACTTGATTCATATCAATCGGTCTCGAGGTAAAATATTAATTAATGGATAATATAAAATTGAATAAATTTGAATTTAGAAATTCAAAGTTTGTAAATAAAATAATAAAACTGGTGGCATAGGGTTCGATCTGGTAACACTGTTGACTTCCTAACTGAAAAGGAGAAGGACCATCCGATGCGTTTTTAGTACGGGTTTGAACTCGTTAGAGTCACTCGGTAGTACGTAGCAATTCTTTTTAGATTTTTCTGACAGTTTATGGCTTTAAAATGCCCAAAATGGTGTCTAAGATTAATTTTCATTCTTGGTGAAGGATAAAATTACAAGGGTTTAAGTCTGGTGAATAAGGGGGCTGCGAAGACACAGTGATGTTTTTACTTGCCACAGTCTCGTTAATTGAAATCGTTGTATAGCAAGGTATACTTGCTATACAACGATTAAGACTGTACATGTCTTACACGAATGGTCCTTCAGGTAATTTTCGGTAAAAATGCTAATTTGATCTTGAGACACAAATTCGCTATGAGCCATCCTGTGTCTATTAAAAAAGTAGACAAAGTAATGACACATTCTAAAAAATGAGAGTCATTTTCAATCCACCCCAAAAACTCAAGACATATTTCTCTCCTGTTGTCCTTTTGATCCTCCGAAAGAGTTTTGGGAATCATTTTTACACAAATATTCGTCATACGAATTTCATTAGACAAAATTTAATGGAAAATTGTGTGAATCAAATTCAACTCTTCCCCGATCATTCTGTCTGTCAATCGACAATCAGATAGCACAAGATTGTGGATTATGTGGACATTTGCATCACTTCTTGTAGTGGAAGGCCTTCAATGCCTTAATCCACTTGAAAACCTGTGCCTTGAGAAAACAATGTCTCCATTTGAAGACCACTTTTGCAAAAATTTCCATCGCACTCTGTCTAAGTCTGAAAAAATACTTAATGACGCACCATTGTCGGAAACTGTCACTCATTTCAGAACTAGAAAAAATCCAGATTGGAATCGAATTGCCATAAACCACCAAGTAAGTCTAGGGAGTTCAAACTCATATTGAAGACACATCAGATGTTACGCTTTGTCCATTCCAAATTTGAAGCTAGCAGTATTGCCAATCTGATGCCACCACTATGCCACCAGTATCATTGCTTTATTTACACACCCCCGTTGATGGCAACCATGGGTCACCATATTGGCATGAGCACTTTATATGGAAATCATCCAAATGCAACTCCTAATAAGAAATATGTTAAAAATAATCGACAACTTAAATCAGTCTGTTATGTATCATCCATGTTGACCAAGATGTTTGCTCTAGTCATGATTTTCTTGTCCAAAAAATCAAAAAATCCATTCTCCAGCAAGACATTAATATAATTTCATGCCCACTATCTTAAATCGAAGAAATAAATTGGATTGAATAACTTTCGTGTTATTTGGACGGTCTGATACATTTTAATTTTAACAGCAATCTTTAGATTAAGTTTTAATTTGTAAGAACGATTAAAATAAAAGCCATTGTGATATAATAAACAAAACTTCGATTTTATTTACTTTTTGTAAAATTAATAATTAAAACCCAATTTAAAAATTTAAAAAATGTACATTATTGCATTATTAATATATTATGTACATTATTTGGTTTTCTTTAATGTGGAGCCATAAATTGTGAATTTCCTGTTTATTAGGCAATATATGTCAGCTCTCTCAACTACAAGAAAATAAAGAGATTTATAAATATATTTTCAATAATATATTCTAAATATTGGCAGTCTAGTACTAAACGTTTAGATTTAGATATTTTCGTATACCATTCAATGTCCTATCAATATATATGGAAAAAAACTTCAATTTATGTAAATATTGTATTATTAAAAATTTCATGATTTCAGGTCCTTTTCTGGATTATATAAATATTTAATATGATGAGCTTTTATATTCAAATATACATTATATATTTGCTAGCCAACTTTTCCAAAATTAAAAATGTATATTCGTAAAAGCTAAATTAGGAACAATATATTTGCCTTAGAACTTAATTTTGCGACATGATAAATATTAAATGTTCAAAAACAAAACTGTATCTGTTCTTTTATTTGACATAATACAAAAAGTTTTAGTACAATGCTGATTATAAACTGCTATATCTTTAAAACGTTGTGTTTTGTACTCTATCAATCAGCCTCGAAAGCGAGCCATACCGCATTGAACATCAGTTCTCAATAACTAGAGTTAAACAACGTCGATCACGGTCGATATTTGGAAGGATGGCCGTAGTATAGGCAACACAATAAACTTTCCTATAGCCTGTCTCAAACGGGAATCATGGGTTTTCTACTACTACTATTGGTACTCTATCGATCAAGACAATCTTGAAATAATCTTCTCCACATCTAAATACAATCATAAACTCATTTACCACTGGATAACAGACTGCTAAAGTACTTAGATTATTTTGATGACATTGATGTTTAATAATTTGAATTCGCTCTCATATAGAGCGATTATTGTGCTAGCAGTTATATGCAATAGTTCTGTACAAGCAATTTACTAAATATATATCTCTGAAAAATCCAGTAAAAATAATCAAACCACACTTTGCAAGTTAATTTGTTTACTCCAGTCTGAAACAGGAAAATTATGTCAACAATATATGGTAACACATTTCGTCCTTGGGTTGGTGGAGCCAGAATCGGTTGATCAAAAATACTACATTTCTTACAAACACAGTCAAACATCTGGAAGGGTTTATTAACGACTTGCAAGCAAGTTTTTTTTTCTGTAAATAAGTTCATCCCAAAACAAAGCTAAGAGCACCATTATCCATAACAAAAATTACAATGATCAAAATTACAAAAATGTTGACTTCCTTGAATTTTGAACTTAAATGAGTATTTTTTGCATACCATTTACAGCATAAAGAACAAATCCATACTTGAGGAAATAAACGAAACCATCAGCATTTTCAATATTGCAAAAAGTTTTCCAATAAGAGAGTCAGAACTTTGATACGTAATAGCGGCAACACTGTTTGAAATGTAAATATCACTCAGAGACTGATGTGTTCAATATATTGTGTCAATTTAACATGGAAAGATACACGATTCAAAGCGCGTAGAAATTGGTAGTTGGAAGGTGACCCCCACTTTAAAGAAAAACAATATTCTAAACAAATATAGCTGCAGGATTTGGGCCGATGAAAATCCCCAAGTGATTCAAGAGTTACCTCGCCATTTTTAAGCAGTTTTTGGGCTCAAGGTATAATAGGGCTTTATTTTTTGACGACGATGGAGAAAAACATGTTACTGTTAAAGGTGAACAGAATAGGAATATACTAACAGAATATCTTTAGCATGAACTGACAAATGTGAATATAAACAATGTTTTCTTTCAACAAGATGGTGCAACTTGTCACACACGTCCTCAGATAATCGATTTATTGCAAGAAAAGTTTCCTGGATGCGTTATTTCACGAAACTGCAATGTCTTTCCAGCTTTCCAAAATTATATGCGATCTCACGATCTTGAATTTTTTTTTTGAGTTATGTTAAATCTGTGGTTACAGTTACACCTGTGGTAAACCCCAAACAATCATTGACCTTAAATGAAACAACATTAAAACGACAATATTTTCAAAACACAATGTCATTTTTTGTTCCTCAAGACAAAATAAAAATTGTCGGATTACCATATGTAGTTATTATTATGCCTCATTTTAAAATTCTGACACTCTTATTCGACAACCCTTTAGAAAATCGATTTATTAAATATTTTACTATTGGATAACCAGAAGATGATTCTTGCTTAGAATTTAGTCACTAGTAAGTAAATACACAAATACAAGAAACTAAAATCAATGGGAAATCATCGAAACGATCAACAGTACAAGTTGAAGTAGTAACTAACCTGCAAGATACCAGCAAAACTAGAAAAGTAGAACGATGAAGAGAGAAAAATGTTATTCTTGAAGAATTCTGTCAAACTTATTAGCAAGAATCTGGCCTTGATTTTGATGAAAATTCAAATCTCTTAAATTTTGCCCAAAAGAATTCTGCATACTTCTAAATATATGATAATCTGACAGTAGTCAAAGCAATGTGCTTTATTAACTAAACAGTCCAATGTATCTGTCAGATACTTGCGAAATTGCATAAAACCACATAATCAGGTGTTATCACATTTAGGCTAACTACGTTCCATTTTTTTTAATACCCTCAAAATATAATGCGACTTGGCCAAAACCTACGAATTGAAGCTTCCAGCTAGCCATTACTTCAAGTTTGGAGAGAGAACAGTCACTGACAGCTATATCGGGTAAATGCAGCGCTTGTGGAAACACAAAACATATACCATGGAGTTTTGCAGCAACAGCTCGATAAATGAAAGAGCATTTCCTTCTTGGACATATGTGGACGTTTAACCTAAGTAACATTCCTTGACTGATCCAGTACTGAGGCGAAATACTCCTGGATAATAGCCTCTCTTTTGTCAGGTGGTCTATGAGCACGACAACGGGAATCCAAGAAAACCATAGCCATAAAGTTTTCTTGGGCGCGCTTTCACCTTCTACCTCTTACCATTTAGACTGCGACTTCATCTCGGTCGTGTAAAGGTGAATTTTTATTTCATCTTCTGTTAAAAATCGCGTTTAAATGTCAACAGCTCGCGCTCTTTCAGTTCAGATTGCAACAGTTTTTGGGCATTCTGAGCTTTCATCATCTTCAGTGGATGCACGCCCATGTTTGGATTCAACACTCCGCTGTTAACCATCGAAAATAAAAAGGGAAATAGTCTTTAAAAGAAAATCTAATACTTTTTGTATGTCCCTCAGGGTTAAAGCCCTGGAAACCAAGTACTTTATAACAGCTCAAACTTCATGTTTATTCATTCTTCAGAAAATAGTCAAAACTATTTGAACACATCATCGATCGCACTTTAGCCATAATATTTTTCAGCAAACCTTTCTGCATTACATATAAATTTTTATTTCACGATCATGCGAAACTCAAAATAAAATCATATTACATAATTAACTGAATTTGAATTAATGTATCTAAATCTATCGTTTATATCAACTGCAATATTATAAAATAAACCAAAAAGGACACAAACGAATCATAGTAAGATAGAAATCACAATTCAAAACACGTAATTAATTCTAAATGAATTAGGTCGGCTATTTCTATTTTTCTAGTGTTTTATGATACTCACACGAAGTGATTTATACAAGTTCCGACGATGGCGCTGGCTTAGGAACCAAGAACGATATGCCCATGGCCAATTAAAATAATAATCTAGTGGTCGCCAGATTCGATAGTCGGGAGTGTATCTGTACTCATCCAAATACGAAAAGTCAGTACCATATACAGGGTCGTATTTTAGTCTTAGCATTGTTCTGCAATTTAATATTATTATGTAATGTTTAGCATTTGGTAAATTTAGTGCTTACGCCATGATCATAAATAACTATTACTACAATGGAGTAGTATCGAGTAAAATACAATATAATTAACAACAAAGAATGAAAAAGCACAATTTAAAATGTTTAAACTAAAAGAGCATACAATTTCTAAGACCCTTTTTGCTATCATGTATTTATCTTGGCGCATTACAAATTCTGTAAAAATTGAAAAAATTGGATCGAAAACTGATGCAAGACCTCGTGAGTATAAACATGGGACAAAATCTTGTGGGAATACTGCCACGACTATTAAAAGTCTCGTTGCAAATCCGAAAACATCGACAAAGCATTGTGCACTACAATTCCACATTTCGATAAGCTCCCCTTCAGCTTCAAATTCTCACTCACTAAAGACTTTTGTCTTGATGCGCATAAAATGCAACTGAAGCCAAGGCACTCTGACCCACCACTGGCAGTTCACCAGTTGATTTTTCAAGCATCAGAAAGTAGACTTTCAATTTCTTTGAAAAATCATCTTTAGCGATGAGGTTCGTTTTCAACTTGAAGCCTTTGTAAATAAACAAAATTTGACATTCGGAAAATCCTTAATAATTCATGAGAAGCAAATGCACTCCAAACGAGTCACTGGATAGTGTGGATTTTGAGCAGGTGGGTGATAGGTAACATAATAATGCAATTTTTTTGGCACCAACAAGACGATATGGACCTTGAATAAATGTAATTTAAGCAGAACGGTGCCATCTGCCCCACAACTCAAGCAACAATTGAGTTACTATACCAAAAATCTCCTAGTCGCGTAATTTCACGAAATACTGACATCAATTGGTTACCTTATGATTTAACACCGTTCGCCTTGATTTGCAGAGATTGTGCGAAATTACAGTCAATTTGTAATTAAATAAATTTGCAACGAAAGATTTTTCCAATATAATTTTTCGTATTTAATTGAAGAGTCTGTATATTAATAATCAATTAAATTCAATCATAAAGTCAATAAAAAATCGTTATTTCCAATTTAAATCCGCTGATTTCAATGTACCACCTTAAAGTTAGTATAGGTTCTGACTGCTCCCCAAAATTATGCCTTATATTTTATACCAAAAAGGTAAGAGTCTCAGGCTAACTCTTCGGGCTAATTTTCATTAAATTATTTATATGGAGTCAGTTTTAATAGTTTAAGAAAAGGTTAAATCTAAGTGAATTAAAAAGAATATTTTGAATGTGAACAAATAATACTGGAATAAAAATTTACCAGACAACTGTCTAGGGCAATTATACAGAAATGAAAAAGAATGTTTTGAACAATTTTATACTAGTTTCTTAGAAAATGCCAATGAATTATAAATAAAAGTATATTATATTGTATTTTATTCCATACTAGTCTAGTAACAGAAATTTGGATTCAAAAGATATACTACGAGAAATATAAATTAGCGATTTATGTACAATTTAGATATAATGAAATTCTTCACTAAATTTGCCTTTTAATTATATTTTTTGTTCTAAAACATTGTGGGGATTTTTAGTCGACAAATTCATATAAAAATATATCCTTGTTTAAGCTAGTCTCAGTTATAATTGTCAACATATGGCACAAGGCATTGTTAGTGTTAAATATTACTAAACATTTCATACGATATAAAATGTGACGTTAAAAAAAGTCCAACATAAAAATTCAAATACTTACTACATTTTTCAAATAGTATAAAAAATGTTCATTTTTAAATACTAGCATTTTTAAAAATGTTTATAGTGCATAGAAAATAGAACTGAAAATACGATCACACAGAAAAGATAATCAAAAAACCAGAATAAGTTCCAAAACTATCTAACACTTACTATTCTTTTGCAAAACGATCTGGAACAAAACCTATTTTGTTAAATTGACCCGGATATCAACACGGCCAAACTTTTAATGGAGTATTGATGAGAACGTTCTTGAGCTAAAGAGTCGCGATTTAAATTTAAAGTGTTTGCAGGTTATTGGTACAGGGCCAAAACAGAGTTGGTGTATTTATTTATATTTTGCGTAATGAATATTAAGCAACTGTCGCATACTTGGTGAATTTTTGGTACTACGATGAATCAGGGTCGTTATTTTCTCCTGAGAATGCGTAAGAATGTGTCAGTTTGTTGATTCAGACAAAACAAAGTGAACAGAAAACTGGTTAATTGCGCATTCGTTGGTATTTAATACATAATAAATACGTCAGCAGTAGTTGACAGTAATATGTATTGGAATTTGACAGTAATATGTATTTAAATCTTACAATTTGAAATTCATTGTTTCACCATGGGTTTATGCAGAACCTTGATTTAATACTGTAACTTACGTGACTATTACTGAAATTTCTCCTAAATCTGTCATCGAGACTTAATTAGTTTAGTTTAGTAGTAAATTTTTATTAGTTTATCTTTCTCCCGAGCAACAAAAAATATTTTAAATACTACTCTTAAACAAATTTGATTATCTAAAAGAAATATTTGTCGTTGTTTGCAATTCATGAATAATATTTTCCATATAAAATCTACAACATACACTTCTCTTCTTTTTTCCTTCCATGGTATCTGTTCCGATGGAGTTGTTTCATTTTTTTTTTACTTTAGGTTAGGTTTAAATGGTGTATCTCGGGTAAAATGTTAAGCTTATTTTCATTACTAGTGATATATATATATATATATATATATATATATATATATATATATATATATATATATATATATATATATATATATATGTATATATATATATATATATACACATATATATATATATATATATATATATATATATATATATATATATATATATATATATATATATATATTATGTTATGAAATTATATATAATGAAGGTTATTTATAAAAACTAAAAAAAAACAATAAACATATGTGATAGTTTAAGAAAATTAGTGATTTCTTGGTGTCATTACCACCTTGTTGTGTTGGTTGTCCACATTTTTAGGTAACGTAGGTTTAGGAATTAAATAAAGGCTCTGTATAAAGGATATTTGTATCAATGGATGCATATCTGAAGATTTGGAATATTTTATTAAAAAAAGACAACATTATATAGAGTCTAGAGAATTTTCACCTAGTCGCAAATATCTACGTGATGAACATAAAGGACCAACTATTGTAGCAACAGCTGCAAAAACCCTCATTTCTATTATAACCTTATTTCAATTCCTGGTATAAAAGTACCAGGAATTGTTAAATAAAACAAGAAAAATAGACGCCATGAAGTACAATACAACTATGCCACCGCTTGCCTAATCCTCCATGCATTATTCGTAGGCTGATTAAGATATGGCCTTCAGCTTCTTCAAAAAATTTTCTTTTATAGCGGCAATTGACTCAAAAGGCCTTCAAGGAAGTGGTAATTTTAGCTTAAAAACAGGAAAAACTCACGCGGAGCTCTAACAGGTGAGTATGACGATGATGTTAATTAAATTTATGAACAATAATTTTTACACAGTGATGGCTTAGTGCGATGGTGCATTATCGTGGCACAAAATGCATGAATTGTCCTTCTACAAATATGGCGATTTTCCGCGGATATTCACGTGCAAACGCCTGATGACGCCTGAATATTATTCCCTATTCACCTTTTGTCCCTCTAGAAAAAATTCGGAATTCACCACACCACGATAATCAAAGAAAACTGTCCGCATGACGTTAATTTTTAGCGACTTTCAATCGTTTTTTTGGGTTTCGGCTTGAGTGGTGCCATTCCGAAGACTGTTAGCTTGTTTATATGTCATACTTTCATGAAGGTGGGGTCCACAGAAGCTAGAAAAATCATGTCTTCAGAGATCTGTCTCGATGCTCTTTTTAAGCAAAAGTGAGCTCTTTCGGAACCAGTTGTGCCATGACACGTTTCATGCCCAAAATATCAGTCATAATATCATATCATATATACCGATATCACGATCGGACTTAAATGTTCACCTCTTTAACCAACTCTCTAAGAGTCATACGACGATTTTCGAGCATTTATTTTGTCAATATTTTCTTCGTTCATAGACGTAGATTGACCCGAACAAGGCAATTCGAGTACCACTTCTCGACCCTCCTTGAATGCTTTATACCATTCATAGACCTATGTTTTTGATATGCACGACTCACTTTAGACTTTCTGAAACATTTTCTGAAACAAACTTTCGTTTGACATACAAAATGTAAGGCAAACTCTATTTCGGAACAAACCAATGTAAGTGGCATAATTGGAAGAATATAGGAATTCACATGAAAGAGTACAGATCCTGCAGTAAGGCGATGGGACGAAAGATGAACCAAGGTGATCCTGGACTGGATACGGGTTGATTGCAAATGGGCACATGATGATGATGGAAATAGTTAATAATTAAAATGGAAATAGTTAAAAAATAGTAAATAATGGAGAAGAAATAATTGTTTGCCTTCTATTTATTCCACGTCTCTAATAAATGACTGTTAAGATGCGTTATAATTTGACTGTATTTAAAACATTGTCTGATATATCATTACCTCTAAGGCCAACATGGCTAGGCCATTCTCACTTGTTATTGAATTTACAGCAATGCACGAAATCTTTGAAAAGGATTGTGACGTAATTGTTAACTTTATTGGTCACACGGGCTCATAATGATGATGGAAATAGTTAATAATTAAAATGGAAATAGTTAAAAAATAGTAAGTAATGGAGAAGAAATAATTGTTTGCCTTCTATTTATTCCACGCCTCTAATAAATGACTGTAAAGATGAGTTATAATTTGACTGAATTTAAAACATTGTCTGATATATCATTACCTCTAAGGCCAACATGGCTAGGCCATTCTCATTTGTTATTGAATTTACAGCAATGCACGAAATCTTTGAAAAGGATTGTGACGTAATTGTTAACTTTATTGGTGAAAACATATCAAAAACCTTTACAATTATTTAATGATAAATATTGTCTCTTATGCTTTAACTTTAAATGAATGCGATTATTCATAATGCAGTGGTTATGTGTAACATAAATAATGAAATGTTTAATATTTTCATTATAAAATAATGGAAATAGTAATCCAAATAGTTCAATCATAACAACTAGTTTTCCTCAACCCCACATGTGTTACGTATTTGAACAAAAAAAGTATTTTCTTTGAAAACATGTAGAATCTAATTCGTAAAAACTTTAGATAATTTCACCAGTTAGTTTTCATTTCAGTGCTATAATTGAACCACCAAATAAACTTTTTTTTTGTTTTAATTAAAAATACATAGGGACTTTAAGGTATGTTAATTTTATTTAGAATGTGTACTATACACATGAGTGTTATCTTAAAAGAAGCCCATTTTAGGAATTTCCACATTTTCTAGTATTTTTACAGCTGATGCTTATAAACTAAAAAAAGCCCGGCACACTGATTAAATAATGGAAATGGAAAGATAAAACAGGATAATTCCGTCAAGCAAAAAACCCACAATATGTTAAAGTCAAATACTTTGTTATTATAATTTAAATACAGAAAGATTTTATGAAGGAGAAAAGTAAATGTACTTTTAGGCTTATATAAGTTTTTGTTCTATTAACAAATAAAGAAACTATACATTATGAAACAGAAAAAGTGCGTCATCCATTGAAACTATACTAGCCACCATAGAAATTACCACCCAAAATGCGGTGTTCGGTTTTATTAAGTTTTTGATAAAACATACTATAACAAAATGTAAATTATTCAAATTTAGAAAAAAAGTATTTCCAAAGTTTCTTATTAAGTTTGTTAATATTGGTACTCCAGTTATATCCACAAGCCCCAACACTTAGATTAAATGAAATCATCGGCTATTTCAACTCGACGTCTAATATTCTAGCTTAGCCTGTGTTTTATCTCGTAGAACAACTAAAATGCATTGAGGTAATGTAAATTCCCCACCCTCTGTCCTGTCTGTCTTAGAATTGTTTAGCATGGCATAAGATTAACATAGACCTTTTTAGAATAGACTTCTGTTCACTGATTTTATTTTTAATGTGGTTTGTATGCGATTGATATATTATATCTTCGAAGCAGACGTCCAATGCGGTCTGTAAAACCTTTTATTTAAGGCAGAAACAGTTACGGGCCTATCTTCGTATTCATTTGGGTTCTGTTAGTGGTTTTAATGATTAATAGCCTTTTTTACGTTATAAGCAGAGTTGCTGTTCTGCTTTAGAGCGTCGGTGTCGTTTTAAGCTCTATTGCTCGGTTGGTGTCGTTAGTTAGTCGGAAAGACCGAGAAATCAAAGGTATTAACAACCTTGTAGTTGTGATGGATGGTGATGAGACCTTGCATTCAGGTAGATACCTAAATAAACGAACAGATGTTCGTATGATTAGCTTCCGATAAACTGTGTGTTGTGATTGGTTATTAAGACATCTAGGAAGGGGAGGTTTTTGTCTTCTTCTTGTCTATTTCTAAAGTGAACTGTATTTTTTGATAAATGGAATTTAAATGGCTATAGAATTTGGCGTGTTTGTTTTTGCCGAAGGACAGATGACGAAAATGTCGTTGACATATCGGATCCTTATTTTTTGGTTTGAGGTCAGCGTTCCTAAGTATCATCTTTTCAAAATATCTCATGAAAAGTTTGGCTACTACTGGTGATAGAGATGAACCCATTGCTGCTCTTGTTGATCTTTGGACAGCCATATAGTTTTGGGTATTTGCTTGGCTTTTCTCTCAGGATGAGTTGTTTCTTGATGTTGTTGTCAATTGGATTTTTCGATTTTGGCTTTGGTAGTTTGTTCCAGATATGTTGTAGTACTATAGTATATGTTGTACTTCTACACGACGCCAGTTATAAAAAAGTAACCTCAAAACTAAGTTATAAAAAAAGTAACCTCCCTGTTCCTTTTGGAAATAGACAAATTATTTTACTATTTAGAAAAATCACTATATAACTCACAATATATATGTTGAATATAAAAACTGGTACAATTTTTACTTGTTTACCTTATGTTTCTACAAATAATTTTAAAATTGTTAATTTATCATGTTGTAAGGTATTTTAATGGGAGTCGACCTAAAGTGTTTCTGTTCAAAATGCTAAATAAATGCTATTTAAATGCAGGATTTTATTTATTTCAGATTATTGTACAGTACTCAAATTTCATCACCCATAATAATCTAAGAATATGTTCTTTTCAAATGAATTAATTTACTCTGTCGTGATTAATAATTTAAACTTATAGCAAGATAAGATATGCATTGCTGTGTATCTCCGAATTATAACGCTAGCTTCAATTTGGATATAATTTCAGTTCATTTAAAATATTTTTTAGTGATTCAGTTTCGGATTGTCCTCTATCCAAAACCATTCCTTTCTACACCCTTTAGATGTTACATCTTTTCCTCAAAGGAATATAAATAATTTCTATAGTTTCATTTGTTTAAAATGCGAAAATAGCGCATTTTCTCGAATCTTGGTTATTGCCAATCATTATGTTTACTACTGTTCTATAAGATTATATTATCTACTTTATATATAAGTAGATACTTATACACTATTTTGGGTATTAGCAATATAGATATACAAAATTGTAAAATGACAAGAAACTATTTAGATTTAACAGATCTACGATAAAAGTACTGCATTAATTTTTAGACCTAATTCTTTAACCGCGACTGTTAAATAATTATTTTAAATCATGTGGTATTACAACTGAAAATCTCAGATGTAAATGTAACCAATAAAATAGTTTTCTTTATAGACAAACAGAACTCAAATTAAAATATTTAAACGAAACTCCCTTATTTCAATACTTAATATATATTTCAGGAATTTAGCAACGAACAATAGACATTTTTCTAGCTTTATTATCTAGAGATGTCTTCACATAAAATAAACCATTTAAATTTTAAAACAGGTCTTATTCAAAACTCGACGTTTTTTAATTCTCAGCTTTTTTTGGTTGACGTTTACAAAATAAATAAAAAGTATTCGTATAAAAGAAAAAATCCGAACGTACTGATTAGATAATACAAATGAAAATGGATAAAAAACCCACAATACGTTAAAGTCTATTATATTGTGATTATAACTAAATTTAGAAAGATTGCGCAGATAAAAAAATACAAAATATAAGAGATAGAATTTATACAAAACAAGCAACAATACAATTATCTAATCGCCTTGTACATAAAGTGAATACCTTTTTAAGGTAAGATTTACTTAGAAGAATACCTTTTTAAGGTAAGATAAATTTTTAAGGTAAGATAAGGTAAGATTTTAAAAATTTACTATAATTATGTAAAATATCAATTTAAAATAACAGATCTGTCATAATATCTTCTAGCTCACTAGCAAATTACCAACTTAGCTACGTATCAATTATTTATTGATATTATCATTAGCAACATAGAAAGTATCCGGCCGTACATTAACGTTGATTAACGTCATAGTCGTAGATACCGCTTGATTAACGTCATAGCTGAAAAACAATTCATTGTCCAATTTTACTATTTTGCATGGCGATTCCATATTGTTTACTCGATATTACCAATACTAGCAACCATCACTACATAAACTTAACAAATTCAAACATCTGCACTTCCGGCAGAAATTAAACATTTGAAATGAGTTTTATGGAAAAACATTTATTTCACAAGTAATAGCAATAAAATACGTAAAATATCAATGGTAACTTATAATCTTATAAATTATGAAACAATTATTTTTCTATACACTTTTAATGACATTGAATCCAATAGAAATAGTTATACACATATAACTTTTTAGAATTTGAAGACAATATAATAAATTCAAATTACTTTTTTATTAGAGGAGTATTATTGAAAAATCTGTGCAGAAACAATAATTTATTACATTCTAAACCGATAAAGCAATTTACACAACCGTTAATTAAATATTAAAAGTTAGATTAAAAAAAAATAGTTTTTTTTAGAAAATTTAATTAATTAATTTAATTATTAAATGAGTGATTTTAAAAAGAATATTAATTTAGCTCTAGAAAACTATTGCAATTTCAAACACATAACTAAATTGATTAAAGGGTTAAATTTTAATAACAACTGATAAAACAAATTATAATTTTCTAATCCTCTGGGTATCTTCAAACTATTAGCACGAATATTTCTTGTACTTACGATAAGACATTATTAGTAAACTTATAATTGTTTTGGTTAAGACAATATTATGTTGATGTTTATAGGATATTAGTATAATTAATCGATTTTTTTTAATTTTGAGTTTGTGATTTGTGATATGTTTTAAAAAGTCTCCGTAATCTAAATCAAGAGAACTCCCAAATAATAAATTGTTTTAAATTTACTGTTAGATTCCTGAAAAACCTTTTAATTGTGATATTCACAAATAATGTTAGTTTTCTTCACGACATTAAATTCATAATTTATCTTATCTTCACTTTCGATGCATGGCATCATGACATCAGATGGAAACCCTTATATTTCAATGTAATTTCAACATTATTAAAAACATCTTGTATTTCTGGTAGAAATCTCGTTGTTTCCCTGTCCAGTCCAGTCTCGAAAGTGCCTATTACTGATTTTTTAATCAAAGGATCGGTTGCTGTTTTTGCATTCTTCTAATTATATTCCTTCACTTCAGTTGTGTATTATTAAACATATTTCCTCAGTATGAATTCCATAAAAAGGTAATGATAATCTTATAGAATTTAACGCAACAGTAATATACTGAGAAACAAAAAAGGTGCATTACCCAGTACAAATACTTGAATCCAACTGGAACTATACTCACTGTATACCATATCTCGTTAAACAAACGATTTCAAATAATTTGCTTTTACCATATAGCCAAGTAATTTTTGTATGCTACTAAGCTCCTCCTTATGGTTCTCTTAAATATATTTGAAATCTGACTTGCATTGAAAAAGTCCCAATAAAGTTTAGATTTAGTATTTTTGAAACTAATGACCTAACAATCTACTCTGCACCTGTCCATCTTTATAGGTGCTAATCCTAACAGTAACTCATTTGCTGATCTTAGAAATCACTCATTTACACCCTGGGGATTTAATTAAGTGACAATTAAACTCTACAACTAAAATTTTCAGTTCAAAGATTTACATATGTTTTGGCTTAAACGACTATGTGAATATGGAAATCTAGTAACCCAAGCTTTGAAAACATTGATCTCTTTCGCTAAGTAAGAAACTTATGCGAAAAAAGCTTCTTGTCTATGGTGGCTTTAAAAACTAAATGTAGAAATCATCTATTATCACTAGGAAATAATTTGCTTATGTGTGTTCAAAATGATGATTCACATATAGAAAAACTTTTAAGTGAAAAACAAAATCAACCGTAGTATAAAATTATTATTTCAAAAAACGTTGGCTATTACTTTATTTGAGTTTATTTTATTATGTTGTTATTACATGGTAATATTTAATTTTCTAACGCTTGTTTTAACTTAAAAATACTTTAACAGTAGGATGGTTTCATATATGGGTCTTATTTTTTGAACACATGGCGATGTGTTCGCCCCATATTTCTGAAGGCGACCTTCCTAGGGGTCGCAACCCTTAGATTGAAAAACAATAATCTAAATAGACATGAATCTCTTCTTTAAGTTTTCTTATATATTTCAAAGATAATAAGATAAATTTCAACAAACGTTTGAACGTTTTCTTAAATTTTTCAATAAGGTCCTGTTTTTTTTCCTTATTTGGACCCGGCATGCAGTTTCCCTAATACTTGTTGGATATTCCTAGATGAGATTGTATATTTCACACACTATCAGTTCGTCTGGGCATTTTTCTACAGGTTCCCCAATCTGTTCATGGAAATGTCCAGTATCACTTTAATATTTTCATAAATGAGAGCTATTTCGACTTTTAAAACAGTAGCACATTAATAAAATGATTACAGTCAAAATTAGGATACTAATTCATAAGAAACTGACCGGTATATAACATAATGCAAACATGACTCATGAGAATACAGGAACATACTATAGTACAGGAATGTAGTCTACAGATCTATAGTCTACATCTTACAACTATTCTGAAAATTACCACTAAGAACTAAGTAAATCCAAAAAGCACAGGACCGTATAAAAATAGAAAGTTTAACTCTAGAAAGTTTTACTTTGATACTTTTGAATTACTAAAGCCGAAGAGATTTACCACTAGAGATTTGGTTTAATATTTCATACGGAAGTTTCCGTTAGAAGAATTGAACTTTTAAATTAGTTAAGGAAATATATTTGAAAAATTTGTCTTCTCTAAAGAATTATATGCACCGTCATATCATGATTTTGAAACTAATAAATATATTAGCATCATTAAACAAGAATTATGTTTTTATTTATTTTAATGTTTTTATATTGTACGGCATCAAAAAAACAAATGCGAAAACTGTTTTCGGATTATACTATATAAAATACTAATAAAAATTACAGAACAGAAATGTAATAATGATATTGCTGCAATAAAACAAAAATATATGTAAAATTATTTATTATAATCAAATATTTACAAAGCAGTTTTACTTATGTACATATAAATATTTAATTTAAGATAAATATCCTTATTTGAACACTAATTAATTGCTAAATATTTCTTCGTTTCGTAGTGATTAAAATACAAGCCTTTGCTGGACTAAAATTGGAGAAAAAATTCTTGTAAGATTTATTTTTTGAATTCATAAAAACCACATAAAAAATATTATTATTTAGGCACATATTTGCATTATTTCCTGTGTCACTCACCCGTTGTATTCCAAATGGAGCTCCAGATGGCATATAATCGCAAAACACTCTCAAATTTTTATAAGGAACCCATATTCTTGTTCTACAAAAAAAGCTATTGAAGTATGTTCATAACAGAAGAGACCAAATATAGAAAACTTTGGACGTTGTTTTACGATAACTAAAAACACTTTCACAAAGTTATAAATCAATAAAAATCTAAGCATGGTTCATAAACGTGAAAACTTACAAACCTGGAAAACAGAATTTGGAAGATAATGTTCGTAAAGTAAAAAATGGTGGCAGAAATGGTTTTTGAAAGTTAAACTCGGAGAGATACATCATTAAACACCAAGTCACTTTCTTTAAAATTTCTCAACGCGCCCTTCATCATCAGTATACAACAAGATTAACGAAACGCACTTTTAGAAATTAAAAAAAAAATGATTTGATGTTTAGTGGTAAATATCTTTAGATTTAGTGTTCCATACCAAAAGTTTTAACTGAAGAATTGATTTTTGAAAATATTACTCCTGAGGTATTTGGGTATCTTGCTTAAAAACCGGTTTAAAAATGCATTTAAACATTCTAAAATATTTCATCATTCTTTTTGCTCTTTATATATAACATAAAAATGTTATATTTGTAATAATAACTTTTGTTCATCAATCATGTTTCGTTTACATGTTTCAACTATTCTTAAAAACTAGGAAATTATCTAAAAAAGAGGTGAAAAGATCAAAGAACACAAATAGTTTGAACCATATGCTTAGAATTTAACACTTAATGTAAGATCGACAATTATGAATAATGAAAAATTAAAGGAAACTATTCAGGAATAATATAAAGGAAATTTTATGAAACTAAATGCCAAAATATACTTCTTAGCAAAAAACTACGTATTAGTATGAATGTTGTGTTGAATCTCATAAAAGTTCTGCATGAACTAACAAAACAGAATTTCGTATTTGAGCCGAAAATTCCAAAATCCTTCTATAAACCGTTAAATACCACTTAATTAAGTTTTATTTTGGCAATCAATGTGATTGATCCAAAATTCGATCTTACTTTTTTAAGAACAATGAAGAAAGTGCTTTGAAAATTTTGCATACGATCTAAACCTTTCTAGACCCACAAATTAAAGAACTAAATCTTAGAATTTTGTGGTTTTAACAAGACGAGAAAATCTGTTTTCAAAAAGCCTACATTCTCAATA
Source organism: Cosmopolites sordidus (assembly GCA_031761425.1). Classification (NCBI taxonomy): domain Eukaryota; kingdom Metazoa; phylum Arthropoda; class Insecta; order Coleoptera; family Curculionidae; genus Cosmopolites; species Cosmopolites sordidus. The sequence goes on from JARFXV010000511.1 coordinate 128,493, forward strand.
TGATCTTATTATCTGGTCTCCAAAATCATCCAATCTTTCAGGTAGTTAAGCAGATGTGTATATTATCAAAATGCCTCAAATCTGTAAAGCATCCCAGAGTTAATAGAAGTTAAACAGCTATAAAAATATACAGCTAAAAATGTATTAATTCAAATTGATAAATTATTTATCGCTCGCCCCGTAAAAAAAATATCGTAATATTTTAAACGGTTATAAAAGTGTCGTTAATATTGGAATATGTTTAAAAACCAAATAGAAACCATTTTATTGACGGTTTTGCAAATTTAATTTGCCTTTAATAACTAAAGCCGCAACAGAAATATACTGAGAAACAAAAAAGATGCATTACCCAGTACAAATACTTGAATCGAACTGGAACTATACTCACTGCATAACATATCTTAAAAACAAAATCTGCTATAATTCTTGCTTATTTCTCAGCATGCTAGCAATGTTTCTGAATATGTTTGCAATAAATCTTGCTAAACAAGCGATTTCAAATAATTTGCTTTTACCATATTGCCAAGTAATTTTTGTATGCTACTAAGCTAAGTAATATTCTTATGGTTCTCTTAAATATATCAGAATGCTACGAGTTCGGACACTACATCGTTTCAGAAAATTTGATTTATTTTAAAATCAACGCAATTCAAGTTTTAAATAAAATAAGCTATTGGGGTGAAAAAAGCAGACCTGTAGCCCGTTCTACACTTTTAAAGACACAAAGACGTGATGAACAGTAAGAAGTAAGTTAATAAGTACTTGAAGTAAAAGACGAAATTATAGCTACCTTACTGTGACGTCAAGAGCACAATTAACTAACGCTATAAGGATCTTCTTGCTCCTTTGTATATAATATGGTTTGAAGATCATAGTTTGACTATATTAAAAAGTTTAAAAGCTGCCCGCTATGAAACCGAACTATGGTAGCCTACTATAAGACTGTATCTAAAAGTTAACCTAAATCCTCTTCATCTTTCAGAAACTGAAAGAAGACAGAACCTTTCACAAGGAGAATATCTAATTAAAAGTATATCTCGCACAGTTAAAGAATGTTCCACCAAGTGTCTATCATGATGGACCTACTCACTATTAATTTTCCGTATCAAATGTAAGTGTTATTTCATAATTCGGTGTACATACAAATTACAAAATTAAAAATTAAAATATAATGGGTTGTCCAATAGGAGTGTTAGAACTTTAAAATTATAATAGCTGTTTAGATTAATAATGTCGATTTTTTAAGAGATGGCGTTACTAATACATTTGTTGGTATAGACTAATAACGTCTATCCCGTTTTGGAGAGTAAATAACCCCCTTGGGTCAAAACGCAATTTATTACTGATTTCATTGTGCCAAAAATATAGTTTTTCAAAGCTTTGAATATGTTCAATTATCTACCCGAAAAAGGTTAGCATGCTCTAACCTAAAAAACTTGTGAACGATAGTTTAAACGCTTTAAACGTGGTGATTTTGATATAAAAGGCAACGAGCGTTCAAGACAGTCGAAAAAGTTGGATGAAGACTTAACTCATACGTTAAAACAATTGGCAGAAGCTTTGAATGTTACTCAATCCACCATTTCCGAACGTCTAGACACATTGGTGAAGATCCAAAAGTAAGGAAAATGGGTTCCATATGAATGAAGGAAAAGGACATTGGAATGCGAAAAACCACTTGTGAAATTTTGTATCGAATTGTGACAAATGATGAAAAGTGGATTTATTTTGAAAACCCAAAGCGCAAAAAATCATGAGTAAACCCAGGCCACCCTTCAACATCACATTCTTCACAATGTATATTGCGCACTGGTATACACATGGAAAGAAGGCTTTGTTATGTATTTGGTGGGATACTAGGAGTGCTGTCTATTTTGAACTGGTGAAACTTGGTGAAACGATTACTGGCGATCGATACCGACAACAATTGATAAAATTGGATGGAGCATTGAATGCATGAAAATCAAAATTTCTTTTGAAGCGGAATCCATCCTTTGGCAGAAAGGTAGGAAAAACGAATAGCTAACGATAAACAATACTTTGATTATTAAAACAATTTATTTTGTTATGGAAATAATCCTGAAATTTTGCGAAAAAAACGACAGTAACAGAAACATCTATTAACTACAAATGATAATTCGGTAAATTTCATTTTATCTTGAAGAACAAATCATGGCACTATGTTTTAAAAATAATGTCGTTCAAATGTCTCCTTCGGCTTCACCTGGTAGAATGTATTCTTAAGACCGAATTTTCTTTTACTCCTCACATATCGCGTGGTTTATTTTCAATGGTGGCCTGAATGTTTCATTTAATGTCAACAACTGTTCGTGGTTTATTTATGTAAGCTAGAGAGTTATGTTAAATCTCTGTAAGCTAGAGATTTAACATAACGCAATTTTAATTTAACTCAAAAAATAATCCAAAGATATGAGATCATATAATCTTGGTGTTCAGTTAACATGGCCATTTCGCGAAATATCACATCCATGAAACTTGATGTGTGACAAGTTGCTCCAGTTGTTGAAAGAAAACATTGAATATATAACCACATTTATTTATAGCGTTCGCCATTAACAGTTCCACCATATCTATAACCGTCTTCAGAAAAAATAATATCCTGTCACTTCTTCAGAATCACTTGAAAATTTCTATCAAATCCAGCAGTTACAAACCAATTAAGCCGCAAAAGCCGGAAATTCGTCGGAAAAGATTATTTTTTATCCAAAATGGGGGTCGCCTACCAACTTTTACACATTGTTGAATCTTGTATTTTTCCATATTGACTTGATACAATGTACACAGCAATCTATTAGTGACATTTACATTGTTGCAAACAGTGTTGCAACTATTACGTTTCAAAGTTCTGACACTCTTATTGAAAAAATCTTTACAACGGGTCTGTCATACCTTACCACAAGAGAATATAGATCACCTAATTTGGTCTATGCCTCGCAGAGTTAAAAAGGGTTACAATAATAGTGGTGGATCTATTCATTATTAATTTTTAGTGCCAAATGTAAGTGTGCTTTTATAATTTTGTGTACATAAAAATTACAAAATTAACAAAATAAAATATACTTTTCTTAGTATTGCAGTTTTCTGCTCTCCAATATATATTTGTCCAAAAATTTCTATATGATACGTTCTGTAATGGTTTGATATTATTTTTTTGATCGCTACCTAAATGGATAGTCGTAAAACGAACTGTTCAGACGTTGAATTTTTTCGTCGTAGTAGAATCTTATATCAGGAAAATATCGGAAATTATAACCATCTTCGTCCCTATAGTATTTCAGCTGCAGCATCCTAAAAATAAATTGATTTTCCTTATTTCATTTCTATTGTTCCTTCTCATCAATGTCCTATATCATTTAATAGAAGGGAATCAGTCCGTTCTGATTTTCTAAACAAATCTATTGTACTAAAGAAAAATATGAAGGAAAATTAATACTCGTTATGTGTCATAAATGAAATTATTAATTTTTACAATAACATTATCACATAAACCTTATAAAAGTAAAATCTAGTTCAGAAATTATGACTTGTGTAAATTATTGTATTTGAAGAACAAATAAAAATGTAATTATATTTACAAGTGAATATTCAAATTATTTTTGTACAAATTAACTCAGTATATTTATATTTCGAGCTTTTTAAATTTCGTTCTAAATGTAAATAGTTTATCTACATTTTATGGCTTTTAAATCTGTACCACTAATTTCCCAGTAAAATTTAATTTCCAGCCAAATTAAGTTGTAACATCTATTTTATTTCATTAATCACACAAAAAAACTGTCACTTTGAGATGAACTATCTTTGATATAACAGAAGCGTCCTGCCTGTTATGACATACGGAAGTGAAACCTGGACAATCACAATCAGTTCAAAAGCTTCGGGTAGCACAGAGTGGAATGAAAAGGTGTATGCTTGGTATTACGAGGTGAAACAGAAAGACCTGCACGTGGATCAGAGAACAAACAAAAGTGTGACATCATTCGAAGAGTAAACAAGTTGAAAAAGAACCGGGCAGATTATGTAGTGAGGCAATGTGATAACAGATGGATCAAAGCAATTCTGGAGTGGATATCACTTGGTCATAAAATCCACGAAAAAGAACGAATGGACTGATGACATCATCAAGTATGTTGGACACGAATGGCAGAGGAAAACTCAGGGACGTGCGAGTTGGAAACATTCTGAAGAATTTAAAATTAAAAAAAATCTAATAGGTGTTTTTCAGATTTGTTTCAAGACATTCACGCCACTGTAACGCACGCAACAGACAATACTGTAATGTCTCAATCAATGACATAATATTTATTATCATATAGACTAATTTTAATGGTAAAAAGCTCAAACAAAATAATATAAAAGGACATAAAGAAAAATATCCATAATTAATATTTTCTATTCCATTTTTTTTATCTTAAACGTGTTTTCTAAATGTTGTTCAAATCGACTATTAAATGATACAAGGGCATTTTATAGAACAAATCATTATAAACATGTCGTATTGTTTGTACTTACTTGGTAGATTTCAATGCACTGTGGCACTTTTTAAACTTCAGGTAACAATAACGGGAATGCGAATGTCAGTCAAAACTGAGAAATAGCCAAGAAACTATGACTCAATCGTACCGGACGGAATTAGAAAATCGAAAAGTTTTCGCAAAAATAAATGTTAACGTAATGCTCTGGTTTTGACGCATATAAAATTAATATTCGTAAAATTGCAATATATTTTATGCTGATTTTAATGTTGTATACGAATTTAAGCCTTCAATATAATACATAAATTATTTATGTAGTTAATGAAAAAAATTAAATTCATAATATTCTCATCATAAGAAATTTCTTAACAATGCCTTACTTATAATAAGTAAGGAATGGCAAGGAGATTAACTGCGCTAAACTATTTTCTGTTTACTAGGCTAATATCGTACATTTTTAACAAAAAAAAACAAGGGGAAAATATTAACGAAACGCCAGTCTTGAAGTTCGCCAGCATGTCCTCTCTTTCAATTAATATTAATCACGACGAACAAATTCTGAAATGTTTGATCATATCATAAATGTACCAAACTTTAAGGGATGATGCCAAATATCCTCTATATAGTATCTATACACCAATTCTCATCGGTTTTCGAGATATTTAATCTTTTATCATATCTCTAGTTTGTATGCAATTTTTCATAAAACCGTTAATTAATTCTAAATCCTTTAACCTACAAGAAATTAAATTTACAGGATTCACAAGAAGTCCTGCCTGCCACCACAAGGTTGTAAACAGGATGTTTCACTTAACCCCGACTGCTATGAATATATATATATATATATATATATATATATATATATATATATATATATATATATATATATATATATATATATATATATATATATATATATATATATGTTCACGATCACATAATGTAATAGCTAAATCTTTAAAAATTACCCACGTTAATATATAAAATATGTGTACGTATTCAAAGTAGGCTTTGAAATTTATTTTAAATCAGTCACCAAGTCACTGTGATAGGATTCAAACTTAGGGCCACCCAGATACTGGATGAATAACTCATTTACCGGATAGCTGACAAGAAAAGCAATTTAAACAATGATTAGTTCTCATCACAATGAAGAGTGTTACATATAATAACATATATACATAATAATATATAGATAATATTTAAGTAAAGGTATTGTTATATGAGTAGATTTCTTGATCATCGTTATATCAGAGTTTCATGCAAACATAAAAATATAAATAAATATTTATGCAAACTTTTAAAAAATTAATTATATAAAATCATCTAACTAAACTAAATATAAGGTTGACAGAATAATGCAAAATCCAAGGAAAATATTTAGGTATAAAAACAACATATGTGCAAAAACTAAAATGATAGGCCCAATCATATGTTCATATATGCTCGCGTTCACAAAACGTTGGCAGACTTTTATATTTATCCTCGGAGGTTTTCGAAAATTTTAAATTTGTTTGGAATTTGTTCCAATTTAGCTAGCCAGATGTTCTTGTTGACATAATATTCCAAAAAAAATATTTTAAAATGTTAAGTCTTTCATTAAAATAAAAGTTCAAATGCAAACGCAATTATATAAATGAAAATAACTAATATCTATATTATCACATTTTCTTTTTTGAGAAATACAAATTTACCAATTTTATAAAAAGTACTGTTGGCCTAAGCTGGGGTCCAAACCACGAGTCTCGACAATTATAATAATCATTTATGAAGCAAATTTTGTCCTTTAACAATTATTTTCGTGAGTTTATGGACAAGATGATCACATAAGGCTGAATGAGGAAAATATAATGAATATGGAACTTCATGCAGTCAAAATTCTTATATAAAAGCATAAATATTTCCAGTCAATCTCCTAGACCTCTTCTTGTCCAGCATCTGGTTCTAGCATGTTTCCATCAGCTTATATAAAAAATATATATTCACCAGTGACATTTTTTTAGAGCAGAACACCATTTTTTATTTCCGCTTAGATGTAGAAGAACATATGTCCACCCATCACACCAAATAATGTGGATAAAAATTCTATCCTCCCACCACAATTTTTATCGTTCATCGGACGTTTACCTCCAGCGACCATACACCACCGTCAGCTTATATTGTCGTTGCGGTTACATGTTTTGTTGGTTGCCAAAGTTCGGGGGTTTTATTGCTAACTAATGGTTAACTTTTAAAACATGCCATTTGGACGTAGATTCCCTGCGCCCGAGCGTATCGGTAATTAGTTTTAAGCGCTGATTTGACGGGTACCAAGTGTTTGACGGGACGGGAACGGGATGTCTCGCATATTTCGTTCGCATCGTGAATACGTGTTTTGATTTGGGATTTGCTACATGTGTACACACTGATAGTACTTTTTAAATAAAAATAATCAACTTTTAATTGCAAGCACGAAGGTGTCTGATTTAAAACAGTTGATAATGACTAATTTAAATTTGGAGGAAAAAGTTGAATTAAAAACTAACGGTCGTCCCACACCCGTGTTGAATTTGAGTCAAGTTCAAAAAGAATGTAAAAATAGCAAAAAAAAATCTTCAGCAGCACTATTTTCTTCGACCTCCCACTTTAAAAACCCACGAGCTGCCATTGATATCCATCTAACAAAAAGTCAGATGAATATTATAGATAAAGCTATATTTGCCAGTTAAACCTCAAATTTTTTGAAACTTTGTCTAAAATTATAGTTTCGTATGGAACCAATTTTCCTTCCTTCCGAATCTTTTCCAATGCGTGTAGGCATTCAGAAATGGTGGATTGAACAGCATTCAATACATCTACCATTTGTTTCAACGTATGAATTGACTCTTCATCCAATAATGCTTGCAAATCCGCATCGTCAAACTTGCTCTCCTAGACGCTTTTTGTTTTTTATATTAAAATCACCACTTCTAATACCTTTAAACCAGCATTCACAAGTTTTTTGTATTAGAGCATGTTCACCATAAGCTTTAACCAACAATCGATAACTTTCAGTAACCGTTTTTTTCAAATGAAAGAGGGTCCCCGCAAAATGTCTTCTTGTGAATTTGAAGAATGTGAATTCTTTAGAATTCTTCAACATTCTTATGAATTTCAATTCATTAATTAACATTAACGAAACGACGCTCTACTATATTCCACAAGCATGAAAACCGCTGGTAAAAAGAACGATCATACCCGAACAATCAACCTGCGCAGTCGCTGGCTGATAAAAGCAAACGCAACGACCCATGCATCTCAGTTGGACTCTTCACTCGAAGCGAATTATACTTGAGAATGCCAAATGGTAGTTTGGGGAAACGTCGTAACCCTTTACAAAACGAACGAATTGATACCCGAAATGATTTACGAGCACAATTACCAAGAGAAAGAGATATCAAACGAGGAGACACTATTTCTCCAATACTTGACTATTTTGTTCAATGCGGTATTGCCGCAAATGCTGCGTCAATCTATAAACAAACACAATTAGAATGATTTGAGCTTAAATATAACAATAATATTCAGTACAATAACGCATATATTGATGAGGCAACTTCCTACAAGTACTTGGGGTATGAAAATATATTAGTCGAGATAACTAGACTTGCAAACTTGAAATGGGAAAAGGGCTAACATAACCTGGTTTTGGAGATCTCAAAAATATGTTTTAATCCATACTTTCAATATATTAAAAATAAAGTTCTTTAATCAATGTGCTGTCCCTGTTCTAAATTATAGTTTAGAAACCGTAACATTGACTCAAAAGATAAGAGTAACTCAACATGACATAAAGAGATCAATGTAAGGACTATCATTAAATTATAGAATATCTAATACGGAGATATCCAAAAGAACTAAGCTATTAGATATAGTAGAGTGGATAGCTATTCTCAAATGGAACTGGGCATGACACATTGCCAGAATATCCGATGATAGATGGACCCGAAAAAATATCGAAGAATGAGACCTCGACACAATGCCATCCAAAACGAAAAACACTCTCGAACAAGACGACATGATGGCTGAAGGCGCATTAATCTCAACTGGATGCAAGCAATACAAGATAGGTAGCTATAGAAGCAGTCAAGAAAGACTAATGTCCTGCAATAAATAGACTTGAAGAGCTGAGTGATAACACAGGATCTAATTTTTAGCATATTTTATTTTAATAATACTTATTATTAACAGAGAGAAAAATACGGATACAATAAAATTATATTTCTCCTTTAATTTAGAGAATCCAATTACAACTTAAAATTTATATCAATTAACGAAACAAATGAGCACTACAAATCATGGTTTACAATTAACCTATTTACGTATTCCGAGCGTATATTTGACCTTGATCTGGATAAAGCACAACTATACACGATGTAGCCTTTTGTAATTAGTATCCGGACGGTGATTTTAAAATTTATGGTTATACCGGGATCATTCCCGGTCCTGAAAAGCCGGTGATATCGTGCCTTTTTTCCCCGGTTTTTCAATGAAATAAGGGCCTTGGGAAACTGGAGCGGCTCCGTAGCAAAACCCAGCACGATATTATTCCTGTTTCGTATTATTAAGTAAATTGTGTGTAAACATTCGCCTGAATAAACGCATTCGACGGAAATTGTTAATTTTGCGTTGTTCCTTGCATCTGGATATGAACAGAAATATTGTTCTTGGTTTATATTTGGTCGTGACTGTTCTTGAATAACATTTATTTGCATAAGCTTCATGTAAATCTAAACACGATCAAATACACAGAAGAAATTAAATAAAAAAAGAAAACAGATTGAAAATATCCAAAATAAAATTAAAACAATATAAATATCAATTTTATCTTACTTTAATATTTGATATTCGATGTATGTATTTGAATTTCTTCAACGCTCATAGAATTGTGGCTTAACGAAGGGAGGAGTCCAAACCACAGTCATCAGCTATCGTTTAACCCAGGTCAGCACTATCAAACCACTATCAAGCCTAGGTTTATTGCTTAGAATTTTCTTTTATAGAAAACCTACTGACTAACGAGTTATCAACGTAGAAGTCCTCTCAGAAGGTATCTGGCCTTACTCAGCCTTGAAGTAGTGTAACTGAAGCCAGATTTCTTGTTGATTTTTCACTCTTGTTTATTAAAATAGAGAACACAAGCCTGATATTTCCTCGAAGGATTACCCATCCAGGTATTAACCACAACAAGTGAGACAATTTAATAGGAGGCCATATTCATACATAGTTCATCTGGAATTTCTCGAAATAATAAATCCTGTTAATATAGAAACAAACCTAATTTTCGCAAGTGCAAGCAAAGAAATAAAATCAAGTCAGATGAAGATCAGAAAAGAAAAAAACTCAAGTATTGTTCTTCAATTAACCTTGGGAAATAGCGGAATGTGTCCACTTGTTTCCCATTTATCCAAGTTTTTTCTGTAAAAAGTGGGAATATATCAATGAAAACAATATTATTTATATACAATAATTAATTGTTTTATTGGATACAGGAAATACTTGGAAATACTACGATCAAGTAGACAGAAATTTGCTGCTTCCGTTTTATTTAAACTTAGTCGGCAAGGGTGATTACCTGTCGCAAGTTCGAGATCGAAATATTCTAGTAGCACACCGACCCCTAGGTGGCATTATCGTATAAAGTTTACCTAAATTTTCCGATTTTCGGAATTAAAGATGACTGAGTCCAGTTCGATTACTTACTAGGAGTTTAAATTGAGCTTTCGGAGAGTGCACATCTCTCTGACAGCGGTCTAAGGTATGTTAGTCTAACGTTAGTGAACGTAGTGATCCTTTGTTTCGGAAGTTATAGTTCCGCGATGAGTCGTTACGACTCAGACGACTATTCTCCTAGATACTCCTATGAGGACCTATTAAATTTACACGAACATTGCAGTGTTGAAGACTTAAGACACCATAAATGTTCAATTCCAAGAAATTTGCAGGCTGAAGGAGGAAAACAAAAACCTCCGCGAAGCGAGGCTGCTGAAGGTGTAAAAACAGCAAGAGAGATATTCGAGAGCTTTAAAAAATATAAAGCTGAAACTAGTAATAAAGCTAGACATTACGATGTTTTTTTTTAAACTTAAGTGAAAACGAAAGAACCAACTCCAAAAACCACACCGCCAACCGAAGTGATCAACACTCCAATCATCGAGAGCAGACCCCGAAGAAGGAGAAAAACACAAAGTCTCCGAAGACGGATATCAGCAGATGTCCTCCCGGTCAAGAAGACGCAAAATGGGGAAGGCATTGCAGGCTTCTAAGGCAAGTCAGCTTTCGGAAGCACCGATTGCTTCTCCTCCGTTCACTCGACCACCAAACCAGAAGATTCGTCTACAGCGACACAGGAAACGGGAAAAGAGGCAGCAGTAATTCCTACTACTACCACCACCAAACCAAAGCCGATTATCCTGAAGGACAAATTAGTGTTTCTCGAAGTCATGCGCATCCTAAAAAAGTCCAAAGTAGCTGAGGGGCCAGCCAAAATGAGGCCAGACGTGGTCCTTTTGACCCCCGAAACACAATCCGATAGGAAAGCCATCTTAGAGCTTTTCAACAAGAGAAATTTTTCTAACTCGACAATAATATTCCATCTGGAATACTGCAAGAATACTATATATATATATATATATATATATATATATATATATATATATATATATATATATATATATATATATATTTATTTATTTATTTATATTTATAAATTAACTATCGTTTCAAATACATATACCCCCGCTATTAGTTCAAGAATTATGGTATAGGAGCTATAAGTTTGGAAAACAGGTCATCCCTTAACCGATAGACAAAGTCTAAATGTAACCCATCAAGTAACCGATATACTGTAGGCCGTGATTAGACAGCTTTCGCAAACTCGTCCTAAATCTCATTATTCAACAAGATAACCTTCTATTCTTCTATTGGAACCTTTGGTGTGAAACACTAAACTTGAAGAGATTTACCATTAAACACCAAATCACTATTTTGAACTTCTCGACGCACGTTTCGCTAACCATCATCTAAATCTAGAAGATTAAATCATCTCCTGATGATGCTAACATGGCTAGCGAAACGTGCGTCGAGAAGTTCAAAAAAGTGATTTGGTATTTAGTGGTAAATTTCTTCAAGTAAGATAACGCCAGATCATATACAGATCCTCAAACAGTGCAGTTTTTAGAAAAGTCTGCTATAGAGATATTCAATTGATTTTTTTCATATTAATAATTGTATTATACGGTCATGGTGTGTATAAAAATTAGTCAGTGCAATCAAAAATCAAACAGTGACATAACTGTTCATAATTGTTCATAAACAGTTCATAATTGTATTATACGCTCATGGTGTGTATAAAAATTACAAAATTAATCCAATAAAACGAAAGTATCAATTTTTCTTGCTCGCCAGTGTATTTACATTAATTGATATCACTACCTGATATATTTTTTTGAAATATTTCACAATGGTTCAAGATTTTTTTTTAAAGTCAGTCAATTATTGTACTCACTAAACTGTGCTGTACTAAAATAATATATTAAATCAAACCCCTCTCAAATAATCTTTGAAATAATTAACTGAATAATACATTCTGAATAAAACAATCTTTGACGCTGGATTTATTATCGTGTAAAATATTAGTTGAAGACCTTTAATTTTAACATAACCTGAACCCCAGATTCACGGCAAGAAATCATTAAAATATTGTTTGTTCAGAAATCGTCACTTAGTTACGCCTTGTCAGTTAAGTCCTTTTGAAAGTTTAATGTTGGATTATCAAAGAAAATTTCAGAGGAAGAAAACTTTCTTCCTATAGGATAAAATTGTTAAGTAACAAACTTTAAAATCCTAGCTTTTCAAAAAACGAGTTTAATTGATTAGTTATTACACATGAGAACATTATTATATCCTAGGATGAAAATAAATCACATCATATATGTGTGTGTATTTATATATCTACAGGGTCGCTATTATGTTTGGAAACGGTTAAATATCTCAAGAACGCTTTGAGATTTCTTAATAAAATTTTGTACACCAACATCACGAAATTTTTGTCCCTTTTTGGGTATATTTTCAATTATTTTTGGTCATATTTGAAATCCAGACCTAACTTTTTCTTAAGAGAGATATTTTTTTAATGACAACAGTACTTGAATTTGGCATTGTTGAAGAGAAGATTTTTTTCTGAATTCAACGAGCTAAATATTGTGGGTTATATATATATATATATATATATATATATATATATATATATATATATATATATATATATATATATATATATATATATATATACATATATATATATATATATATATATATATATATATATATATATATATATATATATATATATATATTATTTAAAGGCAGTGGTATCCATTCGGCTTTAATTTTCGTAGGAGTATTGATAGGAATGATTGATATTCTGTTCAAATATTCAAATTCTGAATCCACGTTACTTTTTCATTAGTCCTTTGTGAAAAGAAGTGTATGGAAAAGGATGATTAATTCATATATAAAAATATATTACAGTGGACACGGGATCTTTCTTATTTATATTTTCTCCTATAGACTTTATCTATTAGTTCTCAGAAGCAATATCTGGTTAATATTTTCTTACTTAACAAACATGTACACTATTAAAACACGAACCTCCAATTTACGAAAGTTTCAACTGTGGATTAAACTTTTTATACAACTTAATTTAAATAAGTTGTATATTCCATGAAGACTACACACTCATTTAAATATAAAACGAACTGCGAACTACTAAGACCGACGATTAAATAAATACGCTACCTAAATGAAAACGTCTTTCGACGTCTCAAGGAGGGTGTTTTGCATTATTGCAGCTTAGTTCCTTTAAAAAGATTAAAATTTAAGAAAAAAACAACATTCTCTCTTCATTGTACTAAGGATTTTTATTTCGTTCTTTACGAAAGGAAATTCAAAACGTTCCATAATTAGAACGGAAATAAACTAAATATAATAATATTTTATTAAGTTATAATAAATTTCTTAATTGAATCACCTGGAAATAGAGAAAATTGACTAACATTTACTCCAATTATTAAGATTTTCACCCATGTGTAACATGGCTTTAAATCATCCATTATAATCAATTGGTCATTTTCTGAAATCTAGCCAGTTCTGGATACATGATTGCACGTAAATTAAACGGCATATCGTCATGATATCGTCGTCAAGCGGCATATCGTCATGATACAATACAACACATACAATTTCCTAAATCTACCACTAATTTAATGAATAAAATGGAAAAAAAATCACCAAGACTAAATAAAAGGAATTCGATTTTATCTAGAGGTGCCTTATCTAGTTGTGATGCGGCGGACGTAAGAAAACGGGCGTAAGAATGGTGACCAAAGATGTCAACTCAAAAAAGGGAAACAACGGACAGTGAGCGTTTTACGGTGGGGAATGAATGATCTAGACATAGAATTATTACTATATTTGGAAAATGAGGAGACATTCAAAGGTGAAAACTATTATTTGGAGATCAGTGATATATTTAGATATCGTGCTACAGAGGGTGCATTTGAAATTTTAGTGCGTCATCATCTACAGATTTCAATTGCAGCGCAGATTTTGTTATCTAGTTAGATCTGCTATCTAGTGTGCATATATAACGTTTTAGTGACGTCATCCATCACTACATTACGGCAGTTAGATAACGACACCGTTTTTTTAGGAAACCGTGGCTTAACACAAAGCTGGTTCAAATATGACCAAATGAGTATAATATTTGTCAGGTATGATTATTAGACGGCGTGCTACGAAGTTTCAGACACATATGTTTAGTTGCATGTTTTGGCAATAAAGCAATGAAGTTTTAACATGTTCTGAATAATGGATAAGATTAAAGTTCAAACTGTTATAATGTACTTAGTCTTAAGGAATTTAACCATACAGGTTTACAAAAATATTTCGATTTTGTCCTTAAGTTTAAAGGATTCTTGCCCTTCGTTTATGATGGTAAAAAAGTGAACTTCCGAATTTAAACACATAAAGTTTGAACAACCATGGATTCACGATTGTACATAAGAGATAAAGCTGCAGCCCAAACAGTGGATGGGGGCAGATGAGTTTTGCCAAAGAAAGAAAAAATGGTTTCGTCTCCAGAACTGGTTATGGCCACAGTTCTATGATTCTCGTGGTGTAGTGTTCATAGATACAGAATTATAAGCTTCACTACTAGAACAACTGAAAGTTACTATTCAAATGAAATATAAACATGGGGCTAAAAAGGTCAGCTCTTTTACCATCATAATGCGAAAACTTCGATGCATCAACAAGCATTGCTCTGAAGTTAATCATTCCGTGATGATTTACCAGACTCTACTGAATAATTTTGACACTAGAGAAGCGCAAACTCACAGTTCGTCTGACAGCGACCCCTATCGGAAGTTCGGACACACTAAAAAACACCCGTTACGTTTACAGTAAACTCATTGTTTTGATGTCAAAGACTTAATTGCGTGTTTGGCTGGAAATGAACAATTTTTTCCTAAAAGCATCGCAGCATTGTATTCATAAGTAAAATTATTTTACTGGTCCCTCATGTGTCCTTTCATATTAAAGGCAATAATGAAGTAATTTTTCTCGCGTTTGACATGTTATACATGTTATACATGTTATAGTTTATGCTGTAATAATTGAAAACAAAAAAAATTATATCAACTTGATCCCCTAACGATAATTGATATATTTTCTAAAGAATTATCATATAATATCTTCCATAGCCAATCTTGAACTAAAAAGGCTTAGATTTATCTGTTTATGACCAGAAAGATTTTTTTAAAACGCTAAATTTTTAACATTGATGCCTTTTCATTATTTCTTAAGGTTGTTTCTATACAACCACAATAAATCTTTTCTTTTACCGTTTATAATGGTTAATATCATTAATATCATTTAAAATGTTTTGATATTCACTTTATCAGCTAATTGAGAAACTGGAACGTTGGAAGATATATATATATATATATATATATATATATATATATATATATATATATATATATATATATATATATATATATATATATATATATATATATATATATATATATATATATATCTTTATATATATTAAACTCATTTTTATAATTAGATCAGTGACAGTTCAGTTAGTTAAATAATAGTAATAATAAATAATAAATAGTAACATAAGCCTCAATAATATTTGGAAAAACAATTTGGAAATACAAACAATATAGTATGGACAATAAAAAACATAATTGTAATCGTCAAAAATGTATATATTTCGAAATAATGTACCATATTAATAGAATTAAGTTGAATTACGAAGAAGATATAAATGGTTACGCAACTGAAACAAACGTTTATTGTAAGTTTATAATATAGTTATTACTAATACGCATTAGCTTACTCTCAATTTTCTTAACGAATACTCTGTTGGATTGCGGTCCATCAAATGGGATGACCAATAATATGGAAACCAATCGATGTTCCTTTTGGGCTCGTAAAAATCAACTGGACCTCGTATATTATACTCCAGGTAATATTTCGAATGTGGGACATATTGGTAGTATTTGTGGCCAAATACAGGGTCGTATGATAAGGTTAGCATATCGTCTAAGACACATATAGTAACATAATTCAAATGTATTGAAAATATATTACAATATCTTTATCTATTACACAAGTCCACAAAAACAATATGCCGCCGAGACTTAAACGAAATTTTAAATTATATTGTCTAGCAACATTCTCAGTAACATTAAATTATCAAAAGTACGTATAGTTTTTAATCTATTGACATTGATAACATTTTCTTCTCAGTAGCCATTTAACTTATTTACTTTTGTTGTTTGTTCAGTTAAAAAAGTTAGTAAATAAAACCTGAAGAAGGTCATCGTCAAAACGATCATGTTTAAAAGACCCGAACACTGTTCGTTACGTTTGTGGCAAATATACGGTGAAAACGTTTCTAAAAGTTATATCTATATTTGTGCCAAACACGTATTTCGCTTACTTTAACTTGCAAATAAAAGACGTTGATAAACCATGGATTCCAAACAATGTTTGCAGCATGTGTAGTAAACATTTAAAGCAAAGAACGAATGGTAAAAGAAGTCAATTGAAGTTTGGTGTGCTTGTGATTTGAAGAAAACAAAAAAATCACTACAATGATTATTATTATTATTTTTACTTAGTCAAGGTAGATTCAGAACGCGTACCTGTTCCAACTTTTTATGGCCTGTCCGATCTTTCCAACATCCAAAGATAGGCAAGCTTGTACTAGCGAAGAAAGTGATAATTTTGAAGTTACGTCGTCGAAACCCCTATTTTTTACTCAAGATGCTTTAAGTGACCTTATCAAAAACCTCGACCTTTCAAAACTATTGGCATCCAGATTCAAAGAGAAGAATTTACTTTCTCCAGGTACTAAAATTACATGTTATTGTACACGAGAAAAATAATTGTTTCCGTTTTTTTGCTCAGAAAATGATGTGGTTTTTGATAATAATGTCGATAGTCTTTTATCAAAAATGGGTTTCTTAAACTACCAGCGAAATGAATAGAAACTTTTTATAGACAGTGCCAAACGGAGTTTGAAATATGTTTTGCTACATAATGACAATAAGCATGTTACGGTTCCCATTGCTCATTCCACTAATTTAAAGAAGGAGTATGACACCATATCTCTTGTATTGGTAAAACTCAAGTACCATAATCAAGTGGGTTATATGCATTGATTTAAAAATGGTAAACTTTTTATTGAGTCGATAAAGCGGCTACACGAAATTTCCTTGTTTTCTTTGTTTGTAAAATAGCAGAGCTAAAAGCGAATATTGGATTAAAACAAACTGGCATAAAATGAAAGGGTTGGCAGTTGAGAAACAAAATATCATAAATATAACGTTAGTTACTAAAGAGAAAATAATTTTGCCTCCATTGCACATAAAATTGGGACTAATGAAACAGTATGTTAAAACACTGGATGAAAATGGTTCCTGATTTAATTATATATCGGAGAAATTTCCTGGTTTGAGCAAGGAGAAACTTAAGGCTGACATTTTTGATGGGCCGCAAATTAGACTTTTGATGAAAGGTAACAATTTCGTGAATTCAATGAATAATATAAAATCATTAGCCTGGTTTTCTTTCATCAATATTGTAAAAAATTTCCTAGAGAATAATAAGTCAAAAAATTACCACGATTGAATGTAATATGAGCATCTAAGTTCACTGCCTCCACAATCAGTTGGACACATTTGAGAGCAATCTTGGTTCTATCTGAGAAACAAGGAGAGTGATTTCATCAAGACTTAAAAAATATGGAAGAAAGATGCCAGAGTCGATGGGATGAACACATGATGGCTAATTATTACTGGGGTATCATGCGTAAGTGCCAGGAAGGAACTCACTCGAAATAATCTCCAAAAAGAAGCTTTCTCCATGTTCAATGATGTAACAGGAGGTAAAAAATAACAAATAATCGTATTTTTTCAACACCTATCATATCTTAAAAACTACACGTACATTTCAAAAAGTATATGTAGCGTTAGGACCAGCATAACGAGCATATTCAAAAACAGTTTTAGTTTTTCCGACACCAAATCCTTTGTAGACCTGTATTATTATTTTTATATATTTATATAGAAACTGTAGTTTCGTAACAATTTTGTGGTGGTTTTAATTTGATTTACTAATTTAAATTTGATTGTTTAATTTTTTTAACTTTATAGGCTTCGAAACACGAAACACTTCGAAACTAATAAAGATGAACCTACTACTTTTATGTTTTTTAGCCTTAGAATTAAGGCTACTTTACCGAATTTTTTACTTAATACCGAATACCCTGTATATGAGCGATAAAAACTTAATAAGTAGATAAACAAGATATTTCTAAATAGATATATTAAAATAATAAATTTTATACGAAAATTAATATTAATTAGTTAAGATCAGTAAAAATACTTACAAGTTTTTCAAGTTCGAAGCACAACGTCGAATAATTTGACTAATAGCAGGTAAAAAGAGAAGTGTTTACGCGCGAAATGTCATAAATTTGGGAAAAAGCCAATATAAATTTGGAAACCCTAGTAAATGACGTAATATTTTGAAACAATATTTTGTTAATTAATCGTAAAATCAATAAAACTTCAACTCTAAATTGCATTAGTCTAGCAACTAATTCTCGGCAAAAAAAGTTGCCAGTATGGTGCAAAGTTTTCTATAAGAGGTCGTTTATTTTTGGTTACACGCTTATGTCACTTTCTTCTTACCAATATGATGCTCTAAATTAATTCAATTTTCCATCCAATACAAGTGCGTTCTTCTATAAAGCTTGTTAACAAAACTTTCATAAAAGGTCATTTTTTTTATATCTTTTCATAGAAATGCTATTCAAATTATAAACGGTTTATACAGGTTCATTTAAAAGATTTGGTTTAGCTGTGTTCAAAAGGTTTCGTGCTTCTAATTTTTAACTATAAGTTTGATCATTTAAATCAGTTTAATCGGATGTTTTTACATGGGAAATTTAATTAAAAAACAGTGATAATATTGCGATTAATTGTCCATCCTGGCTCGTTCTGGAAAAAAACTATTTCCTTATCAATATATTCTAACGTCCTTAAGTCCTAATCACCAGTCTGAAACTAAGACTCTCGAAGGTGACCGTACTATAAGTCATAAACTAAATGTAAATATCACTCATAAACTACTATGTTCTACTGAATGTACAATGTTCAATGTACTCATTGTTTCAGTTCATTTCATCTGAGTCGAACATTGGCTAATTGGGCTCTAGAAAAGTTGGAAGGTGACCCCCACTTTAGAGAAAACATATCTTTTTCCGACGAAGCGGACAACGAGCCTATGGCTTAATGGGTTCATGGACAAACATAGCTGCAGGATTTGTTTTCGGTTGTAGGACTGATAGAACCTTATTTTTTTTTCCTTTTAATGGCGAATGTTGTAGGAATATGTTAACAGAATATTCTTGGTCTGAACTGATGGATATAAACAATGTTTATATCCAACAAAGCGACGTCTAGCGACATGTCACATATCTTGCCAGACAATCGATTTATTACAAGAAAAGTTTTCGGGATGCGTTTAAACAAAACATTTAGGCGACCATTGAAAATATACCACGTTAATATACCAAGTTATTATTTTGCCTCATTTTAAACTTCCGACACTCTTATTGGATAACCCTTTATAATTCATTAGTATTTTTAATTAAATTATAATATTATTAATATATTAATTTTACCAGTCGTTTTGATAAGATTTTAATGTAACCAAAAATTGTTTACCTAATTATTTCATATTAGCAGAAAAAAAATTAAAAGTATATTTGTGATGGTTCATTGTTGTCCACCATTTACTGGATAAAGTAACGTGTCTGCTTCGTTACGACCAATGAATGATTTAATAGAAAACATTTTGTAATGGGTAGGTCCACCATCGTGATTATAACACTCTGTAATCCCGCGAGGCATGACCTGAATTACATAATGGATGCCTTCTTATGGCAAGATATCTCAGGCGCATTTTACACATGCTTCAATTTCGATTACAGTTGCTGGTTCAGACAATCACTCAAGAATTCGATCGATCAATAATGTCCCATACATACTCTATTGGTGATAAATCTGTGAATCTCGCCAACCGGTGATGATATATATATATAATCATCATCATCATCATCATCATCATCATCATCATCAGCCCGCATCGATCCACTGCAGGATCGATCCACTGCAGGATGAAGGCCTCTTCAGCATGCTTCCATCTTCACGGTCCTGGGCTTTCCTCTGCCACTCGGGTCCAATATCTTAACGATGTCATCAATCCATCGTGCTTTCGGTCTTCTTCGCGGACGTTTGCGATCAAGCGGTATCCACTCCAGGATTGCCTTGGTCCATCTGTCGTCCCATCGCCTCGCTATATGGCCTGCCCATCTCCATTTCAACTGTTTTACTCTTCCAATGATGTCACAGACTTTTGTTTGTTCCCTGATCCATGCGCAGGACTTTCTGTCTCGTCTTGTAATGCCAAGCATACATCTTTCCATTCCCCTCTGTGCCACCCGAAGTTTTTGAATTGATTGCGATGTGAGTGTCCAGGTTTCACTTCCGTATGTCATAACGGGTAGAACGCACTGATCGAATACTTTTCTTTTCAGGCAAAGTGGGAGTCTGCTCTTAAACACTATGTTGAGCCTACCAAATGCCTGCCAGCCACATTTAACACGCCGTTCCACCTCCCGGGTGGTATTCCCCTCCACGGAAATCCTCTGCCCAAGATATATAAAGCTGTCCACAATCTCTAAATCCCTTCCTAGAACTGAAATTCTTCTGTCCTGAGCGAAGTTATTGAACATAACCTGACTCTTTTTCAGGTTATTTTCAAGCCAAATGGTTCGCCAGCTCTTTGCAGTTCTTGTATGCGTCTTTGCAGCTCCTCTGGGTCTTGTGAAATGAGAATAATATCATCTGCAAATCTAAGATGGTTTAAGTTTACACCATTGATCTTTACACCATCCTGTTCCCAATCCAGTTTACGGAATACTTCTTCAAGGCCAGCCGAGAAAAAAAAAAAAAAAAAAATATATATATATATATATATATATATATATATATATATATATATATATATATATATATATATATAATTAACTCTTATGTTATGTTATATTACATGGGTGGAGGATAGATGCAACTCCGTGTTACGTAACATAGATAAATTATTTTTTTATATTTATATGGAACATTACAACAATGCGTACCGCTTGGCACATGTTTTAGCAGACCATCAGCAACGTATCCTCGTCTCCTCGTTCCTCTCCTTCAGCCTTTTGTTACTTTTATAGCCTTTTGTTACCGCGCTACTTTAAAAATATTCCATAATCAATCACATCCCGTCAGGCTTTGAACTATTCAGTTTTATTGTCAGTTTCTTTGTTAATTTGTCTTTATTAATTATTAAAAATAATAACTTAGATATCTTCAAAAACAGGAGATTTGTTTATTCCTATATTTACTGCATTTAAAATGGGTTATCCTGAAAAAAAAACCCGAAGAATGTCAAAGTGGTACTGGTGTGGAATGAAACAAAAGCAAAAAATTTACCAGAGGAAAAATTTTAAGAAATTATTATTTTTATTTATGTCATTTTTTATTAGCTTTATAAATCTTTTCAAATTTAATCAACTGAAAAGCTGCTGTTATGTTACCTTTTATCATTCTGCTATTTTAAACATTTTATTGATTTAAATAGTTACGTAAGCCAAATCAAGCAGGACGGGGCGAACAAACTAAATGTCTACATGGTGTTATGTGGTAGGGAGAGGGATTAAAAACATTATGGAAAACGCGTTACGTAATTCATGGATAGTCCCAAAATGACAAATCTATTACAAAAGTGTAGTAAAAAAGGTAAGGTTGACGGCCGTAAGTAACTATGATTTAGGCAACTGAAGCACCCTGAGTGTGATCAGCAAACTAGATAAATTATATATTTTGATGTATTGAAGAGGTAACACTTCCGTCTGTTTACTAGGCTAGTTGAAAAGTTCGCGGCGCGACACCGGCAGAGCAGCAAAAGAACTATATAATCTACTACATTTTGAAGTTTCATCGTTCATATGAACATTTGTAAAGTTTCAAGTCGATCTGTTATTTTATACGTACAAAAAGAGCAGCTTAAAGTAAATGCATCAGTGTCATTTTTTAAAATGAAAAATATTGAAAATCATGCAGTTGTTAAATTATTTGTAAAAAAATGTTTAAAGGCAATTCATAGTGAAATGGTAAATGTATTAGGAAAGTCTGCTCCTTCAAAAACAATGGTTTGTAAGTGGGAAGGTGAAGTTCAAAGTGGTCATATAAGCCTAGATGTTGATTCTCGTTCTGGACGTCAATAAGTGCAACTACTGAACAAATAATTAATTCTATATATGATATGGTTATGGATAACCGACAATTGACTTTGAGTGGTGTTTCATATTTTGAAAAAGGAATTGGGCTTGAGAAAGCAATGTGCTAGATGCTTACCGCATTTGTTAAATTTTGATAAAAACGATTTCGTGTAAAACTTTCTAACCAACATTTGGGTCTTTTTCGAAATAATAAAATATATTTTAAACATCATTTTTCAACTATGGATGAGACTTGGGTTTACCACTATGATCCTGAAATGCGATAATAAACTACACAGTGGCCTGAGCTCGGTTGTTCAGCTCCGAAGCAGCCATAGTGGTCAAAATCGGCCAAAAAGATTATGGCATCAATTTTTTCGGATGCAAAAACCATTTTGTCAGTTGATTACCTTCAAACCGGTAAACCAATAACGCGATAATATTACTCAAACCTTTTGTATCAATTGGATGCAAAAATTCGGGAGAAAAGACCTGGTTTAGCGAAGAAAAATAAATTAGACAATGCACCGGCTCATAGAGGTTCTTGCAATGGCCAAATTGAAGGAGTTACACTACGAAGTGTTGGAAAATGCACCATATTCACCAGATACGGCCCCCTCTGACTTTTATAGGTTCACAAACCTCAAAAAGATTGTACGTAGCAAGCGTTTTTCATCAAATGAAGAAGTTATAGCAGCCATAGATGAGTATTTTAAAAGACTCCCAGAAAATCATTTCATAGATGGAATAAATAAATTGGAGAACCGTTGGCAATATTGAACTTAAGGAAGCTTTAACGAAAGGAGGTGCTCTAAGTAGCCTAGTATTTGTCCTGCAGAGGGCGAGTGGTGCGAAATGTTTGACTCACTCCGCCGGCGGTCAAGCACCGTAAACACCAAGGGGGGAGATAAAGGTTTTAAAGTGACAACATTGACGGAAATCTTGCCCATCTACCAAAAATGTGACGGGATTCTTTTAGAAAACAATTCCAGTCGGTTGGATGGAGCGGACGCGAAGGATCTGTACGCCCTTGTGATAATAAAGATAAAATTTCCCCTTTCACCATGAAAACATCTGATCATTCTACGTCCATTATGACAACTTTAACAAAATCTAGAGTAATCACTAGAGCAAATAGTGTTTCATTCCAGATCCCAGTCAGTTCTTGCGTATAACTAATTCATACAAATAGCGTCTTTTAGAGAAAAAGTCGACTTTAACTTCGTGCGTTGGCTTTTATTTCTGCAAAGCACCAAAATAATTTTATTCTGAAGAAATTAAAAGGCAGATTGTAAAGTAAATCTGGTTATTTTTCTGTTTAAAATCACTTAAATGATCACATATATCAATTCAATCATTTCAATTACCGTTTGTAACGTAGAAACTACTGGTTTCTATACATCGTCGTAAATTTAATTCCAACAAATTAGAGAATCCATTTGAAGTGGTCTGACTAATGGAAAACGAAATTCCTTTCGACAGTAACCTTACTGTCAAATCAAATACAGTTTCTCGCATGTTGTTACATGCTCGAACTAATCTAAATCTAGATATTTCCTCAAAAAATATAATAGAATTCCGTACAAGGAAATATGCATAGTTAAAAATTTATCGGAAGTCTGGCCCAGACGTAAATTTTTCTAAATATTTTTGAATCATTTTGTTGGTAGCACGTACAGGGTCTTTCAACAGATAGATTTTGTTTGATAGTTAATCGTCCTAATAGATATTTGGGAGCTATATTGCCATTTATAAAAATGACGTCGTACAATATGGAATAGTATATACAATTTGTTTAGCTATCATAAACATAGATGGATTTTCAAACAAAATATTCGCACAAACATAAACCGCCTTTATGAGATGAAAGAAATCAAAAAAGTTAAAAAAAACTGTTTTTATAATTTATGCTCAAGTCAAAGAAATTTTACGAGGATAACCTAAAATGAAAACCAACTTTTGTCGTACGTAGTGTCACTAGAATGGCATTAAACGGTAAAGAAAGAAAAGAAAATTAATTTTTTGCACACTTAATTTTCAAAAGGTGATGAAGATTGGCCATCAATATCCTACCTGCTATTTAACATCATTTGAATACTCAAAATTGAGTTATGTTAAGGGATAGTTTTATAAAAAAATTAACTTTAAGCGATCCAAGAGTTAAAAGACAAGATCTGATGATGTGCTGGGCGCATTTTCACAAAACAAAACTTACTTGTATCGTTTTTTAAACACATTTCAAGTATTTCTGTTCAAATTTAATCAACAGGGGTAAACAGCATCAATGTGTTATTCCATCGATGAAGAAATCCTTCCCAGAGATGCGTAAAGAAAACCTTTCGACAACCCTATCTCACAAGAAAGCAATGATGCGTAAAGAAAAAAATATAGTTAGCATATAATTCTATAAACAACTCCATTTATTTTTATCATCCTATATGTTAAAGTTAAGTTAATGAGAATTAATTATGGCTCTCGAAGATATCTTCTTAATTAAGAAACGGGAAAGAAATATTGAGGTATATAACTGTTATTTGCATATTGATAGCAAACTCTAATAAATACATTTATATAAGTAAAGCAGGACGCGTTGGTAGAATAAAAATAAGCATAAATAAGTATAGATTGTTTGTGAATATTTTTTTTGCCAAAGCTTTTACTGTAATATCAATATAAATATCAATATAGTGGTAAACATTTTTTATTGATTTGTTTTATTCAGACGTCTTAATCATTTTTATTATGCTATTTTTTATAATTTAATTAAGAAAAATCATATACAAGTGTCAAAGATAAACAACAAAGTATCCAGTAGATAATTATTTTGGTGCAGCTTTAACGCTACAATGAAAAAAGCATACGTTTTTTGTATCAAAAGACATAAAAAGGAAGATAAATATTTTTATTACTCTTTGATCTTTCAAATCTTCTGCAATTCTATTGCAAATTGGGCATTATCTTTGTTGTCAAATGTCCATGAAAGCCAAAGTTTTAATATAATTTTAATCCAAAATATAAATATAAAAGGTAAATACTTTGTTTTACTCATATATCTGAAATTGTTAATTGCAAAAAGTGTCTGTTAATTTATAGTTTTAATCCTTCATATTGAACAACATCGAATACAAAGTTTTCACTTTAAATATTTTTCACTTTCTTCCTGATTTCTTGATCAACACACACATTGTAATTCACATTGTAAATATTTGGAAAATATATCTAATATCGAATAGCAATGTCCTTCGATGCATAATTATTTTTCCAAACAACAGTTCGAACATATTTCAAAAGAAGTTCCATAAGTGCACATCAAGAATAATCATTAGTATTATAAAAAAATATTTAAAAGGATTAATAGCAGGTGCCAAAGTTAGGCATCACTGGAAAATATTCTGTCAGCTGGTACGCTCACTCAATTTATAGGTAGTGATCGGTAACAAAAAGGTATACATATATATATATATATATATATATATATATATATATATATATATATATATATATATATATATATATATATATATATATGAACATTTTATTAGGTGCCTGACTGGAGACGAGCTCCACCCATCCCTTCAATTGGAGGGAGAACACATGTTTCGCCTCTCGATGTTTAGGCTCTTCATGGTACCGACATATGCTCGCCTGAATTAGGCCTTTCCTTAAATAATTGTTTTGATTAAAAAACTATAGCCATTTGACTACTGTAAGAGCCACAAATTTGCTGATTGACTCTACAGAACATTGTAATGGATGTTAATTTTGGCAGAAATTATCTTTATAAATGTAACTTATGGTTGATAGAATGGATTTGTAATTAAGAAAAATTAAAGTTTTTGATTAGACGAGGAATTAAAAAAAACAACAATATTCTAGCTATAATAGCTTCTTACTTCAACTGAAATTGTTTGTGTAATACTAAATTATGTTTGGCTGCATAAGTTGACAAATAACACATACAACAAAATTTTATATATATATTTTTAGTCAGTCTGTTAGAATTGTATTATAATGCAACTAAAAATACAACCATTAATTACGTCTTTTTAAATGATATTTTGGATTTCACAGCCCATATAAATTGTTCCTCACCTAAAATAGAACAAGAAATAAATATGATTCTATATAGTCATTATGCAGTAGCATGCACCTAACTAACTGTTTATCAATTACAAGAACTTGATTTAAATCGTGATATCATGGAAAAATCAACAAAAGCAACACAGTAGACTTTGATAATAACAGAACAAGAAAATAATGTCTTTTGTGTTATATAAGCAAGAAAGATGCATTATTTTTGTTTTTTTTTTCTTACTCACTCTGATTTTTCTAATATGATATTCTGTAGGCCACAAATCCAGCAAATCATATGGCAAAAATGGATACCTTGGAATACGTCGTAAAGGCCAATATAAGCTTAAATATTTGTCGAAATAATATCTGTGCTCGTTTGTGTAATGCAATTTAGCCCCATAGGTTTTGTCATAATTCAACAACAACATTTCAACTTCTTTAAGCACACAAAAAATTGATACCGATAAACAATTTTTTTTTTTAATGTTACTTCGAATAAATGTCTACGTGGTATGAGTGTTGAAATATTCTCCTGCTATTTATTATTAAATTCTTAAATTTACATTTGGCCCATTTGCCAAATCATACGTAGCTAATCCTAACAAACACATTTTGAAATAAATGTTTTTGTCTCGTAAAAATAGAACTTTTGGAGTATGGTTTACAGGTCATGAGAAAAAATTAAGTATTTTGGAATCGGTTCTAACAGAAACAAGTACTAAAAATATTTTATCTAGGAGCTAAAGTTTGGCGAAATGATCCAAAGTATTTCAGTTATTTTTCTATAATTAATTAAACTACTATAAATTAAACAAATCTACAAACCATAATATTATCATATTAGAATTCTAGAATATAACAGATTCGCTAGTTATGACTATCTATTACTTATTTTTAAAAGGACCATTGATCATGATATGAAATCCTAAATTCGTATTCAATTCATTCAGGGTAGTTACATTTGGTTCTAGGTTTCTAATCAAACCTTTAATCATTCCTTTCAAAACATACCTCAGATAATGACCACAACCTTAATTTTAATAACATAAAAATTTTAGATTTTGAAAAACAATTTAAAAAAAGAAATATAAAAGAAATGATTTATATAAAAAAAAACAAATAATACCGTTAAACATTAGAAACGATACTGATAATTTAAGTTGTACATATAATGATATCATTAAATAATAAATTTTCATTAATTTTTTTTTTTGCATCTAATACCATTACAAGTGAAAAATTCATAATTGTTAGGTTATAATAAAAAACAAAATATATATAGGTGACAAATTTGTATGATATGTCAAATTCAAAAATGTGAAGATTAGACAAAGAATGTCACATTTCATTTAAAAAAATTTAGGAAATTAATTTTTCAATAAGATATAGTAGGTAGGTATTTAATATGAATCTGTATTGTTTGTAAAAGTGGTATGTAGTTGAATTATTCTCAAGATGGTTAATAAGTAAACCGAAACGGTCACAAAATAATAAAAAAATAATAATGTATTAATAATTAAATGAAAATCCCCAAAAAATCAAAAAATAATAATAAAAACGGCTATATATATATATATATATATATATATATATATATATATATATATATATATATATATATATATATATATATATATATATATATATATATATATATATATATATATATATATATATATATATATATATATATATATATATATATATATATATATATATATATATATATATATACAGTTGGGCGAAGGCAATCGGTGGCACCACTTGGAGAATGGGTGGGGTGAAAGATTTCTGTAATATTTCCCTCCACGGTTTCGTTACGCTACCTTGTGGGCATACCTGGTACTATACCCGAGGTTCCAGGCAGAATGTTACGAGCAGTCCTGACTGCTACGAGCATTCGCCGTATGATGGCGTGAGTTGTGTGCTATCACAACCCGTCATCAAAATGGCCAGTTGACATGGCCTGGCCCCGATCGTCTGGAGATCGGCTGATAACGGCTGAAACGCTAGAAACCGATCCCGAGAGACACGTAACGTCGTATGGTGGACAGTTGGGCGATGGCGATCGGTGGCACCACGTGGAGAAAGGGTGACAAATTTCTGATATATATATATACATAGATTTATACATTTTTACCATTTTCCCATCGAAACAAATGAATTTTTCAAGGTATTACCACACATTCAAGGCAACATTTTTCATGAATTCTTTAATGTTTTTGGTACATTTCTCTGACACACTCTATATATAACAAATATTCTTCTTTTTCTTCTTTTCGTCAGTTAACGAAAATAGTTCAAATAGTTTTTTACACATTTTGCAACATGGGGCCGAGCGTTGTCATGTTGAAAAATGACTTTATCGTGTCTTTTGGGGGTATTCTGGCCGTTTTTCCTTCTATGTTCGGTTCAACTTTATCAATTGTTATAGGTATCGATTGCCAGTAATAATTTCACCAGGTTTCAGCAGTTTGTAATATACAGCACCCCTACTATCCCACCAAATACACAATAAAGGCTGGATGAAATATTGAAGGCTGGCCTGGGTCTACACATGATTTTTTGCTCTTTCGGTTGACAAAAAATATCTAATAGGTTGTCAAAATAGATCACTTGTCACAACTCGATGCCAAAAACCTTTTCTTTTCTGTCTGGCAAGCAAAATTTTTTAAGTGGTTTTTTTTTGGTTCTCCTGGCGGCTTCTTGTCTTCTATATCAATATCATCACTTTTAAAGTGTTTAAACCATCCTTCACAAGTTTATTGGGTTAGAGCATGTTCACCATAAACCATAAACCGATTCAACCAACAATCGATAACTTTTAGCAGCCGTTTTCTTCAAATAAAAAAAGGTTTATTAAACTTCCCCGCAAAACGCCTTTGTCTGGTACAAAATTCGTCGTAGTTCGAAGCAATGAAAAACTGTTTTTTACACAATGACAATTATTAACGAACTGCCTTTTGACTGTTTTTTGGTGCCTGTTTACCCTTCAAAATGCCACAGACGTCATTGTTTATACCAACAAATGTACTAGTAATACTATTTCTTAGCAAAATTGACAATATTATCCTAAACACCTATTATTTGCACATCTTTTGATGCGCTGTCAGAGGATTATTATGCACATGCTGAATGCTTTCATGGCGATTTTGTAGAGTAAGAAAGTCATGGTGCCGTAATGAACGTTGGATATTTCTAGGATGCTCAGAACTCTGATCCTAAGACCATCTTATCCATGTCTTAATAATGGTAAAACCAGCCATGTCTAATCGTATTACTATTTCACGAAAATTTAAAAAGGCTTCTTTCATACTAATACCTTGTCGTTTTTCATATTCGACTAGTTGACTGAAGTAACATGATGTATGAACTCGTGGCATTTCAGCACCATTGACGGAACTACAATACTGTTTAGCTTAGAAGCATGCAACCAATACATTGTAAAATGATAAACGTATATTTTTTAAACCATTTTTTTTGCCTATTTTTGTCAATCGTATAATGAAATAAAGGGCTGGGTATTGGACAACACTTAATAAAGGTAAAAAAGCAATAATATTCAAGAGATTCTCCAGTTTGTTGACTTATATATGAATAACTTGCTTTTCCCTATGAAATGAATAAATATTTTTTTTACCGACTCGTCTGTGAAAAATAAACTAATTTATTTCGGCAAATAAGACTGAATACATTTTTGATGAAATGAAACTAAAAAGGGTAAAATATTTATGTCAAGGGTAAAAATATAAACTGTTTACTACAAAATTTTAGCTTATTGTTCGTGTTACGTACCCAACTTCAAAAACTTAATTATACTTTGTTGGAGTATAAAATGTGGTTGACCCAGAGCTTTTTAGATTTCCTATGTATTTCATGTAGTTTGTTCAACTTGTTAGAAATATTCACACCGTATGCAACTAGCGCTAAGCGTTGAATATGTATAAGCACGTGTTCGTGAAATTGGATTTTTTTCTGCATTTAAAAATGTCGAGCAAACGCGTTTGTATTTTAATTCATGAATGAATTAGTTTTGAATTAAGAACCAATCCGTAATATGCCCTATATTTACTACGCATACCATGTGTTTTAGAAATATATTATAATAAGATTTACTTGAATATAAGAAACCAGCCTTTCAATTATTAAAACAATTGAAGACATTTATAGAAACAACAGAAAATAAACTAGAACGGACGGACCACTCACAGAATATATATAAATAGGAACGAGTAAAAGAGAGACTCATCAAGTCCTTTAATATTCAATTTTATAATGGATGAACTAGTAAAGAATTTCACGATTCAGTATTTGTAGCTTAAAATGAGAACGATTTGTAAATATTATTCCACATATTTAACCCAACAGAAAAAAGTTTTAACATGATTATCGCAGTTCAAAGAGCTAAAACATTAGTCACTGACAAAGTACTTGTTATATGTGAGATTGAAATTCGTGGCACAAGTATAGAACAAATTATGGAATCGAAATAATATAATCTACAGAAATAGCACATTGGAATGGTAGTAAAGGCAAGGATCTATAAAGTCATCATGAGATCAATATGGACATACACATCCGAAATTAGACCTAACCCATCTAAGATACAAATGTTGTTAGAAATAATAGATATGAGAATATTAAGAAGAATTACCGGAAAAAGGTTGAGGTATTGTAAGGAAACGAAGAGAACGATCTATAAAGATTTCGTGAGACCATTACTGGTATACACATTAGAAATAAGATAGAAGAAAATAGGTAGCGTTGGATAGTTAAACGAGTGAATACAGAATATGAAAGGAGAATAGAACAGTCACATCGGAAGATTGACCGAAAACATAGTAGATAAAATAGGCATAGATAAACCATATATATTCAGAAAAACCGTAGGTTGGATATATAAAAGGCTTTATTATTTCTAACAACATTTGTATCTTAGATGGGTTAGATCTAATTTCGGATGTGTATGTCCATATTGATCTCATGATGACTTTATAGATCCTTGCCTTTACTACCATTCCAATGTGCTATTTCTGTAGATTATATTATTTCGATTCCATAATTTGTTCTATACTTGTGCCACGAATTTCAATCTCACATATAATAAGTACTTTGTCAGTGACTAATGTTTTAGCTCTTTGAACTGCGATAATCATGTTAAACATTTTTTCTGTTGGGTTAAATATGTGGAATATTATTTACAAATCGTTCTCATTTTAAACTATAAATACTGAATCATCTGCATAGTTCTGCATGCTTTAATTTCTGCGTTCCACATTCTGTATCATTGTTCTTCATTGAAATTCTTTACTAGTTCATCCATTATAAAATTAAATATTAAAGGACTTGATGAGTCTCTCTTTTACTCGTTCCTATTTATATTTATTCTGTGAGTGGTCCCTTCCGTTCTAGTTTATTTTCTGTTGTTTCAATAAACGTCTTCAATTGTTTTAATAATTGAAAGGCTGGTTTCTTATATTCAAGTAAATCTTATTATAATATATTTCTGAAACACAATGTATGCGTAGTAAATATCGGGCGTATTACGGATTAGTTCTTAATTCAAAACTAATTCATTTATGAATTAAAGTAGAAAAGCGTTTGCTCGACATTTGCAGAAAAAAATCCAATTTCACGAACACGTGCTTATACACATTCAACGCTCAGCGCTAGTTGCATACGGTGTGAATATTTCTAACAAGTTGAACAAACTACATGAAATACATAGGAAATCTAAAAAGCTCTGGATCAACCACATTTTATACTCCAACAAAGTATAATTAAGTCTTTCAAGTTGGGTACGTAACACGAACAATAAGCTAAAATTTTGAAGTAAACAGTTTATATTTTTACCCTTGACATAAATATTTTGCCCTTTTTAGTTTCATTTCATCAAAAATGCATTTAGTCTGATTTGCCGGTACGGCAGAAATAAATTAGTTTTTTTTCACAGACGAGTCGGTAAAAAAAATCATTTATTCATCTCATAGGGAAAAACAAGTTATTCATATTTAAGTCAACAAACTGGAGAATCTCTTGAATATTATTGCTTTTTTACCTTTATTAAGTGTTATCCAATACCCACCCTTTATTTCATTATACGATTGACAAAAATATGGCAAAATAAATGGCTTGAAAAATGTACGTTTACCATCTTACAAGGTATTAGTTGCATGCTTCTAAGCTAAACAGTATTGTAGTTCCGTCAATAGTGCTGAAATGCCACGAGTTCATACACCATGTTACTTCAGTCAACTAGTCGAATATGAAATCGACAAGCTATTAGTATGAAAGAAGCCTTTTTAAATGTTCGTGAAATATCAATACGATTAGACATGGCTGGTTCTACCATTATTAAGACATGGGTAAGATGGTCTTAGGATCAGAGTTTTGAGCATCCTAGAAATATCCAACGTTCATCACGGCACCATGACCTTCTTACTCTACAAAATCGTCATGAAAGCATTCAGCAAGTGCATAATAATCCTCTGACAGCGCACCAAAAGATGTGCAAATAATAGGTGTTTAGGACAATATTGTCAATTTTGTTAAGAAATAGCATTACTAGTACATTTGTTGGATTAGACTAATTACGTCTGTGGCATTTTGAAGGGTAAACAGGCACCAAAAAACAGTCAAAAGGCAGTTCGTTATTAATTGTGTAAAAAGCAGTTCTTCATTGCTTCGAACTACGACGAATTTTGTACCAGACAAAGGCGTTTTGCGGGGAAGTTTAATAAACCTTTTTTTATTTGAAGAAAACGGCTGCTAAAAGTTATCGATTGTTGATTAAATCGGTTTATGGTTTATGGTGAACATGCTCTAACCCAATAAACTTGTGAACGATGGTTTAAGCGCTTTAAAAGTGATGATTTTGATATAAAAGACAAGAAGCGGTCAGGAGAACCGAAAAAGCTTGAAGATGCAGATTTGAAGGAAGGAAAATGGGTTGCATATGAATTAAAAGAAAGAGACATTGAAAGGCAAAAAACCACTTGAAAAATTTTGCTTGCCAGACAGAAAAGAAAAGGTTTTTTGCATCGAGCTGTGACAAGTAATCTATTTTGACAACCTATTAGATATTTTGACAACCCAAATAGCAAAAAATCATGTGTAGACCCAGGCCAGCCTTCAACATTTCATCCAGCCTGTATTGTGTATTTGGTGGGATAGTAGGGGTGCTGTGTATTACAAACTGCAGAAACCTGGTGAAATTATTACTGGCAATCGATACCTATAACAATTGATAAAGTTGAACCGAAGATAGAAGGAAAAACGACCAGAATACTCCCAAAAGACACGATAAAGTCACTTTTCAACATGACAACGCTCGGCCCCAAGTTGCAAAATGTGTAAAAAACTATTTGAAAAATGTTAAATCGGACATCCTGCCCCACCCGCCCTATTCACCGGACTTCCTTTTAGGTAGCCGATTTAACTACTTATTTCTTTTGACTTTGAAGTTCTTTTGACGCGGAATTCATTATTTGACAGAAATATTGGACAAAGGAAAACTAACGATAGCCAATACTTTGATTATTAAGGTAATTTATTTTGTTCTGGAAACAAACACTCAAATTTTGCGAAAAAATCGACGTTATTAACCGAAACACCTATTTTAATATTAAGCTTATATTAAGCCTATAAATAATAAGCTCTATTTGCTTTAATAATGACTAAAAATTTTATTTATAACAGACGTAAAAAGATCAGACCTTTTCAGGGTAAAAGGCGAAATATAACTTTTATGTTATAACGACATACATCCATTAATCCAAGAATTACCGTATAGGGGAGCTATATGATTGGGAAACAGGTCTACCCTAATAATCATCAGAGGAATGTAAAAGTGTTTTAGGAGAGTCTCCGTCTACTCCAATTGCCGGCGAAATCCACAAAATTTTCCCACAGATATATATATATATATATATATAGGGTGATTGTTTAGTGCATCCAAGCTTTAAATTCAAATATAACAACAACCAACTTAGATGCCTTGAAACTATTTATTGTATGTGAACTAACGTTCAATGGCATTAATGTTTGAAAAAAATTTCGAACAAATGTTCGCCGCGGCTCTGAAAAAACGCATGTTCAATCCAATTTCAGACCACTTTTTCAAACAGTTGGGGATTTATGTCCTCAATTTTCGAAGTTATGGCTTCCAAGGTGTTATTAGTTACTGGTTTATCAACATAGACCAAAGATGTAACATAAGCTTAAAGAAAATAATCTAAAAGCGTTAAATCACATGACTTTGGTGGCCATTTAACCGGTTCGTTCCTCGGAATAATTTCCTCCCCAAATTTTTCCCTTCAATAAATCGATTTCTGCGTTGGCTGTTATGAACCAACTAGCCAACCAAATCTAACTGATTTGATGTGATTTCCATGTTATACTACATTTTCTATCTACTATATACTGACGGTTGACTTTTTTAGTCAAAATTATTCAGTATAGTCTGGTAAATTATTATAGAATGTTTAACAACATAGCAATGCTTGCAAATTATCGATATTTATTATCAAAATTAGTGCGCCGAACTTATAAAGCACTTCGTGAATTTTATGGTGCACATAATCACCCAAGCATGGAGAGGTGCACCGAGTGCTGTGTTTACCAAATTATCAACAAATTTCAAACCCATTGTACGTTGCTGGATATTAAAACAAAAACAAGACAAAAAACTGTGCGTTCCGAAGAAAATATCGCTGTTGTTGCTGGCAGTGTTGATGAAGATGCAAATTTATCAATTCATCGCCGTTAACAGAAAGTTGGGCTTTGTTATTCTACTGCGTAGAAAATTTTGCGTAAGGATCTTGTTCTGGTGGATCTTAGCTTATCCAAGAACTCAATTACAACTTGACCCAGAATTTAACCGCACAATTTTGTTTACAGACGAAGCTCATTTCTGGTTAAATGGTTACGTTAATGAACAAAATTGCTGTATTTGGAGAAAAAATAATCCGCAAATAATGCAACAATTACCTTTGTATCCAGAAAAATGTATTTTATGGTGCGGATTGTAGGCCGATGGCATCATTGGGCCGTTTTTCTTAAATAATCAAACTGGAAAGCACGTTACCATTAATGGCCGATGATCAATGATTATTTAATTCTGAATTTGAATAGTATTGATCTGAAAGAGATGTGATTCCAACAGGACGGCTCCAAATGTCAGACTGTCAACGTAACAATTGATTAATTGAGGGCACAATTGGGTTTGAAAATTATTTCGAGGAATGGCTAATTGGCCATTAAAATCATATGATTTAACGCCTTTAGATTAATTTCTTTGGGGTTATGCTAAATCTTTGGTTTATGCCTATAAACTAGCAACTATTGACGTTTCGAAAGCCAACGTAACTCGGACAATTGCGCATATAAGACCGGCAATTGCTTGAAATAGCGGTTCGTAATTAAATTGACAGAATACGCTTTGTAAAAAGTAGATACAACGGACATTTTCCCGAAATTGTTTCCAAATATTTATACCATAAAATGTTATTTGACATATAATAAATAGTTTCAACGCATTTAATTTTGTTGTTGTTTTATTTGAATGTAAAGTTTGGACGCTCTAAAAAAGCATCCTATATAAGTGACAAACAATTGAATTAAAATAATTTCGGAATAATCCAAAAATATTCTATCAAGCAGCTGAATGATAAAAAAATAAGTGACGTTATAAGACAGTTGATACAAAAATGAGATCAAATTTTATGTGTGCAAAATATTTTGGTGTTTGAGCCAATTCGATGTCAGTCCAACATAAAATATTACGAAAGCGATGGCGGAAATAGGAAAATGAATGAGAAAACAAAAATAATAGAAAAGTCAATTAATCCTCTGTGTATTTATTACCAATATATTTTTGGAAATGATACAATTTTCACACGGCAATATTTCTACCATGTCAACTTCTGGTTTTGTAAGTTCAGCCTCAGTAGTACTCAGTAGCAGTATTCATCACGCAATCTAGCTATTCAAACTTTTGAGCCTTATATTTTCTTTCCCTTGCTCTTTCTTTTGGCATAGCCTGTTTAACTTTGATATCTAAACCGATGTTTATGTTGATGAAGAATACCAACTTTCTACTCACCTTTTCGATGATTTTCCTTCAAATCCTTTCCCTTTTGGTTTTTGTTTC
This sequence comes from Cosmopolites sordidus, assembly GCA_031761425.1. Lineage (NCBI taxonomy): Eukaryota > Metazoa > Arthropoda > Insecta > Coleoptera > Curculionidae > Cosmopolites > Cosmopolites sordidus. The sequence continues at coordinate 165,148 of JARFXV010000511.1, forward strand.
TTCTGTTCTCTTCCAGTTCTTTCTTCCATTTCTTATAAATATATTAATGTTTTGAATCTTATATTGTTTTCTGATTTCTGCCTTATACACTCTATTCCTTAGTATATGATCAGTAATTGCTCTCAATGTAGACTATTAGCTATACTAGCTAATTAGTATTTAATTTTGTGTTCTACGTTCATATTTGTGTTTCTTCAAAATAAATCTATCAGGCATTCTAATATTCTTGTTGATTACACATGTTTGCGGCTTAACTATAACTTTGTCCCAATTTCTCCCACTGCTCATATCAGGTAGTGGATTTCTTGTCGCACATAATAAGTTTGAATTGTCTCAAAATAATCTGTATAAAAGTTGTTTTGTAATCATTGTGGAAGAAGTTCTATAAATTTATTCTGCTGAAAATATACAAATCAATATTCTGCGCAACACTAATGAAAATCTTTTTCAGGGACATGTCAATTTCTAAACTAGAATAATAGAATGATTGTCTATATGATACCCAAGTTTGATTCATTCAAAAACAGCTAGGGAATATTATTAATAGTCCAAAAGCATTATATGTGAAAAATGTGTCTCAATGGTCAAGATGTCATAAGCGAATTATATTAATTTGAGCAACATTCTTGGAACCAACTGTTATGCTTACTATATATGTGCAAGAAGACCTATGTTCATTAATTTTTGACTTAACCTTTCACCATTCATTCTATTCATCCAAGCTCAATCCTTATGGATATTTTCTATTTCCGAGGCTTAATATCTATATATATATATATATATATATATATATATATATATATATATATATATATATATATATATATATATATATATGCATGTTATAAGACCATTACAAGTTTCATCCATTCCATTGACCCGAGTTCACTCCCCGTGAGTATTTTAATTAATTAACCTTTCACAATTCGTTCTATTCATCCAAGCTCAAACCTTGTGGATAGTTTCTATTTTGTGTTGTTGTGTTTGCTACTTTGTAATATTTTACTGTTTTTTTATATTAAAAGTTTTTTTCTGCCTCCCCAGCGCTTTATTATATTTTTAATATATAATTTTTATCAATTTCTCAAATATTTTTATTTTTAACTAAAAGTAAGGATACGTGAACCTAATACCTCTCAATACTCACTTAGAACATTGGTTCATATTACGCATGTAAAATATATTGAAACTTTGAAAAAAACGTATTTCACATTTAAAAACGTTGTATTTCACATTATACTCGTCAAAGTTAATTTCACACATGCCGGGCGGAATGGAGACACTATCGGGCATCGTGGATTTGCAGGTCCTATCGGCAAGCAGCTGGAGAATTGCGAGAAATTAGTAGTGATTCAATTCAAAGCTGTGAGAGACAATTTACCTACAATACCGTAAAATATTGTTAAGGAATTTAACATGAATCGGAAATATTTATTTGAAATGTGTCAAGCAGTTGCTAGAGGCCAATGTAACGCAAGTGTTCCAAATCAAAATCCCTGAAAATTTGTACTTTCAAGGTGGATCAGAACTGCCAGAACTGCTAATCGTATTCTTAGATTGTATGTTTCAAATAGAGATCCATCGGTGAGCTTAACTATAGTGCCGGAATATATTCTGAACGTATATGTTCCAATGTGGTTTTCCATAAAATCAAAATGAAAACATGACCCAAAATATCTTTTCCGCACCGTTCAATTGTATCGGTATCTAAATAAAGAATTTCGAGAAATTGTTGACGCTGTAATCCAATGAAACAAATTATTTGCTCGCAACGAAAACATCGTTCTCAATATGATATCCGATGACATGATTCACGTGCGAGAACTTGGGCTTCGCCGTATTCTAAAGGCAGGAAGTTTGGCGTTAGAAAAGATATCTCCTAATGAGGTTAGAGTGTTCAAAATTTCTCCCCTAAATTTCGACGCAAATGAGTATTTTGAACTAATCAACTGGCAAGAGTGTGAGTTAACAAAACCACCTATTCTCTCTCAAGTTTCCACTGCAGATATTTGAACATTTATTAACAGCCCTGACTTACAACCAGTTCTTTTTGAGAAGTATCCATGTCACACGCAGTGTGTAGAACGATGTGTTAAACTTGTCATAGAGGCTTCCGCAACAGTTTGCGGAGGAGATGAAAGGGGTAGATTTATAAGAACACGAGTTGATTCCAGGCTGCCTTACTTTAATCTTGATATCACTCTTGATGTTACTTTAATCTTGATGTCATCAAGACACAGCATATTTTTTAACTTATGGATACTAAAAAAATCCATTTTTACTTGTTAGAATGTCCTAAATGTATCAAAAAGTTTGTTGTATGGATACAATATATCGTTTCCAGATTAAATATATTTTATTATTGTTTTTACTATACCTTAAAACCAAACAAAAAGAAGCATGTTTAGAATTGGTTGATTGAGGTATAATTTTTATACTTGTGAATATCATAAAAATTACACAAAAATGAGATATTTTCAAGGTCGCTGTGGAGACAGATGGGGTCAACCCGTATATTTCACTTTTTTTATAGTTTTCTGTAGTACATTAGCTAGCTTTTATGTGCTAGTAGATAATAATTTCGGTGATAAGTGAAAATTTACTTTTGTTTATGTTATCACTAAAAATCTTAAAATTAGAAAATATTCAAGGACCTTGGGGAGGCAGAAGGTATTATTCAATTTTAAACAACTTTCACCAAAATACTTGGAAGTGCGTGAGGCAACTTTTTTGAGTTATTACATTTTGGTACTCAAGAAAAAAAAAATAAATGGAGATTTTTCGCTCCACCCTAATCTACATATGTTTGTTCAGAAACATGTTATAACACATAAGCATCCATTTAATTGACCCGATTCTACTCCCCGTGATTATTTTCAGTTCCGAAAGTAAAAGATTGTCTGATTAGTAGTATCAGAACTATAAAATGAGACCCAATGATTAATACATGTGACAATTCGGTAATTTGTATTTTATCTTGAAGAACAAATAATGGCATTATGTTTTGGTAATATTGTCGTTCGAATGACCGCCTCGGCTTTGTCTGATGGAATGCATTCTGGATTGAGTTATTGTTAATGATGAACGCAATAGGAATATAACAGAATAGCGTTGGTCTGAATTAATATGTATAGATATAAACAATGTTTTCTTTCAACAAGACTCTGCCACTTGTCCTACATCTCGCCAAACAATTAATTTATTTACACCAAAATTATTTTACACCAAAATCGTGCGATTTCACGCCTTTGGATTATCTTTTGAAATGTTATGATAAATATCTCGTTTACAGAAATAAACCCCAAATAATTATTAGCCGTAAACGAAATATTCAGGCCACCATTAAAAATACACCACGCGATATGCCCGAAAGAATAATCGAAAATGGGGTCTCCTAAATGCGTTCTACTAGACGATGCTGAGAGGGGCATTATTTTCAAAACATAATGCCAATATTTGTCATTCAAAATGAAATATAAATTACCAGATTATCACTTTTAGTTATCATTGTGCCTCATTTTAAAGTACTGACACTCTTATTGTACAATATTTTAACAAAACATTAACAATTGTTACAAATAAAAGTTAAAATGCAAGAATGTTCAATACAAAATGCTTGTTTACCCCTGTATGTTGTTTCTATTGTCCTATTTAAAATAAAATTCCTAGTTGGATAATTTTTTGGACATTTTGTTTAAACTGTACTTGCTGACAGTATTAAATAAAGAAAGAATGTTGTACATATATATATATATATATATATATATATATATATATATATATATGGGTTTTAACCGTATAACTTGGTGCAGCCTTTTCACCTTTATTCCGACCGAGCAAGGGAGTCGAACCCGTAATCACGCTGTCTACGGCTCATCGCATTAAGCCGGCGCTACACACACACAAGCAATATGGCAAGCGTCACTTGGCCAACGTGTGGATAGTAAAGTTGGCGCTGGCCGATGTTAGTTCTTACGTTGGCCACTTGCCATGGGTTATCGGTTTTGTATCCCACATCAAAAAAAACTGACGCATACTGGTACATATGCCAAATCTCCATCTACACATTGGCCACATCGTGTATCATGTTTTCAATGCGTAGAAACAGTTTCCAATTTGTTTTATCTGTGTTTATATGTGCTGTTTATATGTGTTGCTCATATATTTACGATTTCGTCAAAAATCGAAATAGTTCATAATCATGAATTGGCGTAATGATCAAGTATTAGAGTTTTTAGAATCTTATCGAGCAGAAGTTGTAGCATAGGAGCCAACCCACCGTATGCACAAAAACAGAAACTCAGTAGCTGGTGCATGGCAGTGTTTTCAAAGTTCATTTAGTTTGAAATGCTCAGTCTTCGAGCTCAGAAAGAAGAAAGAATCTTTGATGAGTACCTGAAGGGTGATACAATCGCTCTTGTACTACAAACACGGAATCACAATAAACACTGAGGTACGTAAAAAATAATGTTTTACACACACGGACAAAACAGAAGGCACCAACCGCTAATTGGAAGTCATCGATAGATACAGACATGTTGAAGTTGGATCACTATGTTGTAAACTGATGATATGGCAAGTGTATAGCCAATAGTGCGGGTCGTGAAGGAATGCGTTGGGGTGCTGCTCCAGTGCCTGGGATGGGCAGGAGGGCTCTCTCCTCCGTTTATCACAGTAAACAATTTTTCAGAGCAAAACACCATATTTTATTTCCGTTAAGTTTCTTTTCTTTAACTCAATTTCCTGGTTCACCTCGTGTATAGGGTTTCAATAGCACAAAAATTAAGAAGGAGGAAGGAGAAAGTAAAAAAATCTTCAGCAGCACTATTTTCTTCTACACCTTCCCACTTTAAAAACCGACGATACTCCACTGATATGAACTGATATCTGATATCCACCACCAATAGACGAAACATGTGCCCTCCAATGTAAAGGATTAGTGGGGCTAACTTTCAACTACTGCTGTTTCACTGGCCGCAGGCCAAAGAAATAAAAAAACTGCATATATATATATATATATATATATATATATATATATATATATATATATATATATATATATATATATAATATATATATATATATATATATATATATATATATATATATATATATATATATATATATATATAATATATATATATATATATATATATATATATATATATATATATATATATATATATATATATGTATGTATATATATATATAAATATATATATATATATATATATATATATATATATATATATATATATATATATATATGTATATATATGTATATATATATATGTATATATATATATATATATATATATATATATATATATATATATATATATATGTATATATATGTATATATATATATATATATATATATATATATATATATATATATATATATATATATATATATATGTGTATGTATATATATATATATATATATATATATATATATATATATATATATATATATATATATATATATATATGTATATATATATGTATGTATATATATATATATATATATATATATATATATATATATATATATATATATATATATATATATATTGTATTTAGCTACCGCTTGACATGGGTTCATTACCCATAACACACCCTTTGAACCATCAACTTGTGGTCTGTACTCAACATTCATGGCATGGCATTAGTAATCATGAATTAGTGGATATCAAAACCAAAAGTTCAAAACCAAAGTACGGAAGTCGCCTAAAATTTTCTAACGTGGAAAATGTTCCATTATATAATTATGTTGTACCTATAATTTGTATCAATCCTGCAAAATAGTTTTTGGATCGGTCCATAGTAATTATTTGTATATTATGAAATGTTATAATTATTTCCGAACAGGATGGAGCAACGCACCAATTAAACTATTTAAAAAACACACACGATTTTAACACGATTGAAAGTCGATCAAAAACATACCGAAAAGTGATTGTATACGATACATATGTACAGCTCTAAGGTCTTTAAGGCTTTTGGCTTGGTTAACAATCTGCCGTCAAAATACTATTCTTTACCTTTCTTTTCCACTATGTCACACCCATTCTGGCCAAATCCTCCTCCACCTCCTGTAGCCACTTTCTCGTCGGTCTTCCTCTCTTCATTCTTCCCTCGCCTCTCCCCCTGCTCACAATCTATATTCTTGTTTCTCAGGAGTCGTTGCAGCATTGCTGCACATTTATTTCCTTTTACTATTCATGGTTGTCTGTAATAGTTGAACCAAGGTAACAAAAACGATCAACCCTGTCAAAACGTAGTGTTTTTCTCCTACTCTAATTTTCAGCCTTTCCTTGCACATTTCGTCTTTTTTAATTTTCATTTTCACATATTTGTTTGTATTTACTCGGAGCCGAACCTTCCTGCTTCTCTCATTAGTCTTTGAGTTACATTTTTCATTTCTCCCAATTCTCGTGTTATAATTGTTACATCATCGGCGAAGGCTAAACATGTTTTTTGTCATATATTAGTCCTGTGCGATGTATCTGACTTCTCCTCAGCACAGCTTCCAACACTAAATTAAAGAAGTGGGTAGACAATGGGTCTCCTTGTCTGAGGCCCGATTGTACTTTGAAGGGCTTTGAATATGGTCATTTACTTTAACTAAGCTGACTGTATTTTATAGTCATTTTTGTTAGAGTTATTAGTTTTCTATTGACCCCAGTTCTCCCGTTGCTTTTAGTAGTTCCTTTCTGTTAATGGAGTCATAGGCCCGTTGGAAATCTATAAAGAGCATGTTCATGTTTAAGCCTTGTCGATAGTGTCTTTCCTGCAGTTGCTTTAGTAACATTATCTGATCTACTTATCTTCCGAGGTATCCCTTATCCTGTTCTTGATTGCTGTCACTAATATTTTATATAGCACTTCCAGCAACACTATACCTCTGCAGTTGTCACATGATGTTCTATCCCCCTTCTTGTAAATTGGACACAAAACCGCTCGTTCCCATTTCCTTTCCTCCAGCACTGGCCTATTATATATGTAATTTCCTGTATTGTATGCGATATATTGCGATAAAAATCGTAGTACTCGACCATCCTCCATATTCCTCTGATTAAGCTTCCTCTATATGACTTTGGCATTGAGTGATTTCTAACGTTCTGACACGATTTCGAACATGCAATAGGCATCAAATATGAGTAACAAAACAGATTTAAACAACTTTAACACCACCCCCAACATTATACTGATTCGCACAAAGAAATTGAGTAGAATATATTGAATACTCTAAATATCTAACGCCTTGTATGTTTTTACAACAGTCACATTTTTCTGTGGATTGAATATTTTTATCATAGAGAACTTAAAATTCTTATTAAGGAATTCGAGATTCTAACTCGAGAACTCCGCCTAATTCCCGAGAGTGAAGCATGCATAACCCAGTACTGAACGAAATTTAAAAACAGAAACCATAAAGCCTTTCGAAATGTTTTCAAGTCGATCTAATTGTTTTTATACCCACAAATGAGGCATATTTCTAAGAAGTAAACAGATATACAAAGATATCTCTTGAAACTATTCTTTTTATACTTCCATATATTCGATTTATTTTCAAATAACGTATGTACTATCTGGAAAAAAGTGAGGTATTATTAAAATGTTCATAATGAATTTTTAAAAGATCTATTAATAATTAAAATAGCAATTATTACATATAATTTTTAATATCCGTTAGTATATTATATTATCTTTCAACAATCAGTAACAAAGTAAATTCTTACAAAAATAAACTGTATCTTTTTAAATAAATATTTCTTTTGCATATACCTAATGTAAATATCACTTTCCACCTATGCACTAGGAAAGATACTTCTGCTACATGATTTGTTATATATATATATATATATATATATATATATATATATATATATATATATATATATATATATATATATATATATATATTTAATTAAATTTATTTACAAATAAACAAATAGTGTGGCATCGAAATATCTTTTCCAGAACATATTTTAAGACCTGGAACGTCTTCGTTATTTGGTTTATCGGTCGAAGTAGAGATCATTTTTCAGCTAAAAAAGAAAAATGTTATACATTAGTAACTATATTCCAGTAAAGGGTTTTTAATTTTTTTTTATGAAATTAAGTTTCTGTTTAAATGTGGCTGATTCAAAACATTGATTTTAAACATTTGAAACACGGAAATTTTACTCAAAAGGATCAAATAAGATTTATTTACGTTGTAATGGTAATATCATAGTTAACTATATGAAAGGATCAACGTAATAACGTATATCACATGTTTGTGCGTACTGTTTCACGGATGGAAAAACATGTGTTGGGTTTTTTCCGGGAGTACATCCGGTTGTCGAGTTGGTCGCGAGGTTCGAAGACAGTTAGGAACCTCGCGACAGTAAACACCGAAGATGTCAAATGACATTTTGGCGAAACATCTGCATCTGCATTATATATATATATATATATATATATATATATATATATATATATATATATATATATATATATATATATATATATATATATATATATATATATATATATATATATATATATATATATATATATATATATATATATATATATATATATATATATATCCATATAAAAAAATGACGTTTGTAGGTCTTAAAATGTTGGCTATATACAGTTAATGAATTTATTATCGAAAATATCTCCATAAATATGAATTTTATGAAGAAAATAGAAAGGACAAACTACAATTATATGAAAAAATAAGCGTAAAAAATGATCATCTTGAGGCAAGTGTTATTTCTGTTAAAAAAAATTCTCCCTTATTTTTTCATCAAAAGGAAGGTTTTTTGGGGCGTCGGAAAAAAATTAATTTTTAACGACCACCCTAAAACAACTAAAAAAAGTCCCTAAACAACACAAATAACATTCGTATGACAAAACGTTCTGAGTACGTATACAGTAAACAATGTCAAATTTTACAATGTATATGTCACATGGCATCTAGCAACTCCATTGTATATATATATATATATATATATATATATATATATATATATATATATATATATATATATATAGTCTACCACCACCAAACAGTAATTTGTCAAGTCAAATATCTCTTTTAGATGAAATATTAAACCCCATACGGAAAGGATTTATAATGAAAAAGTTGATTCAATTTTTAGAATCAAAGGCCCATTAGCAAATTAAGCTATTTAAAGGGCTGAATCTACAGCTTAACGATGCTTTGAATCACAATTCTCAACTACCGATTAACTCCGGTTTGCATACCCTACAGGCTATTAGCCCTTGGTTTATAGTCAACGCCTTGGTCCCTCAAAAAACCACAGTGTTACCCTGCTTTGAACTGAAATGATTAAATGACATTTACTTGACGGATTTCGTAAAAAAACAGACATTTTAACCACAATGTTCAGTATATTACCAAATAAAGGTGTTCCATTATTTCATTGTTTAACAAATCTTCTGTTGTTTCATAATAAAACATATAATCTAAATGAGTTTTTTTTTATTTATTCACTTTAAGCAACAATGCTTTTCATCGGAGTGGAAAATTTGCATTTCAAGTTCTTTCATCGTTCACTAATTAACGATCAATTATCAAAACACTGGCAAACATTATTTTCCAAACTGAACTAGGCCAAGAATTATTTTTTTTAGTGATTTTTTTACCTGCAAATAACTAAAGCTAAAATATTTTCAGCACGTAAAGGTCTGATTCTCAATTCAGCTTGACTAAATCATTAAAATGGGTTTCGTCAAACTTTTGTTCGAAAGACAATGGGGCGTCTGATTAAAGTTAATAAAAAATCTCTAATTTGTTTTAATTGGTAATGATGGAATCAAAATGCTAATGAAGATAAAAAAAGCCTGTTTAAGAAGTGTCCCGTTCTTAAAATTAACTGTTAATTAAAAATATTTTTAAATTATCAGTCTTTGGAGGGTGAAGTTATTGTTTTTAAAAATGTACTCGATTATTTTTTAATCTTTAGTGCAAAATGCATAAAAAACAATTGTATGCATCAAGTAACCGTGCATCAATATTTATTATGAATTAAAATTCCCTAAGAATAACTTTTTTCAAGGCATTTCTTACATATAAATGAATCTAACATATTTCCACCACGTATACTTCAATTTTAAATCAAAGTAAAAATGGGTATTGTTAAACTTGGAAGACAATGGAGCATCTAATTAAAATGAATCGAAAATCTTATTGTTTTTTTTTTTATTTTTAATGTAGTAATCGAAATGATAATTAAGAAATAAAAACCGTTTTTGTAGCATTTATTTTTCTTATAATTAACTACTGACTAAAAATGAAAATAAAACATTTAATGGGGAGGAACCGTGTTTTTTGAAAAAATAACTGAATTATACTTAATTCATAATTAAAACAATAATGTATTAGCAAAATAATTTAAAAGTTACTTTTCTTCAAAGATGTATATGTTCTGATGTATGATGTATAAGTAATTATTACAAATTATAAATTGTTTAGTTTAATTGCAAAATTACATACAGTCAAACCAATGGCGTGCCAACTTTTTAGTACACTCAGTATGGAGCGATTTATTCAATTATGTAACATAAGCGATCATCTCAGATTTCATCTCATTATTTGAAGTGAATCTTCATCTAAAAAGTCATTTCTTCAGGTTTAGGAAGAGGAGGAAATCACTTGGAGATTAATCCGACAAATACGGCGCATGTGAAAGCCCTTCGATGAGCAAATTATGGAGTTTTGTAGCCATAATCCGAGACGAGTGTGCAGATGCATTATCATAGAGAAAGAACACTATTTTTTTATCCAAATGTGGACGTCTGTCCTAAATACCACCCTTCAATTGGTCCATTAATGAAGCTTAAGAATAGATTGGGGGTTAGTTACATAATCTGAAAGCTTGGAACGCTTGATAGCTTTTCTTTGTATATTTGTAACTTGTATAACTTATAATGTTAGTGAATCATCATAAGACATCACATATAAAGTTACGATAATTTTAAATTCCAATAACTCTCGAACAGCTTAGTCAATCGATTTAAAATTTTCACAACAGCTTAAGGACTGAGTAAAGATATTCTGTAAACATTTACATGCTACAAAATTTAAACGTTTTGTAGCATTTTGATACACCTCCGATACATCCTTAAAGTTTAAAATATTTAAAATTAATAATTATTAAACATAAATAATATTTAGAGAAAAATGTTTTTTGCAGAAACGTTCAAATCAAGGCATATTCACTATCAAAAGTTAGTGATTTTTTTTCATATTATTTATTATTATTCATTTAATTCCGAATTACAGGTGAAATTTGCTCTTTCTTTTTTAAATTATAGATTATTTTCTATTCTTAATTTCCTTTTTCTATGTTCTGTAAAGCAGATATTCACGAATTTATTATTTTCAGTAATTTGCCTCTAATTGTATCTCCGATACATCCTTAATTCTCCCAACTGATGACCATACCTCTTGCCAGGTAGTCTATACCTTTTACCATGCACCACCCTACAAGAACAACGAAAAACCGTAACCATATTTTTTTATAGATGAAACTGTTTTCGCTTTCTTTGGTTTTTTTTCACCTGCTTCTGCCCACTATTTGATCTACTGCTTCATCTCGGGTGCACAATGGTGAATCTCTGTTTCATCTTTTATTATAAAACATCGAAAAAATTCAGTACAATATCTTTTAAATAAGTCTAAGCACTCTTCATTCAAATGTTTCTTTCGTTGATTGTTAACATTGCACCCACTGAGCGAAAAGCTTTTATAAACCCAAAACATCTTACAAATTGCAGTGGACATGTCTATCGAAATGTCATTTAAATCGACATTGTGGATGGATTTTTTCAAGATCTTGTATATAGTAACGATTTTTGGGCGTCCCGAGCGTCCATCATCATCAATAAATATATAACCACATTTAAATTCAGCTATTAAGTGGAAATAATACTTTAAAATAAAATCTAGTTCTTTTTATATGTCCGTCGAGTCTGTTAAATCGAAGTACTTTATAAAAGCATTTTTCAGAAAATGTAAAAAATATTTTTTTGTTCTCGATCGCCACTAACAAGTAAACAAATGCACGCACATCAAACGAATCATACTTGAGAAATTTTGGCCAATTGACAATTTGGTTATATTTTTACTATCTATATGGCAGGAGCTATATATAGGAGCTTTTCGAATGACCCTCGTATTTGTCTGTCTCTCGACCACCAAATAGTCTGGAAAAGTCTGAACATTTTGAAATACTGTAATGTGTAATGTCATCGATGAACTTGAATCTTCAGAATATCGTCACTGTGGAATTCAACTGGCTTAAATGAACCAGTTGACAAATCGTTATCATGTTTACCAGCCGTAAAACCTTAAAATATTTTCGCAGCAAATAATTTTTCAGAGGATCGAACTAATTAAATATCTACCTTCAAGTCTAATCAGTTCAATATTCTACAGGTTATCGAAGAGAAAGGTAACCTTACAGTTTCCTGGAAAAAAAGTCCAGTCTCTATTAATAAATATTTTAATGGAATTTCTCTTAAATGAATAATACTATTTCTGCTAATATTGCTGTAAAAATAGTATAGAGTCTCTCTACAAAAAATGTGTTTTCAAATTTAAGTTAAACAAAACGTGTGCCTTCCAAATAAACGTATCTTGATACCTAAAAAATTGTCACCCGTTCATTAAAATCGTTGGATGGTAACAGATTCATCTCATCATTTGAAGTAAATCTTCATCAAACGAGCAATTTTTTCTGGATTAGGAAGAGGAGGTAATCGCTGGGAGCCTAATCCGACAAATAGGGTGCAGGTGAAAGCCCTTCGAAATGCAGATTATGGAGTTTTGTATTATTTGCCATAATCAAACAAGTGTGTGCATGTGCATTGTCATAGAGAAAGAACACTATATTTTTGTCCAAATGTGGAGGTCTGGTCTGAATAGCACCCTTCAATTGGTCCACTAGTGAAGCTTAATACTCTCAAATGATGGCCATACCTCTTGCCAGGTAGTCCACACTACGAGAACACCGAAAAACCGTACCCATGTTTTTGTTCACAGATGCAATTGTTTTCGCTTTCCTTGGTGCACTTTCATTTGCGTCCGCCCATTAATTGGACTGCTGCTTCATTTCTGACGTGTAATAGTGAATCCCTGTTTCATCTTTTAAAGTCTAAATACTCATTTCGCACTCGTTTCTTTCGTTGATTGTTAACAAACGTGGCACCCATTGAGCGAAAAGCTTTCTCATATCCAAAACATCGTGCAAATTGCAGTGGACATGGTCTATCAAAAGGCCATTTAATTGGAAATTGTGGATTTTTTCTTCCAGATTTTACCGTAACGATTTTTAGGCATCCCGAGCGTTCATCATCTTCAATAAATGTATGATTACATTTAAATGCAGCTATTAAGTGGGAAGAATTATTTAAAATTTAATCTAGTTCTTTTTATGTCAGTCGGGTTTAAACCTGTTAAATCGAAGTACTTTATAACAGCATTTTTCAGAAAATGTAAAAAATATTGTTTGTAGTACTCGATTGCCAGAAACAAGTTCAAACACATTTGACCACGAAATCATGGTTTTTTCTTCATACAACTTTTGGCCAATTGACAATTTGGTGATATTTGTGCTGTCTATATAACACACCGAGATCTTTTCGAATGACCCACGCTATTTATCTGTCTCTCGACCATCGATGAACTGGAATCTTCAGAATATCCTCACCATGAAATTAAACTGGCTTAAATAAACCAGTCGACAAGTCATTGTTTTTTTTGCTTGCCTTAAAACCTTAAAATATTTTCCCTTCAAAGATTTTTTTATCGACTAATTAAATATCAAACTTTATGTCTAATCAGTTCAAAATTCTACAGGCTATCGAAAAAAAATGTAACCTGGAAAAAAATCCAGTCTCTATTAATAAATATTTTAAGAGAATTTCTCCTAATTGATTAATACTATTTCAGCTAATATTGTTGTAAAAATAGTATAGAGTCTCCACAAGAAGTTTGTTTTCAAATTTAAATAAAACAAAACGGGTGTCTTCCAAATATATGTACCTTGGTAGCTCAAAAATTGTCAACCTTTCATTAAAATTCATGGATGGTAGCAGATCATCTTCAAATAAGCGACAAAAGAGTCGTTAGTCTTCGATACCATAAATCAAACTCAACAATGGTTTTTTGAAGAAATATCAATAGTTCGATAAATTCTCTCAAATTTTCTTAACCAAAAATTTGTTTTTTGTTTGCCATTTGGTTTAAATGAAAACACTCCGCATTGTTCATTATTAAAGATGAAAAACATCTCCACAGATCGATAATCTTTATTGAAAAAGTTATATTGCTCTTCCTTACTTCTCAACACCCTTTTTATTTAAGTCAACTATTCAGATACACTAATATCAATATATACAATACAATATATAAATTAGTTGTTAGAGATTTTTTTCAAGGACCTCACATTATCAATGGTGCATAATAAAGATTGGTTCATGATCTTCCCAAACAAGTATTGTCCTCATTGGCCATACAACAGTTAATTATAAAACGGTAGTCAGAAAAGTTTCTAGTGTCAGCATAAACTGATCAAGAATATTTTGAAATAACCTTGAAAACTTCAGCCATATTAGATGATCAGTTATTGTTTAACGCTCATTTATGTCAGTCGATGGAAAAAATCGAATATTAGACCGTCATTAAATTGTTGCATTTGAAATGCAATACACCTACGCAAATTAAAGCCGAGATGGATGATGTTTACCGGGGCTCTGCACAATCATTTGCCATCTTGAAATTTTGGGCAGCTGAATTTAAACCTGGTCGTACCAGCTTGGTTGAGAATGAACGTTCGGGACGGCTAGAAACTGCAACCACTACCAATAACATTAAAGAAAGTAAATACAACGTAATATTATAGTATTTATTTGTATTCTATGTTTATATATGTATAAGCCGTCCTGAACATTCATCATCAACCAAGTTAGTTGGACCACGTTTAAATTCAGCTGTCCAAAATTTCACGTGGCAAATGATGGTGATGGAGTCCCCGTAAACAGCTTCTATCTCGGCTTTAATTTGCGTAGGCGTATTGCCTTTCAAATGAAAGAATTTAATGATAGCTCGATATTCGATTTTTTCCATATTTACAGAAAAACTAACATCAACTGATATAAACGACTGTTTATTAAATCATACAAATTATTTAATAAAAGTTATCTTCTCTGATCTTCTTTAATACCTACCCTAATTTCCCTGAAAGCTGCCTCAGATGGGAAGTCATTCAAATAGTACCAATAGGATCTATTTGTAGGCCAATATTGTGGAAATCTCTCCCTTGCTGTCAGTGGCCAATCCACATAAAAGCTAAGAGGCCGATAAATTTTGTAGTGGTAATAGAATTTGGCATCAGGCCAGAAGGACCATTCGCAACCCTGGGTAATAGGGTTTCTCAAGTAAGTAAGCATTTTTTCTAAAAGCAAACATTATTATTAGAATAATCACTTAAAATCACAAACAAAGCTACTTACTACTACTAATTAAAATATCAAAGCAGTGCACTACAAATGTGCAAGAAAGAAACTTCTAAACAAAATCCAACTTAGTATGTGGAATATTTATAATACGTATTTATTTTGAGTAATAACAAAGAATGAAAATAATAAAGAAAAGCAACTGTACTGTATCGCACTTCATATTCACCAGATTTAACACATACAGATGGGTTTAGTTATAAATAAATCTACGAAAATCTGATATTTTTCCAATTTTTTTTATTTGATGAAACATTAAAAACAAAATTAAATACATTTGAAATAAATAATTATAGTCTCCTTTGAATTAGAACAAAGATATATCTTATTTCATCTATGATAGTCGCGATTTATCAAGGAATTTATTGTAATTCTTGGAAGAAAACCAATAAAATAATATAACACAAGTCTAATGTGTATTATTGAAGTTATTTTAAAACCAGGGCAGCATTCATATTCGATGTGCGAATTCCTTTCTCGATATTTTGAGCCTGAAGATGCATGACGTTCATGAAAGCGACTCGACAAAATAGACACACTTATTGAAACCAACTGGTATGCACGATTAGTAGATAGTTTAGATTCTTAAAATACCAATATCCAGCATTAAATATATTTTAAACTATGATATACAGAGTAAACTCAATTAAAGATGGCATTATCACCGCTTTATACAGAAAATAAACTAAAGATGCAATAATAAGAGAAACCTTCCATAAAAAATCTCATTATATATCCAAGATGGTTGACATTATGTTGTCCATCATATTCACTAGATATTGCTCCATCAGAGAGCGTTAATATATATTTTTTTACATCTGTAACGAATCGTTACACGATTATTTGTGATGATTGTATCAAATCTCCCTCCAAGCAGTTCAAAAGAAGAAACGTCATATTGATAGATAACATTACGTAATTTTAAATAAAGTGATTTATATTATAAACATATATATGTCTAAACACTGATAAATGAATATAGTGTTGCCTACTTACCTCAAAAAACCAAACGCTATGAAGAGTCAACTTCTTCCTTTAACTACCACTTTGATTTTAATATTGCCACAACACAGACGGAGGTTTAAACGTGTGTATTTTTGGATCCCCTCCAAAGTATTCAATACGTTCCTACATGAAAGATGAGTAATGCATTATGGTCCCCGTTTAGCCAACGAATCGGAATTTGGAGACGTACAAAACAGTTTCAAATTTAAAATCAACCAAAATATTAATATTAGCGAAATGTGTCATGTATCTGGTCAATCAAAAATGTATAATTTCTTCATTAGAGTGAAAACAATTGATAGTATCAAATATAATCGTGAATAAGTGGGTATTTAATCAAATAGTCTTAAAAAGTCAAACTAAAATTGTATATCATGACGATGACTAATAAAACAACTAATTAATAGAAATTGTTACATCAAGTGGGTCAGTTTTAATCAAAGCCTGTTTGGTGATGCACCAACTTTCAAAGATCTTTGTCTGTATCTCTTGTATCGCTCCTCTTGTAACCCATTTTCAAGCACATATCTACACTCTGACGGAAGCTATGATTCGTTTTCATAATTGCTGCACCAACCTCTCTCTTTTTTCTATGTAAAAATAAATATTGACGAGATACCATCAACATCGTTATTTAATAAATAAAATAAATAAATGTGATTCAAAACAAAAGTATTTGCTGGCAATCGTCATACAAGTATTTGGATAGGGATTGTATTAGACAATTTTTTTTTAGAATAGTGCCTACCCACATAGAACACTTTAATTTTGGTAACAAATACATTTTTGGCTAGATCAATCTAATGACTCATAAAAAAAGAATATATATATATATATATATATATATATATATATATATATATATATATATATATATATATACATCCTGTTTATTTTCCTAATCTGCTTTTCGTATGCCTATAAAGTACACTTTAAATAATAATCCACTCATAGAAAATATAGTTTATATTCGAATATTAGAAGCGTACTCGTGGAAAAATAATTTCTCGGGGATAACCTTCCAGGTCACTATATAACAGATTTAATTAACTTGGCAACATTATCTAAACGTGATAAGTAAATATAACCACTTTTGTATAAGAGAGGTTATCCCCTTGGAGGATGATATTGGGTCGCTCGAAAAGTGGTTCTGTTTTGATATATATTTATATATTTTTGTAATGATATTTTTAAGTGTCTAGGCGACTTACATACACACTTTGCTATTTCCGTGGTTCTGAATTTTCATTTTCCTTCAATTTCTTGAGCTAGAAATGTGAACAGGACGTATTTTCTTCTTTTTTTTTGATTATTGAAGGAAATACGAGTAAATAATTGATTAAACTATTAAAGTATTATTGTATGTTATTTTTGAATATTTATCAACTAATATTAATCAGTGAAACAATTTGGACAGATCACTGAACACAACTATAAAAAATGGGGAAACTCTGAGAAAACTCTTATTGACTCTTTTATGATGGAAAAGAATTTACATGGCAAATACCTTTGAATCAAAGGCATTTGCCATTATTATCTACTAATACTTGGATGTATTTATGAACTATTCAACAGACTTGCAAAATTGACTCGAAAATATGTATTAAACTTAACTTCTACAAACCCTACAAAAATGCAAGATTACATTTTGAGTGCTAAAGATATCAAATCATGGAAAATATATAAACAAGAATCAATTATACAAAACAACTTTACTGGATTAATATTCCAAGATAATCCACCTTCTCATGATTAAGGTCTCTCACAATTTTTATTATTCCAAATTGTGAACAGAATAATTATTTTATCCATGTATTTGGATACCATTAGATTCACTTTTTAACCAATAGACATCTGGTTATCCTTTTACAACTTCCTTATATAATACTAAACTAATGTGAGAAATAACTATGCTCTGTCTGGGGCCAAAAACAAAATCTTCTTAATTCACCATTTCATTAATATTTCCATTTCCATTTCAGTAATATAGCGAACTGAAAATAATTATTTTGGAAAGAGTTGACAAAAATTAGAGCGGTATTAAAACAATCTTGTAATATCCACGTATTTTTAAACCACTAAATTCAGATTTTTATACAGCAATAGATGGAATGTTGTACTTCTGCAGCTTCCAGAAATGTCTTGTTCTGCGAGCTACCTAGCACATGGCTTGTTTAATTTTTTATCTTATACCTCTCTCTATTCTCCATATCTCTTTCTATGTCTGCTTTCTACCTTGTTTTCCCTCATCCCCTTCTCTTTTCTCACTTATTGAATTTACAATTATCAGCCTAATCCATCGCAGTCATTAAGCTCTTCCAACTTTACAGTTGTGTGGAGTAGATTCTTCTGATCATCATTCGACATTTGATGCTGCATGTCATTTAATTCATATTCACAAGCTTATGTAACTACGAGTCTTATAATTCTTGTTTTTACTTTTCTGAAAAAGTTCTTAGGGATTTTATTAAGTACTCCTACCCATCTCAACCATTATGTCGGCCTGTATGTTTTATATTTGCATATGGTTTCTTTGGAAAGACAACCCCCATTTACTTGCAACAGTTCACCTCCTCAAACTTATATTCGACCCCCCTTTCCATTATTACTTTCAGAGAATTTCAATTTTTATATTCTTATATGTGCACTTCATATGTTTACTCTTATATTTCCTACTCCAATGTTCTTCTTCCAATGTAAGGAACGCCACGAAGATCTTCGGTGGATGCGTCGAGACGTAGATTTCATAAATCTTCTTTATTTCTTGCCATAATATCAAAAGTTGTCTGAGAAACCCATACATTGTTTTTTTTTTGTTATAAGGAAGCCCCTTCTCTAACTTCCTCTTCTGTTTCTAATTTATTGGATGTTTTAGCATTTATTTTAACTATAATTGCAGTTCCTTGTACTGATATATTAACAATTCTTTCAATTTGTTCACTCCCAGGTCACTAAGGACTTTAACATAATATATAGATAGCTAAATATAATACATTAGCCCTCCGCCCGGATTATCTGTGGTTATGTTTCAGAATCAGTAAAATATTTTGCCGCTGCTGCGTACGTGTGCACCCAGTACGGGTTCGCTTGACCGTGCGACTTGGTACTCTATAGAAATGTCCTTCCCCACTAAACAGACGCACTCAGTTGTACTCCCCACCACTCAGTTGTACTGGGCGTAACTTAAGCCCGGGCCGTGCCAAGTTGCACCTAGGGTTTGTTACATGTCACCTAGGGTTTGTTACATATGGTTTGTACCAAGAATTTGCAGTTATTTTTTAATAAATCGTAACAGTATATAGCCTGTATTAATCTATAATAATGTAGCTTTTTAACAGTAAAATAATTTTTGGAATCGGTCTAGCATTTTTCGATTTTACATCAAATATAGCAGATACCTGACTAAAAAATATATAATATTGCTGAACATGCCTGAACGACTCAATAATATTAGAATTACATATATAAAGTACACCCAACTAGCTGTTAAAAGATTAAGCTTTTGACGCTTCAGAAGCCCCGGTCTGACGCTTCAGAAGAGCAAACATAATCTCAAAACTGAATTGTTACTCTCCATCAGTCAGCTTAGATCGATTCCACGAAGCGACGAACATGCATAAACGTTTATAATCCAGCACAGCAGGAATTGGCAGCGAGATGTAAATATGTATAACTGGTATTATCAAGTTCAGTGGTGCAAGGACATATCAAAAATACAGCAACGACTTGTTTATTGATGATCAAATACACTTAAATAATTGTTCATAATACAGAATTATCACTGAGGAACCATACCTGGTGTAATGTCTCGGTGAATCAATTAACTCGAACCACAGTTTAAAACTCAAAACAATAGACAAGACATGGTTCGTCAACATTATTTTTGTGTGGTCGTATTCACACTTTAATATAGCTTCAATATAAATACTGCTAAGAATAGGCAGAGCCCTACTCTAGTTGCTTATAGATATTAGATAGATAGCTAGCTACAGAAAAGTATAAAGCAAAATAAAACAAGATAACTAATTAAAATGTTTCTTCTATTTACTAGTCAAAGCTCTGCTTTTCGAAAACGGCACACCAGTACTTACGCTCAGGTTGTTAATTTTGTTTTCTAAATCGCTGAATTCGTAATCCAACGATTTGTAGTATAGTGAAGGTAAAGAGCTCAAGTAATAATTTCTAAAGAAGCTGCTCAAGTACGACCTGTAGTATGGCCAATAGTAGTACGAGCTGGGCCAATAGTACAAGCTTCTAGGCCAGTAGTAGCTGTAAGTACTAGGCCAGGAATATGTGTAGGTTCTGGGCCAATCATAGTACCAACGATAAACCTTGGGAGAGTAGTAGCTGCTGGGGAGACTAAGCGTTGTATAGTAGCTAGACCCTATCGGGTAGCTGGAGTAGTAGATGCGCTGAAAAGTTCAAAATATTCGAATGCATTCGAGTTTTTTACTCATAATTCTACCTCGTAATACCTGTTAACTTGGTTAAGTAATATTTTGTATGATTTCGTTAAAATATTAAAGAATTTCTATTACTTATAAACTGCAAACGTTAGAAGACCTTGCTAATAAAATACAAGAAGACCCACAATTGAGATGACTCTGTACTAAGGGTTAATAAAGAGAAATTGCTGAGAATAGTATTAAACCGTTAAACATGAGAACTAACGAAAATTATAAAATTAGTAAAAATATACCAAAGAGACTAAAAAGAAGCAGTGACTAACCTACAGGATAAGAAAGAATAATAATTATAAGGTAGATAGTGATGCCTCCTTTGTAATGGACAAAGATTTTGATTAGAGATATAGTAAGAATATATAACTTTACGAATTAACTTTAAAAAAATTTAATTTTCATAATTTCTTATAACATATCAATATACCATTTAATTATCGCTTATAATTATATAAATAATATTATAGAATAATTATAAAAGTAATAAGCTTATTTCAACTTTTATATTACAATTGAACACCTCTTGAACAAAGATTTCTAACATTTCAGCTGAAATAAATGGTTTTCCAATAAGACTGTCTGAACTTTAAAATGAGGCATAATGATTACTACAAGTGAGAATCTGAAAATAATGCCCCCTTCGGCTTTGACTGGGGCAATGTATTCTGAAGATCCAATTTTCGATTACTCTTTCAAACATCACGTGGTATTTTTAATGGTGGCCTGAATATTTAGTTTAAGCTCAAGAATTGTTCGGGGTTTATTTATGTAAACCAGAGATTTAACATAACCCCACAAAGGCGTGACATCGCATGGTCTCGGTGGCTAGTTGACATTACCATTTCACAAATAACGCGCCCAAATAACATTTCTTGTTGAAAAAAGACACTGTTTACATGCAAATTTGTCAGTTTAGGCCAAAGATCACCATCAACAGTAACTCGATTTCCATCATCGTCTTCAGAAAAGGAAAGCTGTATCACTACTTAAGCCCAAAAAAGCGTAAGTTTCTGAAAATTAAGAAAAAAACTCCTGAATCATATGAGAATTTTTATAAGCGCTTCAAGTTTGCTTCACAGGAAAAGATTATTTTTCGCCCAAAGTGAGGGTCACCTTCCAACTGCTCTAGATCCTAATTCATGTATAGTGTATCTTTTCACGGTGAATTGAGACAATGTACTAAACACAGCAGCCTATGAGTGACATTTGCATTGACTTTTCTTATTGGAAAACTCTTTATTTCCCTGCTTTTATAGTACCTTAAAAATTGGATTAAACTAAGATCCAGTGATTCGTACCAAATAATTACTATTTCCAAGCATCAGCAATAATTACATTAATCCAATTGTTTCTCCTAACAACATTTTGATGTATTATAAATAAACTTTGAAATTTTTCATTTAGCTTCTGAATCGTTTCCACACTTTTTGTTTTTTTCCAATGATTCCTATTTACTATACATTCAATTTATAACGAATACGTGGAGATGTATTCGTTTAACAAGCTCTGAAACTATTACTTAATCTTAATCATGTTCAGTCCGATGTAATAAAATGATTGATGTGAAATAACGAAAATACCCATTATCTTTAGAAATTTAACTAAACCGCATGTGTGTTCTCTAACGAATTGTTATGTTTGCATGACATTTTTAACAGTTTCCCCATGCACATGGCATAACTCTTTTATAACCACAATTTTCGTTTTCTGTAACAGTTCAGTTTTAAGTAAACATTTCAACCTTTTCTGATTTTCGCAATACCCAAATCAGGCTATCAAGATTTTGCGAAACAGGCGTCAAGTCTGTCATCAGACAACTTTCCAAAATATCCTTAAACTATCAATTCTTAAACACTATCAACAATCTGCTATATCAACTACTCTCCATTGTTATAGCAAGTTTTAATATACTTCGTTAATTTCAAATATAACCATATAATTTCAAATTATAATATCAAATAAGGATTCATATTAAATTCCACTAGGGCATCCTGCCATTACGTTTCCCCACTTTTCATACCAATAGCAAGAACGATGGTATGAAAAGGCGAGAAAAATTCCCCTACCAATTTGAACATCTGGTGTATATTCCCTTCGTCAGACATGGATATTTACTTCTATTTAATATATATTTTAATTATATCAACGCTTAGTACTAGCTGATAATATTAAAATAAATTCTTAATTATCCCACAAAGTAAAATATGGAGTTAAGAATATTAATTCAATATATTTAGTCGAAATTAATATTTTAAAGCATATTTTTAATTAGGTTTAGAGATTATAATTATATATCAATATATTTGCAGACTAGATCTAGAATCCAGATTAATTCTACTAAAAAAAAATAATCTTACGCATCAAAGTATATTTGTTCTTATTATAAGGATTTTCGCCATAAAATTTCAAAAAACAAGTACATTTTTTATGCATCCAAATTCAGTTAACACCATCTCTTTGAAAACATCGAAAGTTTTTTCGTGACAATTCACTTATTTTAAAAAACAAAACTGAAATATTTTTATAGTGTGAAAAGTTGGAAATGGGTCATGGAGAATATATAAAAAAAATATTAAATATATTCAAAAATCAAATTTTTGTTTCGTGAAATTCGATTTTTTTCGAAAAAATAGTAAAGAACATGTCGTTGAAAGTATTTTTCATCGCTAGCCATCGTTTCCAAGTAGGTTTTGACCTGTTTTGCACACATATGACCGAACGTTGCCATCATGTCTCTCCTCGTATTGCGACAATTTTTCCTTCAATGCTCGGCCCAAACGCACCAATTGTAGCCGATAGCGATCTCCAGTGATGGTTTCGTTGTTCATTCCTAAAACTTTTAAACGTTTGGCAACTGTTGTGTGATCAACTTCTAATGATTCTGCAAGTTCACTTTGCATCTGACATGGGTCTTAGTCGAGTAATGCTTCTAATTCTTCGCCTTTAAACTTTTTCGGTGCGTCAGAGCGTTCTTTATCTTCAATATCAACATCATTATTTTTAAAACGTCTAAACCAATATCTGCATGTTGTTTCTGACAGAGCATGATCGCCGTAAGTATTAATATTAAAAAAAAACAAAAAATTAAAAATTAAAAATTGTAAAAATTTGTTGTTTACATTTCGGCCGAATAACCTATACAGTCATTTCAACCTAATGATGGAGCTTCACGATGAAGTTAATTGTAGTATTACTCGATGCAAAATGGCTAATATAAAAACCATCTATCGGAAAACAACGAGAACTTATTCAAGTCAAAATAATATCCCTTAAAGTAAAATAAAGCAACTGAGAAGGCTATTTAGGGACGGGACCTACATCTTAATATGGGTTCTAAACCACGGTTATTGGCTACCGAACATCCGGGTCAGCATTTCCCTTGGGCTATCAACCCTTGGTTTTGTTCTTAGCCATAAATATCTCGAGAAGCCTACCGACTAGCAAGTGACCAACGTAGAAAACCTCTCAGAAAGTATCCGGCCTTACCCAGATTCAAACTGGCGTGACTGAGGGGTGATTTTTGTCAAATTTTACACCTAGAAACGTTCACAAGAATTTTAGAAAAAGTTCTTACCTAGTACGGGAATCGATCGAATCCGCTCCACGGGAATTGCCGTATCGTCAGGCTAACGCCTTAGACACCACGCCGAACGTGGCTCCAATCAGATCCCTTAGTTACCCATAAGGTGTAAGGGTACTATCTCATACTTCAGAGTTTATATCTCATTCTACTTCTTTATAAACCTGTTCCGGACCTTTCTGTCGTGAGTTAATATTGTCGCTTCTGTCCACGTTTTCTCCTCCTTTAAAATCCTTCCCCAAATTTGAGTATATATATATATATATATATATATATATATATATATATATATATATATATATATATATATATATGTATATATATATATATATATATATATATATATATATATATATATATATATATATATATATATATATATATATATATATATGTATATATATATATATATATATATATATATATATATATATATATATATATATATATATATATATATATATATATATATATATATATATATATATATATATATATATATATATACATATATATATATATATATATATATATATATATATATATATATATATATATATATATATATATATATATACATATATATATATATATATATATATAGCATATATAGCCTCTTCTTAAGGCATTATATACTCTGTGCGTTTTCTCTATCATTTTACTTAAATCAATTTCCTGTTATCCGATTTCTTCTAATATTACACCAATACAAGTACTGGAAATTATTTATTTTCTGTATTTTTTCGTTGCCTAATATTACGTTGTCTTCTCTTTTTACTGTCAAGAGAACCATTACTTTTGTATTCGATTGCTTTTTAACAGCACATCATTCCACAATTTTAAGTTTTGCTTTAGATCGTTTTCACTCCCTGTCAATATTGGGACATCATACGCGATGCACATTCTGGTATATCATTTTTTTCTAGGTTTCTGTAGCAAATATATTATATACTAGTTTTGTCTTCTGTAGGCTTCTTTTGTGCCTAACAAAAGTGGGCTCAAACCTCATCCCTGCCGAACTCCTTTTATTATAAACTCTTCAGATTTTGCATTTTTGCTTATTACTGTGTTTCTAATCGTATTATATAGACACTTGGTAACTTTATCAGTTTTCTGTTAACATTTATTTTATTCAGGCATTCCCATATCTTTTCTCGTAACACTCAGTCAAACGCTTTTTCTAAATCTATAAATGCTAAGTAGGCAGTTTTATTTATTTCTACTGTTCTCTATATGATTTTTTCAGTGTAAATACATGTGTGTATATATATATATATATATATATATATATATATATATATATATATATATATATATATATATATATATATATATATATATAGGAGTGTGTATATATATGAGGTCATGAGTACTTCTTCGGCAGCTTTCAGAACGTTCAGCTCGAGCCTGACTGAGGACGGGTTAATGGCAGAAACTGGCACGGGAGACGGTTGCTGACGTCTAGGGGACAGCTGAAGAAATGAACAATTATTACATGAAACATGAAAAAAATTCCTTATATTTTGAATATGTTTATTATATTCTCCACGAGCTCATTTGTAACTTTTCACGTTATAAAAATGTTTAACTCGTGAAACTGGTGGATAGTCCCGATGTTTACAAAGAGATTCCGTTAGCCGTATTTGGATTCGTACTAAATTTGTCAAAAGTTTTTTATTGCTCGGAAGATGATGCATAAATTGTCACTCAATGAAAATACTACGTTGACTGGTTGTGTTTGGTTTATATTACATTGTTTTACAAATGAAAAATCAAAAAATTAATATTTTTCTCGTACTACTGTAATGAATAAGTACGGTGACTTGTTTTAAAAATTTGCGCGCTATACGTATCGATAATTTTTAAGTTGGTATGAATGTCATTGACGTCAGAAAAAAGTTTCATATCATTTTGCTTGTTAAGTTTAGAAATTATAGTGTCTTTTGTAAATATAAACATATTTTCCTCCAATCTTTAGAATGGATCAAATTTTCGATCAAAGTATTTGCATTAATTTTTTGTAAAAAACGAAATTCCTTGTGCGGATAATGCATTAAAATTATTAAGTGTCACAACAATTAAGCTATATCAAAAAACAATTAAAAGCGGTACAAGTACTTTAGCGGTGGTGGAGCAGTTAAAGATAAACCTGTTCGGGAAGATATTTCGCGTCAACAAATCAAAGAAATATTACTATAATCAAGAATTTTGTACTATTACTTGTAAGTAATCGCCAATTAAGTATTAGAGTCCATTCGAATAAAAACTTCCAGGTTAGTTGCAATACAATTCATGGTTTTTACATCACGATAATATACCATCGTAAATATCATATATATCATTCCATAATCACCAGATATGGCACTGCGTGACTTTTTCATATTCCCTCGATTAGAGAAATCTCTTCGTGGACGCCGTTTTGAGTCCATAGAACCCATTCAAGAAAGCGCGCTAGCTGCTTTGAAGGAAAAACCAGAATTCCTTTATAAAAACTGTTTCGAAGATCGGAAAAAACGTTGGAATAAAATCCTGACGTGAGTGGAGATTACTTTCAGGGACACAAAATTAATTTGAATTAATAAATAAATACTTTGTGTTTATTTAAAAAGTCACCTTCCTTTTTGATCATAGTGGTATATATAGTATTCTCACAAAGGAAAAAGCTCTCTGGACATAGACAAAAAGATATATTAGGCGCTAACTCAACGCACATATCAGAATTAGTTGAAATATCATTGTGGTGTGTTTTCTGTTTATAGGACATGTTCAGATCGAACAAATGAGATTGATGGTGACAAATTGATTGAGCATTGATTGATGCCACTTATCACGGGCCTGTATATGCACTTGCTGCTGGAATTCTAAATTCGACGGGAATAACCATTGATAGTTAATTAAAAAGCCTTTACTAATTATAAAAAAATCATTTTTGGTTAGACATGAGCTTAAATAAAATCGTTTGTTAAAACGCATTAGTTTGTGCCATTTTTTTTTCAAACGAATCCAAAATAAATCAGTTTTTTATTTATTTTGTCATAGTTTTAAGCTGACCCTTAGACCCTCACTTATATTAAAAGAATTTCTCTCCAAAACGGAGCTGACCCAGGATATTAACAGATTTCACCCCGTGGCTGGGATGGAAGATCCGGTATTTGCTATTTGAAAATCAATTTTTATAATGGTTTATAAATGACGATAAAAATTGGATTGTTTGAGAATAGATGACAGCGAAAGCTAATATCCATTCAAAGAAAAATATATTATTAATTTGGTTTGAAGTTAAGGGCATTCTTTACTTTGAGCTTTTACACTCAAACACGAATAACATATCGTTCAATAAGTCACGGGTCTATAAATAAAACCCACATTTTTGCAAATTTCGGCTTTATTCATCAATATATTCTCATTGAATAGCAATATAACGATTGCTGCGATCGCTTGGCAACGATTTGTGATACGGTGCATTGTCTTGATAAAACGGCACTTTTCTTTTGTTCATTTGGAGCCTTTTTTGCGACCTTCAAACGCACCAATAAGGCTATGTAGTATTCACTATTGATAGTTTTACCTTTCTCGAGATAATCGATAAACAATATTCAATGCGCATTTCAAAATACAGAGGCCATAACCTTGCCTGCCGATTGTTGTTTTTTTGATCGCTTTGGCCGGCTTTCAACGGCTGCTGTCTACTCAGCTGCAGGTTTGTCGATTTCACTCCGGAGTATAGTGATGGATCCATGTTTCATCCATTGTCACATACCGCATGAAAAAAGTCCTTTTTATTTCGCTGAAACAGGTCCAAATATTGCCCATAATCATCAATACGTTGTTTTTGGTCCGCTATGAGCAAACGCGGTACCCATTTCGATAGCAATTTACGCATTCGCAAATGTTTATGCAAAATGGTGTAAACACTTCCTTTCGATATGTTTATGATATTAGTTATCCCCTGCAGTTATATTTTACGGTTTTGCAAAATAACTTTGTGAATGTTTCTGTTGTTATCTGATGTAATCACCTCATTTGGACGTCGAGAGCATTTAACATCATCGGTGCTTGTATGGCCACGTTTGAATTCAGAATACCAATCAATTATGATAGATTTTTCCTGGAGCAGACTACGGGTAATATTTATCCAGCCATTGTTTTGCTTCAACGGCATTTTTGTTCATCAAAATACAATGCCTAAGCAACACACGAAATTCTCTTTTTTCCATTGTTTTAAATATAATAAAAATAACGTCAATTAAAGCACAACAACTCAGAAACTGCTAGACAGATTGTCATGAAATTTTGACACATTACATTTGAAGGTTGACACAATCGACCACTGGTAGGAATTCTTCTTAAGTGATGCCTATATGTCAGACCGGGAACTTATTGATCGTTGTGTTACATCCCAACAGAAATTACTTTCCAACAGAAATTTCATCGCAAGAACACGCGGCTAGAAACGTTTTTAGTAATACAGTACGTCGTTAGAAATTATTATAACTAGTTTGGGATATAATAAAGTATCTATCACATAGCCTTGACATTATACCACCTGATATTTATTTATTTTATTCATTGCTAACCCATTATCAAGCAAAACCTATATTTCATAATGCAGTATCATATAGCGTTTAATTTTTTTTTAGAAAATATAATTATTGATCAAAATGTTGATTGAACGAGAACAAAAAAAATGCTTACAAGAGAAACTGGTTAAAACAAACCTTTAATCTATTAGGTCACCAACTTAATTCTCACCCTACATAAAAAAGAAATACAAACTTAATCTTTGAAGTAATCTCCCTCACTTTCTAGGCACATTCGCCAACTTTCAGGCAAGTGTCGAACCCCACTTCAAGAATATTTGGTGGTTTTCATCTGATAAAGTCATTGAAACTTTTTCGACTCGCTGATGTGATGTGAAGCTGCTATCAACCAGGTAATATTCCAGGGATATAAAATGATAAAAATCCAAAGGGGTCAAATATAGATAATACTACGGCAGCGATATTAAAATCTCCCAGCACAAATCTCTGACCACATTGTCTTGAAGCAAAAGTACTTTCTTTCTACACTTGATAAATTTCTTACCGATTTAGCATTTAGATTTTCGAAAGAAGATAAGTTCAATATTTTTGCTATCATGAAAAAAAGCGATTTCATTTGTTAATTAAATAATCCCACACACCGAAGAAAAGTTGAAAAAATATTTTGGATGGTTAACTGAGTGGTTGTTGAGTTTTGACGTAGTCAAATAAGGTGTCCTGTTAAAGTTTTTACAAATGAAATAGGCAACAAAATTCTTGATATCAAGTTTGAGTGTAGGTTAAAGGGATTGTTGAAATGATAAACAATGATGAACATCTCGGACGAACGCACATATCATACACGAACGTCAATATACAAATTCAAAACCTTACTAAAATCATTCTTCTTGAAACCAAATCTATTTGGGCATGAAACAGCTATCAGCGCGGGCGATAGATGCCACGTTTGCTCATTGAGGAACTAGAATGAAGTAATGATAGTAACAAAAACAAGTATCCATTTAAAAAACATGGCTGAAGATGGTAAAAACGCTGCCATCAGGTGGAAAGATCATAGTCACTATTTTTTGGGATTCGCAAGATATTATTTATATCGACTATTTGGAAAAAGTAGAAAAAGAAGATTATTTTATAGCATTATTGGTCAGATTTTACGAAGGGTTGATAAAAATTCCCTCATTCGCTGAAAAAAATTACATTCTTCCCATTCCGCCATTTACCCGCTGTTGGTCAATTTCCGCTACAAATTGATTTCGCATCCCCCTATTCTCCAGACTTGCTCTCCCTGACTTATTTATCTTTCCAAATACGAAGAACAGGTCATCGTCGAAACAGAGGACTATTTTGCAGAGTTCGACAGTCTTACTTTTTGAAGGACATAGAAAAGTTGGAAAATCGTTAGGAGTGGAATATAGAAATAAAAGGAGACTACATTAAAAAATTATTCCATTTTCGATTAGAAACAAAAAACCATCTAAGTATCTGACTTTACAGCACTCATATAACGAAAAATAACTAAGTGAAATTTAAAACAACTAACAGAAAATGTTAATCAAATTGTGAAAAGAAACTTAGCAATTTATAGCTTTATGCAAGATGCAATTTTATTGCCAGCTTTGAACGTCGATATATTTCCAAACTAAGATCAGGTTTCATAAGTAACAGCTGCTAACATTTTCCAAATTTTTCGCATAGTTTTAAAATGGAACATTCTTATTATACAAAAGGTCATTAATAAGTTTCAAGGTCGAACGTTTCAGTGGGCGTATCTAATTTTAAGCGTTTATAATCGAAAATTTTTTATTTGTGCATAAATCAATTTTCTGACAGTCTATTTTTGAATCAACTTACCACATAACAGGTATTACGAAAAAAATAATAACAATGTTCTATATCTAAGACATTAAAATGAGTGCAAACAGTTAAATGAAAAAAATTGTATTAAGTATTTGCTGCCTCCTAAAAGCTGTTACATGTTTGCGAATTTTCTATGGTACAGACATCACAATGTATTGCATATTGCACAAAGCTACATTACTTGGTGTAGTTAAGATGAAAAAGTTATCTATTAGCGAAATGTTTCACAAAATGATAATTTTCAAAATAATTATGTTTTATTATAAAAATGATATGTTAAAAACAATCCAAATTAACTGGCATACATATTATTTGATGTAAAACAGTTATGTGGTCTTTTTGAAAAATATAGTTTGTTTAAAGTGTATTTTGTGGTTACCTTTATTAATAAATAGTCAATACATTCATACTGGGTAATATTTTTAGCTATTTATATATTGTAATATGGTATCAAAGATGCGAATGAATATATATATATATATATATATATATATATATATATATATATATATATATATATATATATATATATATATATATATATATATATATATATTATATGTATGTAACGATAGTTTCTCAGGTATCCAGTGTTAGCTGAATGTCCACCGTTGGCCGGTTTATCTGACGTTTCGATGGAATCTCATCCATCTTTTTCAAAACGTTTACTAGACAGCATTTCGACGGCTAATGCTGTCGACCAGCCGGTCGCGTTGGGTTTTGTGTGCTGGGGGCGCGCCATCATTTGTCAGTCGATTCTGGCCAATGAGAGCCCGCGTTGGGCTGCGGCTTTCCGGACCTGTTGTTAGTTGCACAGCTTGCCTCCGTGGAGAATGATCGTTTCCAAGAGTGCGGTAATCTTTGGCTATCATCGCGGCTATTTAGATTGTTGGGTCTTTTATGTATCTCTATGGCCTCTTTTATAATTTTGGTATAAAAGTTTTCATCACTTGCCAAGGTCTTTGTTTTTTTCAAAACTAGTGGGGATTCGTAGGGGAAAAAACAGGGGGGGCACGTATAACCAAATTTTAGAATGAAGATAGGTAAATGCGTCGCAATCAAAAATTTTACATTTCTTAGTATCATACATACACTTTTCTGTGTAGAAATATGGGTGTAGCTGTCAGACATCAAATGTTCATTTAATTTTTTAATTTTTTAGGTGGGGCACGTGCCTACGTGTCCATATGGACCAACCGCCACTGTTCAAACACTAATTTTGTGTCCGGTGTTGAGCACATGCTGCCCCAGAGGGAAAGTGATGGTACTTATTTTTCTATTTGTTTGGCTTATGTATGACAGGTATATAGTCCTGACACGGAGTTTCGTTAACGACGTACTAATTTGCATATTTTTCAAAATACTCTCCGCGATGATCGATACAATTTCGCATACATTTAAACTAATTTTCATAGCACTTTTTTCATTTCGATTGAGATATCTCCAAAACATATGTTTTGAACGCATCAACCGCTGCTTCTGGCGTCGAAAATCGTTGATCATGTAGTTTATTCTTCACGGACGGGAACAAAAAGAAATCATTGGATGTTAAATCAGGACTGTACGGCCGAAGGCCTATCAATTCGATGTTTTGACCGGTCAAACATTGAGTTGTTCAGTTCGGTGTGTGAGAGCTCGCGTAGTCATGGTGAAGGATAATTCTGCGTCACTTATTGTTTTTTCTTCTTTCTTCTGACAAACAAATGGCTGTGTACCATTCAGAATTGACCGTTCTACGATTTTTTAGTGGCGCTGTAGCCACACACATATTTATTAAAAAAAAAAACAGGCGACCATTTGCTTCGACGTGCTTCTTAAGCGAACAACTTTTGTTGGGTTTGGCTTCATTTGAGAGACCCATATAGTCGACTGCTGTTTACTTTCGGGCTCATACACATAGATCCAAGATTGGTCATCTATGTAGAGTTATGAACGGCTTTTGACGCACCACCATTGTATTTTTTGAGCTCTTCTTTACACTAATCGACACGAACTTTTTTTTGAGTAATTATCAAATGATGCTGAAAGCACAATTCTTTTTCACGGCTAAATGTTCATGTAAAATTTTGTGTATGTTTGTCATACTAATGTGCAGGGATGCCTCAATCTCACGGTATGTCACACGATGATCTTGCTTTATGAGTTCGCGCACAATATAGATATCTTCTTTTTCAACAGCCGATTTTAGACGACCTTCTTTAAATTAGTCCGTGAGCGAACGACGGCACAATTCTGTTCATTAAACCAGTGATGTATAGTGGTTTTAAATGGTGCTTCATCGCCAAAAGCCGAAGTGCGTTGATCGATGCACTATTGTAGAGATATTCCAAGTCGAAAGCCTTAGTAAAGCATCTCGAAAATTTTCACAAGTTAATTCCATTTTTTGACTCAGATGAAATTTTCAACAGAAATATCGTCCGAATGACAATATCTTCTGAGTACGTATACAGTCAACAATGTCATACTTTACTAGCAACACCATTATTGGCAATTCCGGATACATAAACTACTTTATTATGACACCCCTTAATGAAATATACATGTTACATTCATTAAATAGAAGATATCCCTACAAAAACCGCAGGAGTACTAAAAGAAATAATTTTGATAGTGATGCAGAACTTTTAATAGATATAGCATATGTGTGCATATGTATTTTCCAGTATTAATTTAAAACTGCACTAATATTACTTCATTTAACTGAAATTGCAAAAAAAATGGTCTTGAAAATAAACAATGTTATGCTTAGGTGAGAAATATGCGTTTCTTCTGCACCACCCCGTATAACCCATACCATAATTACAGGAGGGGCAGCTGTATGCCATTCTAATGCAAAAGTCAAATTTCGTATTTAACACCAAAAACGTCTGACCTTGGTACACTCAACCTGATCACATCACAAATCTAAACTCGGCACCAAAACAAATATAATTCCATTCCAAGTCTCATTCAATTGTAACTCAACATCAGTTTAATGGATGTATGTTGCACGGTAAGAAAAACACTAGTAAATAAGTCATAATAACATCAATCATTTTCGAAACAGGTTCACCTGTAACTGCAACAAAAGAGCTACGCACTTCCGTATATTTACTTCTAAAATATTGAATCTTTACGACCACGACCAACCAAATTTTCCAATCCGAAATGTCCATTCACCAGCACAAAAACTGTCTAAAATTTAAACCTTCTTCTTTCATAACAATAGCTTAACAATGTAACAATATTGCTATTTTACTATTATCAATACAATGATACTATAACAATAATAGCATAACATATAACAATGGAAAATAGTCTGAAACGAACTTGTAGTATTTTAGCACTTTTAGCAGAAGGACAATACTTCTTAGGTTAGTAAAGGGTTCTCAAATAAGAATGTCAGAACTTTAAAATGAGGCAGAATGATAACTACAAGTGATAATCCGATAACGTTTATGTTATCTTGAAGTACAAATGACGGCATTATAGGCGTCATCTGCGTCGAACATTCGCGAATTCATCGTCGAACATTCATCTACCAGAGCTCTGTGAGAACGAGTATTGTCCCTTTGATCATCATTCTGATACTAATGAAGGTGACTGTAATTATGAGGGTATGTTATCAATACCTCAACGTTTTAACCAGGATAAATTAAAAGACCTCATCAGAGGCCTCAACCTGTCCAAAAAGCTTCTGAATTACTGGCTTCCAGAATGAACGACAAAAATTTACTGGAACAAGGAGCCAAAATTACCTTTAACTGTACAAGAGGAAAGGATCTGCTACCATTCTTCTCTCAAGAAGACAATCTTGTATTCTGTCAAAAAATTAGAGGACTTAAATATTTTCTAGATGATTGGCGCCTATTTATTAACAGCTCAGGGCAAAGTTTAAAATGTGCCTTTCTACATAATGGGGACAAATATCGTTCAATACTAATAGCTCACTCAACAAAAATGAAAGAAGAATATGACACCATAGCTTTGGTCTTGAAGAAGATATGAAGATGGGTGATTTATGCGGACTTAAAAATGGTAAACTTTCTTCTTAGACGGCAAAGTAGCCACACCAAATATCTTTGCTTGCCATACCTCAGGGATAACAGAGACACATCTCTGGGTTAGAAAAGAGTGGCCTGAGAGAGACATGAACGTTGGGGAAAAGAATGTCATTAATGACTCCTTAGTTAGACGAGAGAAAATCATCTTTCCTCCATTGCACATCAAGTAGTTTGTAAAGGCTCTTGATAAGAATTGATCATACTTTTCAAATATAGAGAAAAATTGCCTTAGTTGAGTATGGAAAAAATGAAAGCACAAATATTCGATGACCCACAAATAAGACAACTAATTAAGAATTTTGCCTTCGTGAATTCAATGAATGAGGCTGAGCGAAAAGCCTGTTGCAATTGTCGGAAATTTTCTGGGCGAACAAAAAGCTGAAAACTATGTTAAATTAATAAATAAGATGCTTAACAGTTTCAGATCCCTTAGGTGCATGATCATTAAGTTACACTATTTACACCGCCGCTTAGACCGTTTTCCTCTAAATTTAGGAGACACCAGTGAGGCTGGTTTTATCGATAACGTTTTCCTGTATCTTTGTATATAATAATATTTGTGTAATATAATAATAAAAATTCCGTGTTTTTTTATTTGTCCATGGAGTTAACTTAAAATAGAATAATGTATATTTCACTAAACTATTATATCTTAGAAATTTGAGCTCTTAAGCATAAATGAACGCCACATTTGAATTCAGGGCATAATACAAAATTAGATTTGTTCCAGCTTTAAAAATATGCCTAATTGAACAACTAAATGTATCTAACATTTTAAGCGATGGAATTCCTATTAATTGTTGGTCCAAAAATAAACTATGAAGGAACCGATGAGGTTATTGTCCAGTATTATTTACGTCAAGTTTTTTGAGAACAGATATATAAAAATTCAGTTTACGGTAGAAACTTTAAAGTTTCAAACTTTCAAATTTTTGTTGACTACCAGTTCTATTTTAGAACTTCAAAACACACTATGTTTTTGCAACCTTACAATTCAAAAGTTGCAATCTATAAAATGAGCGAATTATATATTGATTTTTTTTTAATTGGAGTTAACAGAAGTTTTAATTTTTTAACAATCAATATTTTTAATAATCTTGAAATTCTGTTAGTTAACTTTTTATCCAATATCGAAATTAAATACCCTTTTTTTGAAGTTTTGTCCTAACAGTAGTATCCTCGGATGCTCAAGGTTTTTTCTTCCTTAAATGGCCACCCTTGACATGCTTCTCAAAACCTATGTAAGTAAATCTTTGAGCTGAACAAGCTCTGTTTGTTTGAGTTCCTTAATTTAATTGTACTCACATTAAAGCACAAGTTTATTCTATATTTTCTATTAATACAGCATGGCCATTACACAAACGGGTTCCTCGCTGTAAACCATCCACTATTTTGTAATTTAACAAAAAATCACCAATCAACCGGATTATTTTGATTTTTTCTCTTAAAGTCAATAGCATTTTAATTCTGTGATCACTGATTAGAATTTAATGCAATAAACCACATTGAGTGCCATATGTCCAGATTGGATTAAGTCTGACTTTGTTATAGTTAAATTTGATTTCCGTTCAATCTGTTTTAATTACAATCCAATCTGTTCATATTTTGTGAAGATATGCTTGTC
The DNA here is from genome assembly GCA_031761425.1 of Cosmopolites sordidus. Classification (NCBI taxonomy): domain Eukaryota; kingdom Metazoa; phylum Arthropoda; class Insecta; order Coleoptera; family Curculionidae; genus Cosmopolites; species Cosmopolites sordidus. The sequence goes on from JARFXV010000511.1 coordinate 201,801, forward strand.
CCAAGTTAATCTTTGGTCTTAATATATACCGAGATATTTTGAGTCTTCAGCTTGTACTAATCGGTTATTGTTAAGCGCCACAGGTGAAAGAGTATCTTTTTTCAGAATAAAGGAGACATGTATGGATTTTGCTTCATTAGCCTTTCCTCTCCATTTGTTAAGCCAGTTTTCAATTTTATTTAAATATAATAATTTGCAGATTTGTAGACACCACTATGGTTCGTGTAGTAAGCCATAATGACAGTATCGTCTGAAAATGTGGCAACTATCTGGACCTGGAAACAGTAGATGTATATATATAAGATAAAGCACTGGACCTATAGTACACTACCCTGTGGTACTACTGCGTTGATTGCAAATAATTCAGTGCACTCATATTTTGCTTTACTAAAAAGCGTCTACAAAAAAACTAAAAATCTTTTAAGTAAGACTTGAATATCATAAAGTACTCGTAGGGAAGATTTTTCTTTTATTTAAATAAAGGTCAATCATGACACACGTTCTCAAAGGCCTGACTAATTTCCAAAAAAAGCCGCTGAGCAATACCGTTTGCCCTCACAGTCTCTATTAATTTGTCTGACAATTCTGTGGAGTTGTACTGTAGCCCCGTGCTGATTGCAAAATCAAAACTGGTGCTTTGGGATTAATTTTATTTCGTTTATTATCGGCCTGAGTCTGGTGAGGAATAATTTATCAAATAGTTTAGACAATACTGGGAATAAGACAATATTGGCTTAATACTACAGAATATATTCTAAGTTGAATCTTAAATTTAACTGAGGTAGCCGATACTTGATGGAAATTAATTTTAAATAAATAAGCAAAGATTAATATTCAAAATTTCCACTATATTTAAAAATATATGTATGACAATTGTTTCGACACACAGTGCCTTTTTCATAAACCATCTCATACAGATTTAGTTATACACAATAACTCTTGTCATCCTTATTCACAAAAGGTGGCAGCATTTAAATCATTTATACATAGATTAGTAAATATCCCAATGTCAATAGATAATTATAATAAAGAATGAAAAGTTATTAAATAGATCACAGTAAATACCGGATACGACCCAAACATGATAAATAAAATAATTAATAAAAAAGTAATAATAAAACCATTAATTTAATAAATCCTGTTAATAATATCAAGAATGCAGCGTACATAACAATTACATATACAGGAAAAGTTACCAAATTAGTTTCTAAACATTTATTCAAAACAAACGAGATAAATATTGCTTTCAAAACAAACAATAGTCTTGGACGCCTCCTCAAAAATAATAAAAGTCAAACAAACAAAACTCTATAAATGAGGAGTTTATTTATTTGAGTACGGGTCGTGTCGAAAAGTCTATGTTGGACAAACAGGAAGATCTTTCTCTACTAGGCTCAATGAACACAAAGCAAATTATATTAAACAACAAAATAATTCTCATTATGCCACTTAATGTTAGAAAATCATACTTACAATGATAATTTTAAAGTGTTACATAATAAAAATAAATTTAAAAATCAAATCTTTTAGAGAGCCTTGAAATTAATAAAAGAAATAATTTGGTTATTTTGCTAAATAACCAGCTGGACTTAAATGGTTTACTATTATGAAACTTATATTGTCCTCCTAGACGTTAAAAAAATGGATTTTCTCACTGTCATATTTTAAGGTATTATTAGGTCGATGGACAGTTTAGGTTGTAATTACTTTTCTTACTGTTAGTTTAACATTGTTTGTATTTGAAAAAGGCACTGTGTGTCGAAACAATTATTATTCACATAAATTTAAATATAGTGGAAATTTTTTATATTAATATTTGCTAAGTTACTTAAAATGTTAGTTTTTTAACTACGGAATGATAAATAATAATTAAATATAATACTTACTACCATACCTAAGAAACATCATGTACAGTAATTTTAATAATTTGATTATTCTTAAACTAGAAAGGTGTATTTTGTATTTGTGTACAAAATCCGAACTATAGTTTTATATTATAGTTTGACCTCATGTATGCAACCATAAGAATGGTTAAATCAAAAAGTCAAAAATATTGTGAAAAAAAATTAAACTTGTTAAATGCTGAAGCGCAGATGAGGAGGAAGACAAGCAGGATGACTGTAACTCAAAAAAAAGAGAAAAACAATCAAAAAGAGAATAAAAAAATGTCTAGCAAAATAGGTTAAAAGCGAAAAACTACATGATGATATTTAGATATCCTGCTGTATATAAAAATACCAGGTAATTCTTCTAAAATTGTATTTCATTGTCAGAATTCTATATAATTATAATTAACATTTTGAAGACCTTATTACAAAAAGTATAATGTAAAGTTTACTTTATAAAAGTAAATGTATATATGTATGTATATATGTATAAACAAGCAGAGAAAGAAAACAGAAGAGCAATGTTTGGTATTCAAGTTATAACAGGATACCCATAAAAATGGAAAAGCTGATAAAATGTCGACTTACCACAGCCGAATCGGAGTTGAGGTAACGGTTGGTTGCGGAATAACCAACCCTGGGACGGACTTTGTTTTCGATCCAGTCGTACTCCCGCTGGAGTACGGACGGCCGCGTCGAGTAAACTTTAGGTGGTGTGGACACCACCGTCAACCTTTTGTGCCCCACATACGGAACGATACGGTCATACGAATGAACGATATGTACCTGAAAATAAACAATATTATAATTTTTAAGTCGCTTAATAACGATATGATTTTAAAATGTCATGACATTGATCATAGCAAAATATTCACTGTAACAAAATCTGGTAATTATTTAAGAATTTTATGAAAATAATAACTCAACGTGGATTTCATAAAGAATATAAATCCTATAGTTATGCTAATATGCTTGCTACTTGTAAAAAAAAAACAAATAACTTGTCTATAGTCGCAATTATTAATCTCCTGATGATGTTAACATGTTTAGCGAAACGCTTATGGAGGGTCTGCATAAATATAAGTTTTCATGTCAAAAGTTTCTGTATAAGAATTAAAAAATCACCATATATATTTAATTATAATAATTAAAACACTTGGTATTTGTTTCATAATATATTCAAGATATTCTCTGACATGTTTCGGCCTCGCGACCATTCTCAAAGAGAGTTTACACATAACTCTAATTATTATCATTGTGACTATGTTTCGCCAAGAGTCAACCGCACAATCAATCGAAATATCTATTTAAGTTCATTATGTTACCTGTAATTAGTGACAAAGTAGAATCAAACTACGCAACACAGAGTTAAACATATCAGAAACGATTACTTGTTGATCCAGTGACTGCTTCGTTTCTTCAACTTTATGCTAATAAAAAACTAAATTTTCTGTTGACCAAATTCGGCATCTAATCATTATATATTCGAGGATCATGTCATGTCGTAGGTCATCAATTCATCATACAATTCGTTCGATTTATGTTTCTATGATTTTCGCCTGTAGAAAACTGGATTGAATTCTAAAAACCGCGACTATCGACAAAATCATCACAAAACTCAACAATGTCGTATTAAATGATCGCAAACTGTATTCGTGTTCGCATTCCATGATCGTATTCCAGATTGCTGACATTACAAACATCTCGATAGCTATGTCCGCTACATTTTAAAAAATGTTTTGGGTATGAAGAAGCTGTCCATTCAAAGAGTGCCGTATTTGTTTAACAGTCAACCAAAGACCTACTGGAATGAACACTTCACAAGAGTATTTTGACAACGCCATACTATTGAGTCTCTTGGACTTATTGGGTTTTATAATAATAGATGCGAGTATTCATTATTATATGCCAAAGATAAAGCAGCAGTCCAAACAGTGAGGTCAAATAGATGAAAGAGGGCCAAAGAAATCAAAAACTCTTCAATCTGCAGTTATGTCCGAGTTACGTTTGCTTTCAGGGCGTCAATAGTTGCTGATTAATCGGCATGTGAAGCTATTATGTTGAAACTACATCTCCCCCAGATCGATACATTTAAATTCGAAATTAAATCATCTACGTAGTCGAATAACAAAGCCCAACTTCCTGCGAACGACGACGAATTGATAAATTTGGATCTTCATCAACACTGCCAGCAACAGCGGCAATATTTTCTATGGAAAGCACAGTTTTTTGTCTTATTTTTGTTTTAATATCGAGCAGAGTGGCATGCGTTCAGAATTTGTCGATTTGCTCTATAAGTTGCAAGCGTAGATCTGATATTAAACGTTTGACAGACATACTAGAAAAATCACCCTTTACAATTATATTTTCTAAGATAGCTATATATAATAATTTTACTACTAGTTTAAAAAATTAGATTGCACATTAAATAATAAAAGCTTCAAATACTCAGTTGTAAAAAGAGTTACATTTCCATTTAATGTCCTTACTTCAAATACATTTGTGTACAGCAAATAACATTTATGATAATATTATGGATATGTTTTTCAAAGGTCCATATAGAGAATAAATTGATATCATTTCTCTTCCGTTGTAATGTTGTATTAATTTTAACATCGCATTTCCAGACTATATATTTCTCCACAAAAGCAATATCAGAAACCGGATTGTCGTATTATGAAAGCTTTTAGAGATGCAAAATTAAGGCAACATCTAGAAGAATCCCTCGACATTTAACAAGATATAAAAATATTTCAATTCAAAGCTTTTAGAGATGCAAAATTAAGGCAACATCTAGAAGAATCCCTCGACATTTAACAAGATATAAAAATATTTCAAATTCAGTTTTATTTTTAATATTTTCAGTTAAACTAATATATTTTCCAGTGAAATGGTACAAGAACATTTTCATTTCTAACTTAGAGTGTTAAATATTTTAGGTCTTATCTTTTCATTAACTAATCATTTCTTATCGATCTCTGAATACATACATAGTATGTCTAGAAATAAATGAATGATGCAAAATGAAAGGTATGATATTACTTTTTTACTGAAAAATCAATAAAGTGCACCATCCAGTATACATACTGGAATTAAACTAAATATACAGAGTGGTTTCTAATTGAGACTTCTTCAACAGCGTATAAAACTCACTAATATAAACATTTTTTTCTAATTCTATTTTTTAAATATCTCCAAAATTAGGCCCCTGCAGCATTTAATAAATTTTTAAAAATCCAAGTCCGACTCTTAAAATAATTTAAACAAATTTAATCATTTCATTTCAACATTTTTTTGTGAATTATGCTCTTCTTTTATTCATTCTAATCATTCCTTTTATTTTCTTATCTTGTATTTGATTTCTATTGTGATTTTTGAAAAGATAAAATAGCCCACGTGTATGAGAATAGTGAATTAGTTGATATGCTGTTAATTTATGGGAAATGCCTTCAAAATGCTAATAATTTCAGCTAGACGCTGAATGTTTTCCTTTTCGGGTTCACCCATTGCCGAAATTATTTAATCACGTTGTGCAAGGAGCCAGGAACACCGGTGATTTAAGGGAACATCGTCGAGGGCACGCGAGAATACCGAAAGTACCTGAAAGTAAAATCAGTTGTAACCATTTGATGTGCAACGAGTTCAAGCTTTATAGCCACAAAACCACCCTAACAAAGTTCACTTCTGCTAGTGTCTCTTACACCAATATGAAAAATCAAAACTTTACCAGAAACATTGTGGTTATAGATGAGACTTTATTTACTAGAAATAGAATTCACAATTCCCACAATATTCATTTTTCGTCAGTTGATAATCCTCAGGCTTTTACAAATTTTCTAGTCTAGATTTTCAGTCAATGTATGGGCGGCAATTGTCAACGGTATTCTTATTGGGCCATTTATCTTGCCGGATAGTTTAACAAGCGAAAACTATCTTGAATTTTTACAAAATCATCTTCCCAGTGGTCTTTTAGAAAATGTGCTTGTGAATGTCAGAACAGGTGGTTCTTACATGGTGGTGCACCAGCCCTTTTTAGGCGTGAAATGCGTAAGTTCTTAGACGTAAATTTTCCTAATAAGTGGGTAGGTCGTGGAGGGCCAGTTGCGTGGTCGCCTAGATCACCAGATCTTAAGTCTTGTGATTTCTTTTTATGGGATTACATGAAAAACATTGTTTTTAAAATGCAAGTAAATATAACGGAAGAACTTATTAATTGCATAGAACAGGCTGGTGAGACTATTAGGGTAAGACCTTTATCACTATTACGCGCATGCTCTGACTCTTGGGTAAGTCGCGCACAACTTTGTGTCGTACGGATCGGTGGCCACTTTGAACCTTTTCTTTAAGTACAAGGCGCATGACCGGAATGAATGTTGTATTCGAAAATAATATGATAAGAATTCATCGTTCAGTTATTAATTAGAAATTAGTTAAATTAGTTAATTAGAAATTAGTTTTTAATTAGTTGTTTAGAAAAAAATGTTTATTTTATCGAGTTTTATACGGTATTAACAAAAAGTCTTAACTTACGAATCACCCTGTATACTCACCGTATCGCATATCTTGAACACAAAAACTGAGACAGTTTCTGTATGTTTACATTTGTTGTTGTTTCTGTATAATTACTATTTTTATTATATTGCCAGGAATGCTAAATTACAATATTCCTGGGGTTCCCTTAAAAGTGTTAAAATACCACAACGTACATCACTTTATTTCACGCAATTATCTAAATTTGAAAAGAGAGGAGCTCGTGATATGAAAAAAGTAGATTTAAGTTTTCTTGAAATAATGAGACGATTTGACATTGCTGCTTCTACCGTTACGAAGATATGTTTTGAGGATCAGAATTATGCAGTACGAGGATCCAGTCGCCCTAAAAGTATCCAACGATATCTTAGACTTCTTGGTGTATGAAATCGACATAAAAATATTGAAAATATGCATCAAGTCTGTGATGTTTTTGCTATAGTTACAGGTCATATGCGATGCGGATGTGTATAAAGAAGTATATGCTTGAGAAGCAGGTCATTCCTTATAACAACCAGGGAATGTGTAATACATCTTGTTGTGTAACCAAAAAGTTACATAAAGCCCATCGTTAGACAGTATCTGAAAAATTCCCGAATCTCATCTTTAAGGAAAATCGCCGCTGGCCGCACACATCTCAACAATAAGTTGCAAATTTTTGAAAAGTAAACTGCCTGGCTAAATTCACTGATGAATTCTTGAGTAATCCTGAATACCTGTTCCAGCTGCTAGCGACATAACGAACTTGAACGAAATGATCACACGAACGAAACTAACGTGTCTGTGATACATTGTGAGAAGAAGACATGGATAATCTAGTTCGATCCTTGTTTCGAGGAGTTACAGAGTGTTATAATAACCGTTGTGAATCAACTCATTAATAATTCTTTTATACCAAATGTAGGTGGAATTTATTTATTTTATATTATTACTTTATTACATGAATACAGTAAATATTCCTGGAAAATGTGTGGAGATTTTAAAGTCATTGCTCTTTTGCTTGGACTGCAGGTTGGTTGCACTAAACATTGCTGTTTTATTTACGAATGGGATAGTAGAGATCGAAAAAATCACTATATAAAGAAAGAGGGGCCCAAGAGTAAGTCACTTTCTCCAATACAGAAGAATGTTAAAAGTACACCTCTACTGAAAAAAAAGTACACCTCTACTCAAGAAATTATAAAAAAAAACATCACTTGTCAAAGAAAAATGTGCTATTTTACCACAACAACGCACCCACCTCCACCGCTCGCCATTACAACAGTAAAATTGGTCAATTTGTACTACAAATTAATGCCGCATTTATCCTATTCTCCAGGCTTGGGCCCCTCCAACTTTCTTCTATTTCCAAACATGAGAAAATAAAAAAAATCACATTCACATCTAATAAATAGATCATCGCTTAAACAAAGGACTATTTTGCAAAGTGCAAGGGCATAAAAAGTTGGAAAATCATTGAGCGAAATGTATCGAGCTAAAAAGGAGACTATGTTAATAAATCGATTTTCAATTAAAAACCCATTTTTTTAGAAAAGACTTCTCACTCTACCCTCGTATATAATTTCGTAAAGTGCACTATAGAATTACTGAGATGCCACTTAGACCAAGTTCGAACAAGGTATAGAGCAGTGAGAATTCACTCTGTACTTTACGCTAAGTCCATCACTGGTAAAACAGGGTTAATATTGGTTTGCTCCAAGTCCACATCCAATAAAACTACCTCTTCAAGCCACTTGACAAATTTATATCTACCCCCAAATTTTCAACAACGAATTCAACATTTCCCTTTTCAAGCCCAAGAAGATACAATGTTTGAGAATGTGTAAAATATGATGATCAATTAATTCAAACAAGTTAAAAAGAAAAATATAATAACCACTTAAAACTGAAACTGGAAAGTAAAATCGAAAACGATAGCGATGAAAATTCTACAAAAGGTACGATTGCGAATATTCATTCGATATGTAAAATGTTTTTGGGCTCGCTAAGGCTAATGTGACCAACTTCTTTTACAAACGAAAATTAAATTATGTTTAATTTAATAGCGCATTGCACAATGAATAAAAAAACTTACTCTGAGATACGGCATGAAATGACGGAAGAACGCGTCGAATGCCGTAGTACCCTAATAAAATTTTAGGCGGAACAGTCTAATAATATGATGATCTGGACATTAAAAATCTTATTTTGTAGCTCCGCCAAATCGGAACAGCTTTGTGAAATTTTCCTTGGTTTATTTCAGAAAGCATCAGCCACAAATAATATCAATTGAACAAAAGTTTTCTGAAGCTGATCATGGAAAATTCCATGAGATGGACTCTATACATAGCCTGACTGAACGTAAACTTAGGTACTCCAAAATGTATAACCCTATACTATTAATTAAATATCTTAAAGCGATTAAGAACAAACTGGTTTTAACTCACACAAAAAAATCAACAAAATCAACAAAACGCTCGTTTAGGCGGAGACGCAGATTGTTGGATGTTCCACATGAGATTATGGAACCCAGTAGTTGGGTCTTTAGTGACACCCAGCACTATTGTCCCATTGGCCGCAGTCCAACGAAATCTAACACTGCATATATACGCCATCCGACGGGATGTCGGCGAAATGTATGGATTGTTGACTATGGATAGAGTCTTCCTATTTTTGACGAGAGAGCACTTGTTGGTACCCTGAAGAGTCTAAAAATCAAGAGGCAAAACATGTATCCTCCAATGGAAGGGATGGGTGGGGCCCCCTGTCAAACCGTCCCCTGTCAAACAATCAACAAAATGTTCATTTAGGCGGAGACGCAGGTTGTTGAACCCAGCAGTTGGGTGTCTGATGACACCCAGCACTATTGTCTCATTGGACGCAGTCCAACGAATTCTAACACTATATATATATATATATATATATATATATATATATATATATATATATATATATATATATATATATATATATATATATATATATATATATATATATATGTATATATATATATATATATATATATATATATATATATATATATATATATATATATATATATATATAAAAACTTTGCACTAGCTATCTACATTTTGCTACTTTTGTATTTACCAAACAGTTAAATAAATATATTGACCCATAAATAACGATGTTATCATTTTGGAAAACTGTTCTTAAATGTATTCTTTGAATTAGTGCCAAAACAGTGTAACGTATGTTAAACAATTGTTAAAAACTCAAAAGTTGTAGCAAGATCTAACATTTAGGTGTGTAGTGAAGGTGCCAAGTCTAGCCGGTGAAATCTTACAGCCAACTGCACACTACGATATTATAGTTGATTTCGTCAACAGAATAAAATATAACAAAGTTTACTCATATAAATAGAAATGTCATTAAGTAACTTTTACGAGGATGAACAAAGAAACAATATAAACTAGACACGTCGAGTTTAAATTATTGGGCCTTTACACAGTTTATTTCAAATTATTTTATTAAACTAATTTCAAGAATGATTAGCTTTTATGTCAGCTTCTTATTGCTTTATATATTGTCGCTCTATACTTTCATATAATTATGGATATATATTTATATATATATATATATATATATATATATATATATATATATATATATAAATAATTCATATAATTATGGAAAAAATACTGGAAATATATTCGTCGAGATCTTGGCCATTTAGAATGAGCGAAAAATTATTAATTGTCAGGACTCTCTGTCACTCTCGGCCACTTTACGATGCTCACCCATAGAACTGATGTTCAACCACCTCATGTGTTGGTATCAGATATTAGTAAAGTAATTCTCGAGCTGCAGCGGATACCGGTGATCCATCCAACGATTATGAGGGAGCTCATCTAACATGGATACCATGGCCCACTAATTTACTAGTGCCCTTCCGATGGCGAAGGACTCGTGGGAGTAGTAACTTTCGGGGTTACTAGACAGTCAAACCAGGGACAAGGCTGTAGCCGATAGGCATAAGCCAGCAAAGATGTTAGCGCCTCGCTATATGGCTTACTCTCTTCATTTCATATATATATAAATATATAGATATATATATATATATATATATATATATATATATATATATATATATATATATATATATATATATATATATATATATATATATATATATATATATACCATAGAGCAACTGTTCAAAGTAAAGATCAAAATAATAAAATAACAAGAATAACTAAATTTTCTAAAAATTAACATAATTTGGAAACGGTTTTAGAGATTAGGTTCAATATCGCGGTAGTTGGGTTTTCAAAGGTGACAAATCCGAACTTGGTACTAATTGGAGCCTAGTTCCTAGAGGGTGCTTACTACCTACTTTGTGAGGAATTAATTCGCTCATATTTTTTACCCTATAAAGCTGAGAATATTTTGACTTCAAAATAGAGAAGTGTCATAATTCCTACGTAAACAACCAAGGGTACCTACCCTTGGCCAATATCGATATCTTACGCCGTTTGCGAGATATTCGTGTTCGAATATTCCATTGCACATCTTGTCGATGGCTGAAAAATCTCCAGTTCACAAAGTGTGCCTTGAATACGAGGAAAAATACAATGGACTTTATTTAAAATAACAATTATTTGAAATTTACTTCAATAGGTGTTGCAAGTGTCCACCGTTTACCTCAATATACTATCGCATGATCATCGCTATCGATTTCATCATGGTGAACTAAAGACTTCATATGACCCCATAAATAAAAGTCTAAAGGGATTAATGTCTGGGCTGCGAGGTGGCCAAGGAAACTCACCACCACACCCAATCGATCGATGTGGAAAATGTTGATTCAATTAATTTCGCACTGCAACAGTAAAATGCCGTGGCGCCTCATCTTGCATAAACCACATGTCTTCTCTTAAGTTTAGATGTATACAGTTCAAAAGGTCTAATAAATCATTTTCGAAAAACTGCACATATTGACCTACATGCAGTCTTTGCGGAAACTGGGCCGATTAAAAAATTGTCGATAATTTGTGCTGGAAATGCCTCTCTCTTGGTAGGGGGGGATTTTCCAGGGCGTAATAATGATAATTTCGCCGGTTAAAACTTCCACGTCTGGTAAAAATTGCCTCGTCAGTAAACAATCTTCTTTTGTCGATCTAGGATAAGTCTGGTTGGATAGAGGTCTTCATACCTTCTAACTGCAACGCGACCATTGTAATTTACTTGTGCATAAACGCAGAGCATATCTCTTAAATCACGGTTAAAAAACTGATTAAGTGCATTTTTTACAAATTACTTAATACCACCTCAAGATTGGAGAAACTTGATTCCACCTACGTTTAATAGGAGAGATAGAAAACGATGACAGTTGTCATCAATATATAATAATTTGTACAAAACATTCATGACACATTTTGTGAATTGCATATTTTCCATCGACAAGATGTGCAATGGAATATTCAAACATGGATATTTCGCAAATGGCGTGAGATATCGAAATTGACCAAATGTACCTTTTTTGCCTGGAAATTATGATTCTTCTCTATTTTGAAGTCAAAATATTCCCAGCTTTATAGGTTAAAAAATATACGAACGAGTTAAGTCCTCACAAAGCAGGTAGTAAGCGCCCTCTAGGAACTAGGCTCAAGCTAGTACCAAATTCGGATTTGTCGCCCTAACCCAACTACCCCGATTTTGAACCTGATATCTTCAACCGTTTTTAAATTATCTTAATTTTACGAAAATTTAATTTCACATTAAACAGCCTGTATCTTTTTAATGACTAACATTTGCCAACACATTTATTGAACCGTGCTTTAGATTTATAAAATCTCGACGTTTCGGCTTCCACTTTGAAGCCATTTTTAAGAGAATCTAGTTGATTTACTCCGAGGCCTCAATCTGGCTACTCCCCAGAGTTTACAACTAGAAAAGAACGTAGACGGCGCGACCTCTGTATTAATGGGTGAGGTTGAGGGTGGGGGTGAGACGGTAGGTGGACGTTTGACTGGAAGGGTTTCGGATGGGCAATTTGGAAATAAGCGATTTCCATGTATTTGGAACTCTAAAACCGTCGTCCCTCTTGTTTAAGGCCAAAGTAATCGCACCTATATATTCCTACAAACCCCGCATAATTCGTGATGCAATTGAGATCGAAAAACGTCCAGACTTCTTAAACAAGAGGGAGGAACATGGCTTCAAGAGCAAGGGCATTCTGCCAATCCAATTTCTATCCACTTTTTCAAGAAATTGGGTCTTATATCCGCAATTGTCCGAATTATCTTAACTTTCACGGCGTCAATAGTTACTGGTTTATCGGCATGGACCAAAGATTTAACATACACCAAATAAAGTAATCTAAAAGCGTTAAATCACATGGCCTTGGTGAACAATTAACGAGGTCCGTTCCTCAAAATAATTTTCTCACCGAATTGAGTGTTGAAGTATATTAACAACTTTGGTTCACATTTTATCAGAAATTGTTTTTTATTGTTTGATTGGTGTTGTTGTTAGTGTAAGTTGTCTGTGTATACAAAGATTTTACAAACAAGGGGTCGTACTAAACATTGTACTGTCGAAGAACGTCGGCTAATTTTGCAATTACGAGAACAGAACAACCCTTATACATGTATTTGTTAATCCTAAAAAGATCTAGCGTTGTTTCAAAAGTATTAAAAGAAAAAAAAATGGGGCAAAAACCAAAGTTCCGAGGCCGGAAAAGAAAAACTTCCAGTCGAGATGATGCTCGCTTAATTCGGGGAGTGTGTAAAAATCCTTTTTTGACTTCTGCGGTTGCCAAACGGGAATTATAATTACCAATCAGTTCGAGAAGTATTAGGAAACGTATGCGACAATTTGGCTATGATAAGGCAATTTGGCTATATATATTGCAAGATAAGTTCCCTATTTGAATAAAACACTTAACACAACGTAAAGAGTTTGCACGAAATAATATAAATAGAGAGTATTGGAAAAAAGTTTTTTTTTCCAATACTTCCACTGTCAAAAGTCACCGCACATGAACCCTATAGAATATTTGTGGAAAATTTTGAAGACGCGTTTAACTTTAAGGAAAACATCAAATACAAAATTTGTCGCAATCTTATAAACTCCATGCCCAGACGATATGCAGTTTTGGAAAAAAAAATACTAACTAATAAGTTGATTTTGACTAGTTTGTCCTTAGTAATGTCTGAATGATTGTGGCGTGTTCATATATTTTTTTCCCTTTATTTGGGTTTTTCGCCACTATCTAAAACTCAAAAAATATCAAAAAAAATTATTACAAAAAAAAAAGAATCACTGAGAAATTTGTCTCCGTTTGGTTTTTTGTTTTTACCCAGTGATTCTTTCTTTAAATAAGAACAGTTATTTTTTAAATTTTTTGAGTTTTAGATAGTGGCGAAAAACCCAAATAAAGGAAAAAAAATGTTTGTCCTTGCTATACTACTTTTTCGTTTTTTTCTGCGTGCTAGCTCTAAATACTCTTATTTTTGTGACCAAACTCTATATTTATTGAGAGTTATGTATTTTTATTTAGTTATGAAATTTAGTTTACATTATATTTCTGTTTATATTTATTTGATATGTCAGTCGATGACTGCACTTGGTGTAATATAAACTGTTCTGTTCTAGTTTGTTCGTTGAATAAACTTATGATTTTTTAATAATACTCTTTTTTTGCCCATGAGTGTATTTATATATATATATATATATATATATATATATATATATATATATATATATATATATATATATATATATATATATATATACGTACATACATATATATTTTACGATTGTTCTTCCAGGTGTCAATCCGTTCGTTCGAGAAATGTTTAATTCTCGTATCCGTATTAATTCACTCTGTCAAACTCATCAAACTGTAACTGAGAAGTTATATGTTTACTTGTTCTTATATTATTTAGTTGAACCAGCTTAACTTAAGCTTGTCTTCATATTCTTGTTTCTTTCATTACATGATCCATTATTCCATTAAATAGTGTCAGACTTAGATCCCCGCCCTCACTCAACTCTTCTATGGTTGCAAATATTTCCTAATTTGAATTTCCTGTTCCCACAAAATTTCTTGTAGCTATACAAACTTACTACATTATTACTTAATTTGTTTTTTTGTATTCTTCTTTAAGACTGCCCCATATTATTCTCCAAGATATATAAAAATATGTTTTTTCTAGGTTTATAAATGTTATATCTATATCATATTCCTACTATTTGATTTATAACGAATATGTGGTCTTGTACTTCCCCTCCGTTTTACATATTTTGTAAATCCTCAAATTGTGTCTCTATTAAAATTTCAGTTACTTGTTACTGAAATAATTTCTCACTTTTTATCAACACTTTAATCCGAATCAGAATTTTAACTATTTATAATATTTTCTCTCAGAATGATTACCTTATTGAATAACTAACGGTTAACAATTTTATCCTAAGATTATTTTGAGGGATAGTCAATCAAGATCAATAAATCTGTTATTCATAAATCATGTTGATTACCCCATCTAGGAAGATGGGTTTTTTGCATTTTGCATGATAGTCATCCTATAAGCATAAAATTAATTCAACATAAAATCATTAGTTATTTTAAAAGCTATAACAGAAGAAGTTCCACCACGAGGATATTTCTTCCGATATGACTGTTGGAACTGAAAATGTGTAAAGGCTAATAAACTTATTAGACATAATACTAATCTGACTAATCCAATTGCGATGTGTAACTTCAGGTTATTTATAATTCAAGCAAAAAGACATTGCACAGCTTGAATTCAGAGGAAGATATAACATATATGATATAAAAAGGAATTTTGGAAACAGGAGTTGTGAAACAAAATAGTTGCCGTTAATAATAATGACGCCGTACATTATAATAATAATAACTTTCTTTTCTAACAGGAAATTCCCATCTATAATTACAATTAAATATACAGCAAACAATAATAAAATAACGAACCATAATTAAGAAAAAAATATATACACATATTACATTAAATTACACCCATAATAAAAAATAAATAATTATTGTTTTGTTTACATTATAAAACATCAGCGTTATTTTATCTATTAATCCAGTTATCTATTATCATCTTTAGTACAGAGCAAATTAGCAGTGATTTCAGAAAACTATTTAAATGTCATATTAAAAATATCCAAGCTCTCAGAATACACATTGTATAAACGACACATTATGTAGATTGACGACCTAACCAAAAGTTTATTTTATACTGTTGACAAATAAAACATGTAAAGGGTTTTTTTAATTCTTGAATATTCTTGAATATTGAATTTTCAATAATATCTTGAATATTCTTGAAATTTTGAACACAAAATTTGCGTTAATCCAAATAAAAATTATTGATAATTGAATTATTGAATAAGTCCGCTCTTTTGTCAAATTTTTGGATAACATTTTGGCATAACCCTGGCTCTACTTCACCAGTGACTTAAATAATTTGATCTTTTAGTTCAGGAATCGATTGTGGATTATTCTTATAGACCTGGCACAAAATTACAAAGAAAATAGCCCAACGGTATCAAATCACATGATCTTGGTGGCCAATTAACATCACCATTTCTTGCAATAATTAGTCCAGGATTCTTTCTCTCAATAAAGCAATTGTTTCATTAGCAGAGTGAGGTGCAGTGCCATCCAATCGGAACCACATATCCTCCAGATGAATGTTATTCAATTCAGCCAAAAAAATCCAATTATTATCTCACGATATCGAAAATCATTTATAGTCACAGCCTCACTAGCAGCATTCTGAAAGAAATACGACCCAATTACACGTCCTGACCATAATGCAAGCAGTGAATCGTTTAGGATGTATCACCCCAAATGCGGCAATTTTGCTTATTAACATAGCAACCAATTTCAAAATGTGTTTCCTCTGAAAAGATGATTATTTGAGAAAAAAACATCGGCTCTTTGATCCAGTTAACAAATGCACGATGTTTTTAACGATCCGGTGGCTTTAATTTATGTGTTATTTGAGTTCAAGTTGTTGTGAACGTCGACTAATAAAAATTTCTAGATATTCAGCAACACTTTCACGTACCAAATCAATATGTTTTTGTGAACGACTATTATGACTATATTTTGCTCTTCTTTTATCTTTCACCAAATCAATTTCTTAAAATATTTGAACAATTCACGCATATATCACGTAACTTTCTAAAAACACCTTTTCACCGAACACCGAACACCGATTTTCATAAAATTATTCAAGAATTTTAACGCGTTGTTGTATTGTGTACGACTCCATTTTTAAAAATGTCATTCATAACAATTGAGTCTATACCTAGGCAAATTCACAACGCCATCTAACTTTTTATTCAATAATTAAAAATCTGATCAATTCTAAAGACCCGTTACCTTGATTTAGTCTGTACATTTGACATACGAAAGTTATGAAACGGCATAGTAAATGAAACAGCATAATATGTGAAGTTGTGCTTGTGAAATATTTAAAAGTTCGAATTATGAAGTGAATCATTTTACGCAATTCGTTTTGGATGTTGT
The DNA here is from genome assembly GCA_031761425.1 of Cosmopolites sordidus. Classification (NCBI taxonomy): domain Eukaryota; kingdom Metazoa; phylum Arthropoda; class Insecta; order Coleoptera; family Curculionidae; genus Cosmopolites; species Cosmopolites sordidus. The sequence continues at coordinate 218,724 of JARFXV010000511.1, forward strand.
GAATATGCAGGTTAAACCATAATTCTAAATTAAAACTTTAAGCCTTTCAGGATATTAATTTGCCAATGATATTTTTACAAATAGCTTTTTTGGAAAATGTTAGAGCTTTAAACATATGAAGACTGGACTGTGACCGCAGCAACTAAAAAACTCATTAATCATTCTGACCATTTTTAAACCAGCGAAGCTACCTAATTCGAGCAAATATGATATGTATATTCATTACAATATTTGTTGTACTTTTGTTTTCCTCGTCTTCCAAAAGTATACTTTCTTTTTAAACAACCTATAAGTATCTGAATAATTTATGCAAAGTATAGTTTTCGTTCAAACAATACGTTGCCATCCAAATTACCTGTAACTAGCTCTAATTAATACAATTAAATAATGGAATCGGCAACCGGAAGTAGACTATTAGTATAATTTCCAATTTTCGGTAGAAAATACATCTACCTAATTATATAATGAAGCAATCAATTCGTACACATTATTCGCTCTCATATATCCTATATTTTATATAATATTAATAATACTTGTGTACAAAAAACACTTAATTGTTATGATTACCTGAAAACAAATATTGTCAAATAGAAAACTACAAGCCTTATCGAGTGGTATACATAAAAGAAAATAATCTTAAACGAACTCTAAATGTGAAAACTCGTTGTATAATATATTAATAAATGTCCTTGAAATACTATATTAATAATAATTGCAAAGTAAATTAATTATTGAAGAAGATCTAGATATTTAAAATCCACATATTATTTATGTATATACCAGGTGTGGTGGTTAATTTTTAATTTTTAATTTTTTTTAAATGCTTTAATCAAAGTGTGCGCAGTCGCTAGCTGCATATTTATTCATCTTGTAGATATTCTCCCAAAAAAACCGTATAACTTTTGAGGTGGTCCAGTTATCAAGCCATTGTTGTAGACAATAAGTGGTAGTTCAAAGGAACAAAGTCAGGTGAGTACGGCGGATGGGGCAAAATTTCCCAGCCAAGTGCAAAAATAGTGTCTCTGACCACTTTCGCTGTGTGTGCGGAACAGGGCGTTGTCGTGCTGTAAAATCACTTTTCCATTTCTCGTTGCCCATTCTAGTCGCTTCTCGATCAATGCATCGTTCAAATTGATCATTTGTTGACGGTAGTGAACAGTTTTAACTACTTCACCTGGTTTCAGAAGCTCATTATACATTACACCCATCGGATCCCACCAAATGTATAACATTGACTTCTTTCCGAAGCGATTCGGTCTTTGCGGTCGATGTTGATGATTGTCCTGGGTCAACCCATGATTTTCTACGCTTTGGGTTCTCGAAATATATCTATTTTTCGTCGCGAAGTCACGATTCGATGCAAAAAAAGTATTTTCATGCCGAAAAAGCAAAACTTTTTTGCGCAAGAACGCACACTGTTTTTTGCTTTTCCATCTGTCTGTCGTTTAGCTGATGTGGTACCCATTTCCCTGTCTTCTGGATCTTTCCCATGGCATACATATGATCACAAATGGTTCGGCGACCAATATTTAACTTCTCTGCCTTTTGTTGTGAAGTTTGCATATCGTCTTCTAACAATCTTTGCAATTCGGCATCTTCAAATTTTTTCGCCCGATCTGGGCGTTCTTTGTCTTTCAAGTCGAAATCACCACTTTTGAATCATCTAAACCAACGCCCACGAGCATCTTGCCCTGGGACATTGTCACTGTAAGTTTCCACAAGTATACGATGGCTTTCATTCGCATTTTCCTTTTGATTGGACAAGACGTGCAGTACAACTTTATTTGGGTCGAAACTCGACATGTTTTCCACACGAAAAAAATATGAAACGAAAAGTACTATCGTAGCAACAAAATGACATAAAAGATGAGACTGTGAACCGACCCTTGTTTTCAGCGCCATCACTTAAGAAAAATAGGAATTAACAACTGCCACACCTGGTATAACTGAGTTTGGAAGACTAAATGCGGTTCCGTGATCGCTATTAGTTTTGATAGTGTATGCACAAACATCAGGGTATCTTAGGGATATAACTTGGAGAAGTGAACACTTAAGAATAAACAGCAAACAAAAATATAAAAACAATAATACGACCTACCATATGTTATGCAGCAAAAACAAGTGGAGAAACAAAAAGAGCATAACAATTTCTCCGACATTAAGCTAAGTTCCACAATATCCTATATGTAAGGCTCAGATTACATCTAATGAACACCAAAAGTAATCTACAGCCATAAGCCACACTTCCCTAAAGTCTATTCCTTAAAACGCGTGAATTTTTTATTGAGTCCGAACTTCCCATAGGAGTCGCTGTCAAGTGAGTTTGCGCGCCTCTAGTGTCAAAATTATTCGGTATAGTCTGGTAAATCATCATCGAACGATCAACATTAGAGCAACGCTTGCAAATTGTCGAAATTTATTATCAAAATCGGGGTTATGTAAGCCAAATTTATAGAGCACTTCTTGAATTTGAAGTTCGTGACGTTTTCAACGAATTAGCGATAAATTCCGAATCCATTTCACGCTGCCCGATACTAGGAGCGTTGATGAAGAGTCAAATTTATTAATTCGTCGCTGTTCGCAGGAAGTTGGACTTTGTTATTCAGAGGATTGTTATTACGTGGAAAATATTGCGTAAAGATCTTGGTCTAGTGCCTTACAAGATCCAGTTTATCCAAGAATTCAAGCGGCAAGACCATTATTTGCGTCGAACGTGCGGTGAATGGGCTCAAAATAAAAAGTGGATACAGAATTTATCGACAAAATTTTATTTAGCAACCAAGCTCATTTTTTACTAAATGGTTGCTTTAATAAACAAAATTGCATTTAGATTAAAAATAATCCGCAAAAGATTCAACAATTACCTTTGTATCCAGAAAAATACACCGTATAGTGCGGATTGTACATCAGTGGCATCATTTGGCCGTATTTCTTTAAAAATCAAGCTGCAAAACACGTTACCATTAATGGTGATCATTATAGAGCGATGTTCAATGATTATTTAATTCCGAATTTAAATGATATTGATCTGACTGAGATGTGGTCCCAACAGGATGGCTCCAAATGTCGGACACTTCCGTGCGGGCGGCCAACGGAACACTTCCGTGAGAAAATTATTTAGTGGAATAACCTTGTTAATTAGGCACCAAGAGCATGTGATTTTTGGTCTATGCCAATAAACCAGCTACTATTAGCGTCTTGGAAGCCAACATAACTCAGACAATCGCGGACATAACACTTCAATTGCTTGAAAATTGGATTGACAGAATGGGCTTAGCCGGGGCGGACATTTGTCCGAAATTGTCTTCAAACATGAATGCCATTGAATATTATTTCACATAAAATAAATAGTTTCAAAGAATCTAATTTGGTTATTGTTTAGGGCATCTAGTTTGGTTAAGTTCAGATGCACTAAAAAATCACCCTATATTTCTATGTATCTTCTATGTATCTTTTTTCATCTACGTTTTCTAACCAGTGCTCGACCACCAAGCCATACAATATCGCTATTTTCCATAAAACAATACTTTATTCCACTCTACATACACGACGATATGTCAATGACACCACTGCAGGATTTGACGTCTAATCTCAATTATGAGGGATAACACACAATGTGGTAGATACGAAAAAAATCCAGGGGACATTATTTAGCTGGATTCAGTTCGCTGTCTATTGCTCTTCTGTTATCTGCAAACCTGTTTGCCACTGCTCTTGTGATGGAGAAAAATTCTTCAAAATAAAGATGTATAAAGCGTCTTTCTAGGCGTTCTGTACTTTACCTCTTTTCCTCTTCCTAGATCTGCTTGAACCTTAATATGATATGTAAACTTCTATTTGGTTCAGTGGCTCAATTATCAGTTAATTCAGCGGCTTTAATTTATCAGCTAATTAATTATATTAACTCACAACATTCCAATTATTCAACCTCTCTAAAACTTACTAAACTGAGCAACATGTCTAACTACTCCGATACTCTGAACATAAACACACTAGGGCGATACTAGTTTGAAACTAAAATATTAAATTGTGGATATCAAATGATAAAAATAAAGACCTAACACCTACGAAATACAGCTGGCCAATCAAAGGAAAAATGTTATCATCTTATCCTCTTAGGTTTAGTTTATTTATTTGAGTCTTTTCAAGGCTCATGGCGTTATTTCGCAATTAGATCTAGAGCTTAACGTGGACTCCAAAGTATGATCATCGACTATCAATGAACCTTGGTCAGCACTCTCATGAGCTATTAACCCTAGATTTGTACTTATTCTTTGGTTATATCAAAATCTTACCAACTGACGAGTGACCAACATAGAAGACCTCTCAAAAGGCATCCAGCCTCAAAGTAGCATAACCAAGAGGCATTCCCATGCTGGAATTTTCAATCTTGTCTTTTACAATGCAGTATCCAAACATGCTCTCTCTTCAGAGGGTTTCATACATGCCCTACACAACAAGTAACGCTGTATTTCGACCAAGTAGGCGGATTACTCATCATGCCATCTCTCGATTTTCTATACTATTAGTCTTGTGCTGTATACTTGCATGCACTTAGTATTTGTCAAAGTATTTGCGTTTTTTCCTTTTTTTTTATAAATAAAGAATTATACTTCACTCATCAGTCGTTTAATACAATTTCAACTTTTATCTCCAACATATAAATATTCCTTTTTCAATATTATAATAATTCCACTGCAAAATATTCAGTCGACGGTTTTTAACAAGAATATTAAAATGAGTGAAAAAGTCGCGAAATTAGGGTAATTTTAAAATATTATTTTAAAAAAGGCTTCAAAGCGACGCCATTCGTGGGATTTGCGAAGTAGAGGGGGAGCTGCCGCATCAATCTGCACCTTCTCAATCGGCACTCCGAAGGAGAGACATGAGCCTTGAAGCTAGGATAAGATTAGGCCATCCACCTGAGAGTAACTCTATCCCATGAAGAGGTATAGAGTTGCTTGCTTGCTTGCTTGAGGTCACCTGAGGTAGACCTTTTGGCTTTGCTGCGAGGCAATTGCCAGCTCAATTTGTTAGCAGCCCAGAGGTTGTCTGGCTCTTAGGCCATATCCAGGCCACCGACTACATAATTATTGTAGACGGGCTACCGAAATACTACTTCACTGACTTTCGTCACTACTTTCTCTCGATAAAACCAGTCCGAACAAAACAAAAATGTTACGATATTGAAAGATGCACGTGGATATCACGGCGACTGACTCTCGTCTCGTTTCACACGATGCGCACACCATGATGGAAGTGAGGTATAGAGTTACTAGCTCAAAGATGGGTTGAGGTTATCAAAAACAACGGCCTCTAATTCTAGGAATAACATCTAGGTACATTTTTTTTTACAGTGAATAACTAAGTAACTCAAAAACGTAAATATTTTTGTTACACCCTAGTACAATAACGTATTTTATATAATACAGGGTGCCGCAAAATAAGACACCTATTTTTGACTAACCATAACTCTTTAAGTTCTTTATTGTTTTTACTTGTTTTTGTTTTATTTTACAGATATAAGTCAGAGAATTCAACTATGGTACACAAATGCTCGAAATAGTCACCTTGTTTTTAAAAAATAATCGGTCAATAATTCTAACGCAACATGGATATAAAGATTTTACAATGTTCGCGAGGCACGAACTACGCGCACAATAACCAAATGTTCGGCGTTTTGAAGAAAGGGGAACTAATGGGATGCCAGACACCCAGGAAGACCTCGTAATAATCGTTCAATTGCAAACAGTGAACGAGTTTAGGAGAGTATTTCAGACTAACCCCAAACATCGACCAGAAAAAGTTCTACTCAATTGCAGATCTCCCTACGTTAAAGAAAACTATCGATTTCGGGGCAGCAAGAACCCAAAAAGAACTCACAAGAGACCAGCTCCCGTAAAGGGTTTAGTGTGCCCTTTATACACAACAACTAAACGAATCATTGGACCTTATTTTTTCGAAGATGAAGAAGATGTTGCTTAGAGGGCCAATAAAGAGCGCAATAAGGCAACGGTTTGTTGAAAGAAGACCACAATATATGGTTCAAACAGGACGATTCCACGGCTCACACCACCCGAGCCACAATGGATCTTCTAAGGCAACATTTTCCGAACCGCATCATATTAAAAAAGGGTGATGTGAGATATCCACCTCACTCACCGGATCTGACCGTCCCAGACTTTTTCATATGGGACTATCTTAAGGACAGAGCATATGCCAACAACGCTCCAACCATCGATGCCCTAAAGGACAACATCCAGCATGAGATAGCCACAATACATCCTGAAATGCTGATAAGAGTCTTTGAACAGGCTGTGAGAAGAGCACATGTTTGCGAACAGGAGAACGGTGGTCATTTGGTCGATGTGATTTTTCATGTCTAATAACGAAATATCTAGAATTAAACTTTCATTTCTTGTATAGTTGGTTTATTTATTATGTTTTGTTCAAATTTTATAAAGCGAACAAACTAGGGACCATACTTTGCTCCACCCTGTGTTTTTAAACATTATCATTAATGTTGCTGAGCACAATCCTTTTTCAGATTTTTTTGAGTCAGTTTAGAACGGTAAAAACATGAGAATAATGTAACCAAATTCCGTACCCAAATTATAAAATTACATTTTCGTGATTTTAATTACCGTTAAATTACTAACCGGATGAACAAGAACTCAAACAGTGTTAGCAGCGTTGTAGAGAACTATGAGATTATTCTGGTTCTGAACAAACGGCCTTCGGGTCAGCTATAATACACAATATGTACAAAGGGAAATGTAACTAAAGCAAAATAAAATAGAATGCATTAATTATATATGTAAATAAATAAGCAAAGATTAATATATAAAAATCCCCCACTATATTTAAAATTGTATTTATGACAATTGTTTCGAAAGACAGTGCCTTTTTCAAATGGAAACTATACTAAACTAACAATGAGAAAAGTAACTACAACCTAAAGTGTCCATCGACCTAATAATACAATTGTCATACATACAATTTTAAGTATAGTGGAAATTTTTAGATATTAATCTTTGCTTATTTATTTAAAATGAATTTCTATCATGTATCAGCTACCTCAGTTAAATTGTGAAAAATCTTACGGAATTAACTTAGGCGAATATGTGGAATAATCGACCATAACTATACTATTTTAGGTAAAAATCACCGTTAAAACAATATGTTCTGCCATATATTGTATAACAGTTAAGCACGAAAGACAATATCTGCCAAATGACCACCACTTGCAGCTCCACAGACATCCACTCTTTTGTCAAAATTATGGATGTCATTTTGGCATAACCGTAGCTCCATCTTACCAATGGCTCGAATAATTTCATCCTTTACTTCAGGAATCGATTGTAGATTGTTCTTATAGACCTGACTTTTTATGTACCTGTAGCTATGATCTTGATGGCCAATTAACATCACCGTTTCTTACAATAACTGGTCAAAAATGTTTTTCTCAATAAATCAATTATTTTAATAGCAGAGTGAGGTGTAGTGCCATCCTGTCAGAACCACATAACCTCCAGATCAATATTATTCAATTCAGTCCACAAAAATCTAGTTATCACTTACGATATCGAACACCATTCACAGTTACAGCTTCACCAGCAGCATTCTGAAAGAAATACGGCCCAATTACACCTCCTGACCATAATGCACACCAAACAGTGACTCGTTTAGGATCAGTTGTGGATTTTCCTCACTCCAAATGCAGCAATTTTGTTTATTAACACAGACACCAATTTCAAAATGTGATCCAATTAACAAATGCACAACGTTTTGAATGATCCAGTGGCTTTAGTTTCTATGTTATTTGAACCTTATATGCCGTCAGAGCTAAATCATTTCGTAAAATACGCCATTTTGTGGATTAACTGAGTCCAAATTATTGTGGGCTTCGACTAATGAACATTTTTGGGTTTCACGTACAAAATCAATATGCTCTTGTAAACGACCACTAAGACTACATATTCCTCTTCTTTTATCTTCTACTGAACCAGTTTCTTAAAACTGTTGAACAAATTCGTTTCATAGTACTTTCAGATGGACGATTGTGCAAATCGTAAATCCAGGATCAACTCTCAGTTACGCCACAAACCAGGCTGAGTAAAGTCTGATGTATTCTGAGATATACTTTACGTTGGTCACTCGCCAGGTGGTAAGCTTATCGACAGACTAGGTTAACCAGAAACTAAAAGGAGGTGCAAGGAGGTGCTGGCCGGTATTAATTGGCAGCTGATGATCATGGTTTGAGATCCAAGTTGACGGTTAAAAACATTTACCTTTACAATGTAGTGTTGAGAAATTCAAGATTAATACAAAAAAGTAACGAGAATACTTTATTAATAAATACATTTTTACCCGTTAGATTATTGCATGAAGTTTCAATTACGTGTATTTAGTGCTTATTTATGGTGATCGAGTAAAGCAAGTTTTGACATTTTCTGAAAAAAGTTGAGGCTGCTAAGCTGTGAAGTACATTTTTTTTTGTTTTAGAGGGTTTAGCTCCAATAAATAAACAAAAAGAGTTAGATTCCACTTTAAATGATTCTTCTCATTCGTTTTCGACTACAAAAAATTGGAGTGTTGGAGTTAAACGTGGTCGTTCATCCATTGAACGTGAGGTCGTTTTACATAATCCCCAAATGAACGTACGCGAGCTAGCTGATATTCTAAAGAACACGATAGACTATGTCCACGATATTTTACACGATGTTTCCGATATGGAAAAGCTTTCGACTCTATGGGTGTCGTTGAATACATCTCAACAATGTTTAGACTTATTTAAACACGATTCTTCTGAATTCTTTAATTTTTAACAATAATTCGTAAGTACGGATGTATATATTTTATAGTAATAATTAAAACATTGATTACAGATCAGGAACGAAGTAGTGTAAATAGTGAATGGGAGGATGTAAAAGTGCGCCTAAAGGAGCGAAAACGATTCCATCAATCGTTGCCATTATAGAATAGCCATTATACTCAATTATAGCCAATAACCATTATAAAATTATGGTGATATGGAGCGCACAGATTGCGTGGCAAAAGTCAGGACCAACACTGGGATGTATTATGCTTAACTACTGGACCAAGTAGAATGGTGCTATTCTGTCTAAACGTCTACATTTGCCGATAAAGGGAGTGCTGTCTTACCACTATAATGCGCCAGGACACACATTTCGAGTTATTGAGGTAAAAATCCCTGGCCTAGACTTAGAAATGCTTTCACATGCGCCGCATTCGGCGAATTTGGCTCCAAGCGATTACTTTTAGTTCCCAAACCTGCTAGACGAATGACCTGCTAGACAAAAAATGTACCTCAAATAAGATCAAAACGTAAACGATATTAAAACGTTGGAACGTCTTTGGTATACATTTTGTAGCATTTAAAAATATCGGCCGCTACATGCAGTATTGTTTTGCGCATATCTTACTACAAAGCGCACCATTAGACTCCGGGATGAACGCCGAGGCAATCGAAAATCTCGCCTCGTGCTGTACCGCCTTGTCTCCTCACCAGCAAGATGGACAGCGATCTAGTAGTCGACTTCGCTGATAGTTCAGATTTTGATTGGTTGGTTAGATTGGTGGATTGGCCCTGGTTGATTAGCTGACCAAACTCTTTACAAAAAAAAAATACAAAAAAAAGTGTCACAGACTTTTTGTTGTATTTTGTAGAGAGTTTTAGATCCCGGTCATTTTAGGATCCGGTCATTTTAGAATATGGGCATTTTAGATTATGGGTATTTTAGACCCTGGGGAATCTAGACTATGGACGTTGTAGACCCCGATCATTGTAGGCACTAGACATTTTAGAATCGAAACGTTTTGGACTCCAAACGTTTTAGACCCCGAACAATTTAGTAATCGCCCACCTTAGTAACTGGACTATCCAAGTGCTGGATAGTTAAACAGCACTACCACGGATAAAGCCAAATATTATTTTATTATTATTCTATTGTTATTTTATTATTATTCTATTGTTATTTTATTATTATTTTCACACATATTAACCACTGATTAATCAATCACTATTTGTCTACCATCATTCAATAACGCTAGATATTTTTTCAAGTACGCTAGATAAGGGCCTTCATACTATAATAATGTTTGTTTAATGTTGAACCTTTCTCTTTATTATGCCTAGTTAAGTAGGGTAGTTGTAGACATCACAGTTAGATTATATTTTTTGTTATAATTATTTATTTTTATAATTTTTGTGTTTTATGTTTGTCTCTGAATTTTTGGTTGTGTTTATTAAATAATTATTACTATTAATGAGCCTTTTTGACAGAGATAAACCTTTTACCAGTTTAATCATTTATTCTTATTTTTTTGTGATTCCGAAGAAATAGGTGACGCCCTTATTGATGTGCCTGTGTATCCATCCGTGACCTACGAACCAACTGCCTCAGGCGAACAGCTGCCATTGCTGTAATTTTAGTAACAAAAAAAAGTTACATTACGATATATTAAGCTTCAAGATGACTACTTTGATAAAAAAATCCCGACAAAATCTCGTTTCTTCTTTTCTGACAACTTTTCGAACAACCCCCGTAGACATCCATGGATTTACTATGTTTTTACGAAGTTTTAGTGTATTGAGTATGTTTTCTAATATTACAGTTTTTCATAAATCAAATAGTATCTCAGAAAAAGTATTTCTTTCTTTTTCTTTGTTTCATCTAGAAAAACAATGCGGAAAAACAATGCAACAACTGGGAAATGCTTACTCGATGGTACCCTTAAAAGTTGTATAATGAAACGAGAAGAGTAAGAGACGAGAATAGTATGATGATATAGAAAGACATAATTAACTTTTTATTCAACATAAACTGAATTACATAACTTTGCAATGCAAGTACAATTGTAAATTTACATGGATAAAATTGTTCGAAATCATCCAATTTAATATTAATTTCTGATACTGCAAAAGTTATCACATCTAAAAAATATTATTGACAATTGGTTTAGAAAATGTGAAACATTCACTTATGTGGTGTATAAATAAATGGTGGTGTATAAAGTAATGCGACTAATGGTATAATGTTCGATTTCTCAATACTATTGGTGTGTAGGCAGGCCAACATCTGTTGCATATTCAATACAAATTTAAGCTTTCTCAAGGCACTTGGTTGTCCGTTGCAATTGTTTTCATTAACCGGATTTTTCTGGTACGTGCGGAAAACGCCAACAATTTCGAGAAACGCTGTGCTTCAAGTTTTATTGTAGACTCAACTATGTAGACTATTGTAGACGGCAGAGTGCGACAGAAACTTTTGCAAAACGTCAACAGACCGATAGAAACAGGGTTTTGTCAAGGCCTCAGATTTGCTAGTGGTTTAAAGCATTCTCAAAAGCCCGAGGCTACAAGAAGTGATGAAAGTGTACACATAATTCTAAATCTCGTGCGTTCTGATCGCCGAATGATCTGGTCAGAATGATCGGACAAAGGTTTAATTTGACTCATACAACCGTTCATCAAATTTTGAACAAAGAATTAGAAATAAAGAAAATCTGCACAGAAGGAAAACAGAAGGGAAAGTACAACAGGAGGGAAACATGTGTTAACTTTTTGGTCCGGATTGAATATGACCATCAGTTTCAGTAACGTGTCACTACTGGTGTTAATTTGGATTTTTGAGTACGACCTGAAAACGAACTGCCAGAGCCAGGAATTGCGCAACTCCAACCAAACAACGTCCAAAACTAAACAGAAGCAGCTAATCAAATATCAAAAGCATGCTGATTTATTGCTGAATGCATTAGAAAAATATATTTCGCGAAAAGGATTGATACGAATCATCAAGTGACTCTGAGGAGTTCAAACTCGTGCTGAAAATCCATCAGATGTTGGCTTGCACCTTTACCAAAGGGAAAACCAACAGTGTTACCTAATTGAATGCTACTCCACAAGTTTTAAATGTTCTAAAACTTAATATTTTTGATTGTTTATTACAAAAGCTCTACGTATTACTATACGAGTAAATTAAAAGAGTTATCAAGGTAGAAACAACACTGTTTTATGACCCTGGGGTCATGCCAGTCATAGAGGAAATTGAATATATTTAAGGCCTTGATTTTGCTCTTTTGAACAAGCAACTCTTGAAAAATCCGCAAAATAACGACTATTTTGCTTAGCACATCCCACATTTAAAAATAAAAGGAATGGAAAGGATTTACGGTTAGAGGCGTATCAGCATCAAAGGCTATTTAGCGACTGGACCTACAGCTTAACGTGGGTTCCAAACCACGTTTATCAGCTACCGACAAACCCAGGCCAGCATCTCTCCCTGTGAACAACCCTTGATTATGTGCCTACCCATAAGTCTATCAAGAAGCCTGCCGACTGGCAAGTGACCAACGCAGCGCACTTCTCAGAAGGCATCCGGCCTTACCCAGCCTTTAACTAGCGTGACTGAGGAGTAATTCGTTATCGGATTTTACACTATTGCCTAGAAACAATCACAGACATATAGGTGTGGATAGGTGTGGTCATGTGTGTGTGTATGTGAGTGTATATAATTGTGTGTGTAGGGTAGGAAGTAAGACGCACAGAGGAATTAAAGAAAAACACCTATCCGAGCGCTGGAATCGAACCAGCGACCTTTGGATTGCCAGGACTAACCCACCAGACCATCGCGGCCGGCTTAAACATAAAACAGTTTATTAATATTGGTCAAATAATGGTCTTCTAGTTGATCCAAAAATAATTATACATTACTTTTTATTTTACATTTTTTGGATCAATATAAATCAATCAGTAGTTGGTTTAATCATACAATGGTGGGCATATACTACAACAACTTAAATTATTGGATTATTAAATTAACTCATAGTCACATTAACTAAAAAATTTTGGATGTGCCGGAGATATAATTTGTAGAATTACAGTTAATTACAGAATTAAAGTAAATATAAATAAACCTACAGAAACACGTTCGATATATTAAAGCGAAGCAAATGCCTGACAATTCGATGTACATAAAAGGTTTTTCAATAATAAGAGTGCCAGCACTTTAAAAGGAGGCACAATGATAACTACAAGTGATAAACGGGTAATTTTTATTTTATCTTAAAGAACAAATAATTGCTTTATATTTTAAAAATAATGTCGTTGAAATATCCATCTCGGCTTCGTCTGATGGAATGTATTATGGAGACCCAATTTTCGATTACTTTTTTACACATTTCGCATGCTATATTTTCAATGATTTTCTAAATATTCCGTTTTAGATCAAAAATTGATCGGAGTGTATTTCTGTAAGCCAGAGATATAAGATAATCCCACAAAAAATAATCCAAGGGTGAGAGATCAGAGTCGCACCATCTCGAGGAAATAAAACTGTGTTTATATCCACATTTATCACTTCAAGCCAAAGATATTATATTAACATATTTCTATAGCATTCACCACTAACAGAAACAATATTTGGCAACAAACATAGCGATTTGGCCTTGCAATCGATATCGATGGTTCGGCTGGAGTTACCCATGATCTTTTACGCTTAGGATTCTCAAAATATATCCACTTTTCATCGCCAGTCACACTTCGATGGAAAAATGACTTTCTTTTGTATCTGGCGAGCAGCATTTCGCAAGTGGTTTTTCAGTTTTCCTGCTGCCTTTCAATCCGTTGATGTGGAACCCATTTTCCCATCTTCTGAATCTTTCCCATAGCTTTCAAACGTATAAAGAGGGCTTCTCGTATCACATTTAATTGATCCGCGATTTGTTGTTGCATTTGAGCGTTATCCTTATCCAACAATGCTTGCAATTCGCTATCTTCAAATTTTTTCGGTGGTCTTCCACGTTCTTCTTTTCTCACGTCAAAATCGCCACTTTTGAAGTTTTTAAACCACTGAAATCACTCTGATTTACCAAGAGCATGCTCACCGTAAGCTTCGACAAGCATTCGATGTAATTCTGCAACAGTTCAACTTCAAATGATAACATAAAATCAATGCTGTCAAAAAATCGTAGTTTCCAGGCACAAAATTCGACATGTTCAACGCTATTACAACCTATGCTGTTGTATGAAACTTGTATTGTTATGAGTTGAAAATCTTTGTCAGATGTCAACAAGGAAATGGCGCCAATGACGCGGTTTAACGGTAACTACATTTACAGCTAGGGCCATCTATAGGCAAATTCCACTTTCATATTTACAGACCTGGTATTATGGCAAGGTCTCGATGGCAATCGTCAGTCAATACCTTTCCTAGGACTGAATCTGGAAGTGGCTATTGACTGTTGTTTTCTAGATTTAATTTAAAGTTGAAACTACCACCCAAAATCAAATCACAAGAAGCTACAAGTTGAGGATTCTTGTGAATGTCAAGAAAAGATTCGCGAAAAACTGGAACCCATTTCACTGCCTAATGATATGACATCTTCCGAGTCTTGCCGTAGATCAGGAACCATTATTACAGAGCCTGTAAAAAAACAAACACAACGCAAATTCAAGGACTTCAGAAATACCAACACTGGATTACTCATGCCACTCTTGACTTAATCGAAAAGACGCAGACTAAAAAAATGGGTATACAGATAGAGGAATATTAAATACTTAGGAACCTTAAATACTCCTCGCTAAGTCGAGAAATTCAGAGAACCTGAAGAAGAGAATGACCACAAAAAAAAACTTGTCGAGAACTCCACTCGCATACTAATTCAAATAACGCCAAAGACCTAAAGCTATGAAGAAAATAACAAAAGATTATACACCAGGTCCATGGATAATACAGAACGCACAGGACGAAAAAATAACAGATATTGATGGCATTTTAACCGAATGGAAACAATATTACAACAAAGTCTCTAGCATACCTAATTTGAAAACACATGAATCTAAAATTTAAAAACAGAAATAAGAAATGCTATACGCTGTCTAAAAACGATAACGTTCCAGATTTGGATGGAGTCACCGTAAGAAATTAGAGAAATGGGTGAAGTAGTGCTGACATGTTTCACAACTGCCAAAAAGTATGGCCAGAAGATTGGTCGATTTCAGCATTTATGGCTCAACACAAAAAATGGTCTAGAGAGAAATGCGAAAATTACCGCCTTATTGTTCTCGTTCTACATGCAAGAAAAATCCTCCTTCACGTTATCAACAAACGCTTAAAACCCTACTTATCGTGGCAGATTCCCCCAGAGAAGACTGGATTGGTTTCAGGGAGAGGTCATGTCAACAGGTATTCAACATTGGACAAATAACCAAAAAAGCCAGAGACCTCAATCACCCTGTATACCGGTATAGGAAACAGTTTCTTGATTATCGGAAGGCATTTGACAGCCTAAAATGGGGAAAAATTGTGGCAAATTCTGAAAAAAATGGGAGTATCGCCATCCTATCGCCATAATATCGCAAATTATATTTAACATTTATGGTAAAAATATCAGATGCAGAACTCTCGAGAATTGAACGAATGGTGTCAGTATCGGTGGCATTAAAATAAGTAACTTAACTAACTTAACTTAAGATATGCCAATGACACTACACTTCTTGCGAGATCGGCTGAGGAACTGACCTTAATAATCAAAAAAATACAGGTCGAAAGCCGTTTTTACGGACCAGAAAAAAACGGGGAGGGAAGGAAAATAATGATTATCGGCCATCAAAACAACACCATGTCGAACATCAGTTAAATAGGGCAATTTAAGGTAGCCAATTTAAGGAAAACGCATCCGTTATTCAAGAAATTAAAGTATCCACAATATTATCCCAAATAATTCGTGGATGAACACTAAGATTCTTCGGCCCCATTGAGCGCATGGATGACAGTAACCTAGAAAGACAGAGACTGCCTCAGTGACGGATTCTGAATCGCGCGGCAGACCTTCCCCAAAATTGGACAGATCAAATTAAACACCTAATTGGTTCATTTTTCCAATATGCAACCAAGGAAGTAAAAAATTTAAAAAGCTGGTGGAAAATAGTTCGAAGAAGCCGCAAGTGAAATGAGTTTCCATAGATCACGACTCTTCTGTAAGGAAAAATACGAAGAAGACAAAAATCCTGCAGTTATGTTTGTTCACAAACCCTTTACGTCAGAAGTAGATTATGTTTCCCCAAAGTAGGGGTCGCCTTTCAACTCATCTAAAGCCCAATTCGTGCACTTTGTATCTTTCCGAATTCACACAATGTACTGAACACAGCAGCCCATAAGTGTTATATACATTTTAAACAGTGTTGCTGCTATTGCGTTTTAAAGTTCTGACTCTCTTATTGGAAAAATCTTTATATCCATATTCGATAATAACAATAGCACAGTTTTGAGAAAAATTAACTCAATAAAATTTGCGGTGCGTTAAAAAACGGGCGATACCCGATAGGAAAACGACCACCTTCACTATATTTGTACGTCATAACATTAGTTATGACGTACAAATGACATTAGTCATAACATTAGTTATCAGTGAAATGATACTCTATGTGTATTCGACGTTAAGACATATAATACCACATAGTTTAAACATGGATTCAAATAGTTGCAAACATAGAGAGAGATCTCATAGAGAGATTCACAACGCAATCCACGGCACATACCATTTCATCGAATATTTCGGACAGGAGTTTACGCCGGATTTCAAGATTTGAAGTCCCACCCGAACAAAATCCAGCTAGTGCGTGCGTTGAAAAATGAAATTCACGTTAACCACATAAATTTTGGTCGTCAATCCTTGGCTTTCTTCATCAAAAATGAATTTTTTTTGAATAAACACAATTTTCGATATTGATCTGATGATAATTTTCATATACTGCACAATAAATCATTGCACAACACAACGGCCACAGTGCGATGTGCAATATTACCTTTCAGCATTAAGCCGGCGCAATACATTGGCCCACATGGCCATACCAATGTTTGATACATCGTTGGTTAAACTTGAAGAGATTTACCACTAAACACCAAAACACTTTTTTTAACTGCTCGACGCACGTTTCGCTAACCATGTTAGCATCATCAGGAGATGATTTATTCTGGATCAGATTTTTACACATCACAAAATAATCATCCATACATTGGCTCTACATAATACCGACAACGAATCAGCAAATGGTTAACGCATCCATCAGGGCCTTCACAAGCGCCAATTTTACCATCCACACATTGGTCAAGTGACACTTGCCATATCGTATGGTCGATGTGTGACACCGGCTTTAGGAGTCCTTACTTGTTTGGTACTGTTAAATTTTTAACTGATATTTTTATCAACCCCTTATGTTTACATGGTACATTTTTTCATACAACAATTAACCGCGTTTCATCTTGATGATAAAACATAGTTTTAGCAAGACAGACGTCTGCTCAATTTGCTAAGATATTACCTAGGATACACCAGATTTAACGGCATTTGATTATAATTTATAGAATTATTCGAACAGCAAGGACTACGTTGAATCACCAAAAAATATTATAAAGCGCAAACTCAGAATTTAACAAAAATAAAACCGAATTCTACTAGATATGCTAAATTATCTAATGAGAAGTGTGCAGTTGAGATTGGAAGAGTCTTTACGAAAAGGAGAAGATCACTTTTCAAAGTAGTGTTTTGATAATCGACTGTTTCTCTGCCTCGCCCTGTAATTTATTTTAACAATTGAAGCAGACGCCAATGCGTCTGCAAAGTCTAGCCCTAAGCTCTGTTCAAAACCATGCATCAACAAATTCCATCAATTATTATCATAATATTGAGAAAACCAATACACTAATATGTAACAAACAGTACCCCAATTATAGGTAGAGGGAATGTTAGCTTTGTTCTGTCATGTATGCAAATCACCATTACAATTGTTTCATCAGAAAAGATTTGCCAAGTTCGGCTTTCAATGTATACATGTTAAAATATCTTACCAAGAAAAAACAGTATTTATGATTTTTCCTTTGTAAACAAAGAATTATACTTTACTCCTCAGAGATTTAATCCGATTTCAACTTTTTTCTCCCTCAAATAAACGTTCCTTTTTGGTTCCACTTCGAAATATTCAGTCGACGGTTTTTAACAAAAACTTGACGGAAATAAGTCACAAAATTAGGACAATTTTAAGACATTATTTTAAAAAGGCTTCAAAGCGACTGACGCAGCTCGTGAGATTTGCGATGTGGAGGTAGAAGGTGTCATATCAATCCGCACTGCTCAGCTTTGGTTCAGAAAGTTCCGGGAGAGAGACGTGAGTCTTGAAGGTAAGGGAAGATCAGGTCGTCCATTATCTCTCGATGCTGACGCTTTAAGAGCAGCCAACTATGGCTGCAGATCCTAGAACAAGCCCTAGGAAATTTTCAGAGGAATTGAGAGTCCCATCCCATACTTCCGTTAACGGGCATTTACGATGCATAGAAATAGTGCCAAAGAGATATAGTAAATAATTAAATACCTCAAAAATGCAAATTTTTGTATATAAGTAGTATAGGACTAGTTAGTGAACTTGAAGCATATATAAAATGCACCTGGTATCCTTGCCACAAGAAGACATAAGTCAATAAATTCGGTCCCTGTCTCGCAAAATTTCAGAGTGTCAAAATAAGCATTTAATTATTTTTTTATTTTATTTATTTAATCCTGTCTGAAACATCGAAACCATATGAACAGCACAAGTACCGTTGTTAAAATTTGTAGAGGTAAAATTGTATAAGATATAAAATACAAAGCAACATAGAACATAAATACTAACAAGTTTTAGACCACAAGATGGCCACGTCTAACTCGTTTGGCGTAGCCTTCATGAGCTTCTCGACGGTGCAGGTGTTTGGGTATAGCTTGCATTGCATGAATTGCATGGCAGTAGTCCATTCATGTCCACAATCGCATAGTACCGATTCGTCTGAAAGCCCCCAACTGTTTATATGACTTTTGCACCTTGCAACTCCGAAGCGTAATCTGTGTCCTGGAGGAAGTTCCTTCCTTGATGTAAACCAGTCTGGAAAATGGGGGTTTCTATCATGCCATGTTTCTAATCGAATTTGTTGCGGCTGCTTGCATACAGTGGCTAAATAACCCAATGCCAAAGCTGTAGTTCTGACTATCCTGGGTTGTGCGCCCCACGTAGTGCCTACTAGATTACGTACGATGTCGTTTCTAGCAGTCACTTTGTGCTTGGTATTCATGCAGTGTTTCCTGTAAAGTAAGAGCTCTGGAAGTCTATAAAGAATCTTCTGTTTTGGAGTTTTTTGAAAATGAGTTTTCCAATCTTTTATGTCAGGCCATAGCCCTTGCTTAGTGCATACTCTTTCCGTAATAGCAGTCGATGATTGAGTGAATCGTAAGCCTAGAATAGGTCTATTATGTCTAAGATAGCTCGACTGATAAATTTTTCCTCGACTCCATCCTCGTTGTGTTAGTGTCAGTACCTGGTACCATTTACCCGGTCTAAACCCGGCTTGTTGTGGGATCAAGAGAGGCTCTATTGTATCCGAGAATATGTGGAGAATCATCAGCTCAGGAATTTTATAGGGATGGTATAGTAATGAAATAGGTCTATAGCTCTTAGAGTCATTCGGTTCTTTGCCTGATTTTAGAATGGCTATAAGTCGGGACATACTCCTGAACTTCGGTAATTTTCAAAATGTCGTACAGTTGTTGATTAATGCTAGTAACCAAGTCCTGGAAGCTGGTTCGAAATGGTTTCTCTGTCCCACTCGTTTGTCTACTGTGTGGTCGCACTCTAATCTATTAGCTTGAATGTGCATATTGCGTTTGTATGAGGGATTGCACCAGCGGATGTGCATTTGGTCTGATTTAACATTTGCGTGGGTAGTAGTTTTTGCATAGTCGCTGGCTAGGTGCTTAAGAAGTCCCCACGCCTTATAAGTACACCGACCCATATCGATTTCCTCCATCAGCTTAACCTATTCTTTCCTTTTTGCATCTGATATCGAGGAGATAAAAACGTTTGCATATGCAAGAGTTTTTTCGCCAAAGAGGTCACTTCAATTCAATTTCTTAACCATCTTTAGCGAAAACAAAACCCACTTTCTTTAAAACGCTGCACCCGTTAATTATCCTTGATCTCCTGCAATGTTCGCCTCCATCCGGGTCGACTTTCAACAGCTCCTTTTTTATGTGAAGTAGTTATTCAGCATCTTTTCTTAAATTGTCATTCGATCCTGTTTTTGAGTTACCTCTCTTTCTGTTACCCACTATATATCATTCTATGATTCCTATGGCATTCCCGTCACGTATCCCGTCCATCTGAATGGCTAAACTCTCACACTGACTACAGTATCCAGGTCTTTGTATAATTGCTTGAGCTTAACGAGCAGATCGAGATATATAACCATATCTTCAGTTTTCTTTCAAAAGTCCACGGCCTCGTAGCCGTAAATGACTAATAAATTTGATATCATGAATTTCGAGTCTCTTTGAATAAGTTTAGACCTCAGGATAGGCTACAGACAATAAGTAGTTTTCAAGTTTTTTTTACTCATTTTCATCACCGTTGTTTTCTATATTTGGCTTTCACCTTTACCATATTTCATGATAAGTCTCTTAATGATCTTTTGGATTTGGTTAATCTGTTTAAGTCATATGTGTACCTTAATATCTATTTTTCTATATTATACCATCACTGTTTCATATACTGTCAGTTTAGCTGATGACTTTGTTGAATATTTTATAAAACAGCACTGATGTCAATCCATCGCCCAACGTCCTGTCGTGTTGTGTATTTTTTTCTACTGCCTTAGAGTCAACCATCGTGTTACGGGTTAATCTAATAAGTTTAGCTGATATTTACATTTCCTCCTTAAGGCGAGAACCACTGTTTTTTATATGCGATCGTACACCTGTCTAAATATCTAGAATAAAGAAGCTTGTTGTTTTGTCCAATATTTGGTGGACTAGAACTCATCTATAGTTGAGAGGTCCCCTTCTAATATCCGCTGATATTCGCCCGTTTCTTCATTGATATATGCCACTATTCTCTGTCTTACTATATTTGTGAGAACTTTAGTTGTGTAAAGCAAATGATATGCCACATTAGTTTTCGCATTTCAGTATATCTTCTTTCTTATGAATCGAACACTTTTACCGCCCTTCAGGCATCTGCTCACGATTGCAAACACGTCAGCAATGATGACTGCAACATCAGTTATTATCAGTTACCAATTAAAGCTCTCCTTATTCACAGTATCCTCCAGATTTGGCGCTAGCGAATTTATTCCATTTCCAGAATTATAAAAATGGTTGTACGAAAAGATATTAAAATATAATGACGAAATCATAGACAAAGCAAACACATTTTGAAGAATTTGGCAACGCACGATACAAAAATGGTGTAAAAATGTTTGGAAATCGAGTATTATTATGTAAGCTAAATAGATAGTATATCCAAGAATAAGTGAAGAAAATGCCAAAAAAATCTTGTCAATACTAATAACCTTTAAGCTCATATTGAACATCAGTTTTGATAATCCAGAGTTGCCATACCCAATTGTTATAATACCCAAGGATACAAAATAATACGATACCAAACAAACTTAAAATATAAAAACTTACCTTTCCCAAGCCCGGAAGTATCTTCACTTGACGGGAAGGTACGTACTGCACGGAGGAACACGCCATAGGAAAAAAAATAAAGGAAAAGTTAGTAATGTGTATACAAAAATACCCAAATACTAAAAAAAATAATTCTATTCGTGTCAAAGTCGATTATGAACAATTTGTGTTTGCACAGACGAAAGAAGTGGAAAAAATTGATTATTCAAAAAGTAAAAAAAAAACAAACAAAAAACACACAAAATGTTAGTTGAAAGGAAGATGGGACAAAAGGAACCTTTTGGACACAGAATCATAGTTTTATTTAAATAAAAGAAGTTTAACTTTTTTTTAATTTGTATTTATTTTGAAAGAAACAAATCACAAAATTCTACCAGAATAAATATGATTAATAAATAAAAAATATACTAATTACTGTAAAAATGTATTCTTTTTATTAAAACTTGTTAGTAAAATCGAAGTTCTACATATTTTTTAAGGTTACAAGCTCACTCAGTATCAGTAAGGATTTGAAATAAATAATATCTAACAAATAACTTTAAATGAACCTTTTCCTGAAATTTTCAAAATTGTGATACCAATTTAACTTCAATCGGTTATAGTAAAGCGTTTTTGGAAATATATTGGACCCATTTAGGAAAAGACCCATTTAAACAAAGAAAAATTTAAACACGGTAAGACCAATGACGATAAGAGGTACCACCAGGCAAGTTTCCGCTGCTGGTGGAGCTGTAGCTCGAATGATACCCGCCAGGGCCGTCACCACGAGAACGCGAAGTTCTCTCGTTGGTGTAACTGTAACCTCCAGGTCCTCCACCGGAGGAACGAGTTACTGATTCAGAAAAGCTGGAAGAACTTGTGTTGGGGCGAGAATATGGATCACCGGACCGTCTGGAGGAGTCGGAGCTAGAGGAATACGAATAGGAGTAGACTTCTTCGGCAGATCGGCGATTACGGTCTGGATAATCCGTCACCACATAATGTCTGGGACTCTAGGAAAGATAGAAAGAGGTTAGGCACAACGGTTTCAAGCAAGGTCAGTATTGGTTTGGTGTTGGTGAAGCATGTTGTGTTTAGAAAGCAGCGTGGTTAAAATAAATACATGTAGAGACTTGATTTAAAACAATTTATTAATAAAAAAATTAACTCTCGTAGGTTTTAATATTGAAAATATTTTCAAAAATTTAGTTTGGCATGATGTGAATACTTGCACGTGTACATTGATATATATATATATATATATATATATATATATATATATATATATATATATATATATATATATATATATATATATATTAATACAACATATATATATATATATATATATATATATATATATATATATATATATATATATATATATATATATATATATATATATATATATGTTGTATTAAAAGATTATTTCAAAATATAGAGGAAGATCGGCAAAATCAAATATCATAGGATAGTATAATGATATCTCAATAGCAACAAAATTGGATTCTGATTTTACAAATATGCTACAATGGCAATAAACCTAGAAAATAAATTTCAGCGACCGCGTAAAAAAGTGGAAAAATATAAACAAGATGGTAATTGATGTAATCATGAACTCGTGCTTTGTGAAAAAGGATTTTTTAAAATATAATTATTTTGATTGTTTTTTCAGCAGTGGAGGAGAGCAATGTATCAATATTCCTATATACAACATGTTGAGGAACTAATTTGCTTTAATAATTAGTATTCGGTGAAAATTTCCATGACTCCCTGTTTGCCAGATATGACACCATGTTCCTTTTATATTTGCCCACTCTATCAAAATAAATTCATATAATTAATTGACTCTGCACAATCGACTCTACTCTTTCAATTCGACTTTGAGACTTTGAGAATTAGAATCACAAATGGCAATAGAAGAAGATTAATATACAGGCAACAAGAAATGTAAAAAAATATATATCTAGATCATTTCATAGCTATTGATCTGAATCAGTTTTAATATATTTTTTTTAATAGTAAAAAATTACTTTTCAGTCTCAACAAACAAAGGATAATTTTGTTTAATTTAATATGCATTAACAGCAAATGTCAACAGGAAAATTAAAAAAACAGTACTTGCATTGCTATTCAGACAAAATATTATCTCCATATCAAACAAAATTATTTAAATTACTATTTTTTATCTTACAGCAAACAAGAAAATCCTCAGCAGATTCGGAAACAATACATTTCTAACTTAACATGAAGTTATACGAGGATAAAGTAAAAAGCCAGATACTTTCTAAACCAAAGGTTGTTTCTTTGACCGAAAAGCACTTTATATTATGCCGTAATCTCCATTTAGCTGGATATACTTCGCCCAACAATTTTCCACCTTTTTTTCCGTTCAAGAAGTACGACTCTGATGATCTCTTCATTTGTTGTGAATTTCCTTTCAGCCAGCTACTTTTTCATGTTTGGAAAGAGAAGGATGTTACAGGGGGCCAAGTCGGAACAATAGGGTGGATGCACCATCAATTTGTAGCACAAATTGATCAATTTCTTTGTAACTACGACGAACAAATGGGCGGGTATTTTAGGAGCTCTTCTTAAAAGTTGCAATATAATATTTCCCTAAAATTGCATTGCCCTTTTACAACGAGTAGGTGACGATAATACAGTGCGAATCCTAGAAAACAATAGCCATGGTCTTTCCGATGAATGGAAGCATCTTCGCCTATTCCTTGGGGGTACGTTCCCGAGGTAAAACCCACTATTTTGGCTGTCTCTTCATCGTTGTTGTATAGTAATTAGTCCAAGTTTCATCAATAGTCAGAAAAGTATTGGGAATGTGGTTATTCATATCTAAATACCAGTATGAAGTGGTCACTTGATTCGACTTGAGCGACCGTGGCACACGCCGCACTAGCAGCTTCTCATGTCCAAATATTCATATAGGATATTCCATACACGTTTGTCAGAAATTTTCATCAGCATCAATCAACATCATCTCAACAATTGCTCCAACCTTCACTCTATAATCGACTAACACGATATCATGGCTTTTGTTGACCATTTCCTCCGTGGTGACCTCTACGGAGTGTCTTAAGTGCGAAGCATTATTCGTGTTGGTTTGACCTCATCGAATCTCGGTAAACCAGTAAACTTTCGAAACATGAAATGTCAAGGAACAGAATTCAAATGATATTTTTTTAATGATAATCATAGCTTTTTTCACTATGTAAGATGTTTTTCCATGTAAAAATTAGTGTTTAACCCTTTATAGCCTCATGTGACAATTCTGTAACAAACCTTGAAAACCCCGTCAGACTACACACTGAGTATATTTAGTTCATTGAAATCAATGTGACTTCTGTCAATTTGAACTTCGACGTTAGCTAACGATACAAGTTTGTACTCGTGCAAATTTTAAATTTCACAATAACATACAAAAAGTGCAAATAATAGTATTAGTTTTCTGTAAATCTCTAGGTAAGTGAATGAATAAGTTTATTCATTGTTAGCAATCAATATTTTTGCCTTTTTATTTTAACACCAATACATTTTTGTATTTGTGACACTCCTGTTACATTGAGTAAGGAGAGTAATATTAATAGTAAGTAGAGTAGATGAATGTTATTGCTAAATCGGTTAATTGTCTTTCAGAATGGCGTCACGATTATTGCGGGATAATGAGATATGTGATATAGTTTACCAATATAAGAATTAGTATAGACTTGATGACGGTAATGACAACATTATTGATCCCGATTACCAACCACTATCAGATGACATTGAATCTTTTTTGGCTTGTGATAAAATAACCGAAATTGACGTAGATTTAATCATTGAAGCTACTGAACGCAATAAGCCTATATGCCCTCATTTCCAAAACCGAAACAGCAAACCAACCAATCGGTTTCATATCATCAAAAAAGAAAAAATGCAGTGGAAAAAAAGAATCTTATTCTAAGCAACCAACAAATACGATTTCTTGGAAATTCCACTTTACCGTTCTCAAAGACCTGATAAGTTTTATTGCTGAACAAACGAATACTTATATTATTCCAAAAAATCCTAATCAATCCTTTCAAGTAACTGATAATGATATCTAGTAGTTTATTAGAGCAATATATATAATGTCATTGCTACACTTATCGAGAGAAACCACACAGTCATTGGAATTCATCCATTGGTACCCCTATGATCCAAGAAACAAAAGTTTGAAAAAATATATACATTTCAATGACATGCAATATACATTTCAATGACAATTCTAAGATGCCATTATGTAATGACCCGAATGGTAATTAGTTATCCAAATCAGCTATCCTAACTATCTATTCGTTATCCTATCAGTTAGACCTATCGTAGAAAATTTGAACGAGACTTTTAGTAGAGGTCCCATGGAGCACTATATTTGCGTAGATGAACAGATTTGTTCCACTAAAGCTAGAAACAATTTGAAAAGGTATAATCCTCAAAAACCGCACAAATGAGGTTATAAGATATTTGTTCTCGGTGGGTTTGTGATTTTGCATATAAAATTGAACCCGAAACGGGAGCTGAAGCACCTAACTTAAGACCATCATCTAACGTAGTTGTGAGAATGGTGCGAGTAATAGCAAGACATCAAAATTATCAACGATCTTTTGATAATTATTTCACTTCATTGCCGTTACTAGAGTGCTTAACTAAAGAGGGTATATTGAGTTTTGGGACAGTACGGCCCAATAGAATTCCGGATTGGAAATTGGCCGATGACAAGGTAGTGTTGAAAAAAGAACGCATATTCTCTATTGAATATGTGGCTGACATGGAAGGACATTGAAGGACAACAAAGTTATCACCCTCTTATCATATTTTTCTGGTGAATTGCCTAAGGCTCAGATCAGACGTTACGATAAGGCCAATAAGAGATACATCAACATTGATCGCCCTCATATCGTAGAAGAATACAATCGGCACATGTGTGGCGTAGATTTGATAGATAGTATTATGGGGGGATATAAAATTATGATACAAAGCAAAAGATGGGAATTTCGGATGTTCTATCATTTATTAGACCTCACGATGGCTAATTCTTGGCTTCTATACCGAAGAATCCAAAAAGCAAAAACATAACAAACAACAAATGTCTTCATCAGATTTTCGACTTGAGGTAGGGGAGACTTTATGCAAGCTGAACTGAAGCCTAACATCAAGAATCGAAGATCGATTTAAAATTAAATTCAGGTAAAAAAATATAAGGGTTCCGCGCAACATTTTCCACTAATTGTAGTACGGCAAGATCAAATCGGTCACTGGCCACTTTGGGTCGAAAAGAGGATACGTTGCAAGTTTCCTGAATACAGTGGAGTAACACAAACCATTTGTGAAAATTGCAGTGTAGCATTGTGTTATAATAAAAAAAATAATTGTATAAGTATAATTTTTTAGTTTAACTCAATGTTACAGTAATGTCACGCTTCCTAAAATGTCCAATAAATGATTAATAAACAAAATTATTGACTTTATTATTGACAAAATTATTGAAAGTATTTTTTTTATTACCCTAAACCAGTCTCTTTTCACAATAACCTTAAAATTTTCTTAAAAACACACGAAATTCACTTTTTTCTATGATTACAAAAATATCGAACTTTTGATCGAATCTGCTTTCGAAGACTGTCAAAACAAAACTAAATGTCATCGACTTAAAGTTCAAGAAACGTTACCAGAAAGATACCTAGTTTTTAGATATGCAATCAAATTTATGATTGCACCGCCACCTATCGCAAAAGTATCTGACTTTTCACTTCATCCTTGTACGGTTGGAGGTTATTAACAACACATTAAAATAAATAAATTTCTGAATGATGCAATATTTTGGCAACGCTCCAATATTTGTTCTATTAACAGTATTTTTTGTCTGATTATATTTTTTTTACAAATTATTAACACTATAAGAAGGCAATAGAAAAAATTTGTTAGTATGATATTAAGCTCAAGAAAAATAAAAATTAACTCATGATAAAAGAAAAACCTTTATGATATAGTCTGATACAAACACAAATTCGCGATGAAGCAAAAAAATTAAACAACCGATATTCAATTGGAGAACCTTTTTATTTTTTTTAAATACAAACTAACGGCACTTGTACAGAAAACAAAAATAAATATACATCCACGAGCTGTAACATAAAACTGGCGCAAAGCAATAAATGCAATTTTAACTAATACTATACGTAGAATGAAATTGGTAGTTTTTTAAAATTTGTTTGCTCTCAGCTACTATTTGGTTATTTTAAATTAACAGGTGAATACGCGATAGAATAAATTGTTGCCTAGAATAAGCAAAAATCAAACACAAAATTATCAAAATGCTCCATACCAAAACAATAGTTTGTTTCTTATATAAAGCAAGTTGAAATTTAACTACAGCTCATCTACACATTATTACCAAACTGGCGGTAAGTCAGAATAGGCAACAATTTTTCTTTTATAAGGCAAATCAGGACATTCCGCCACTTTATGTAAACGTGGCAACACCACGTCCATGTTATCTTCGTTGGGAGCCAGTTCCTTTCTCAACAGATGACAAAAGATTCTCTCTCTGGTTTTATCTCTGGTGGTCATGTACGGTTGGATGGGTTCGAGATGGGCCTTGGGTTTGATTTTGGCTCGTTCTTGCGGGTCCAAGATCGATTTCCGTTGTGGGCGTTGATTTTCCTCTTCCTTCTTGGCCGGTCGTTTGCCGAAAGCGGTCACAGGATCAGGAACCAGACTGGGCCTTGGGACGAACGGTACTTTCTCCCAGGGTATTTCTCGTTTCTAGAAGAAGGTCAATGATGTCAATTTCCGTTCGTCCCATTTCCAGACTGCTTTTAAGCGGATAAAGGAAAAGGGAAAAGGAAACCAGTACAGAATTATTTATTGGGACTATATAAAGGATGTTCTACTTTAAGGAAAATTATAGTGAAGAAAAAGCCCAGTCTTATTGCAAAAATAATATAAAATAGATTAAAATTTTTAAAGTTTAGAAATTCGTATTATAATTAATTGAAAGGTATACATATGAGTTTCAATACGCTTTTTGGCGAATATTTGACATGATATACTCAATTCAGTTCTACATTTAATCACTTACTTAACTGATTTAAAAAGTAAATATAATAATATACCCCAGTATTCAAAAAATTTAGTGCATTGTTCATACTAATTATCGTTGCTGATATTTTTTATTCCTATTCACTCTATAGAGCTAGTTATAGTTTTCTCCCATTTCGAAACCCTATGCTAAAAATTAATTTTGAATCTTTTGCTATTTTCCTTCTTTCATCAATCCAATTCATAAAAATTGCCATTGAGACTTTCACATATATCTCCTTCCTACTCATTCAAACATATGCTTTAGCATCTATAGGTAAGCAAAATGGCAGTGTTTTTTTTTCCATATCAGACCTCTCCAGATGTTGAAGTCGAGCAATCTTTCCAGGGTTTGTGAGGGTAACCTTGTGGTCTTCTGCTGGCTGGTTTAGATATTTTTATCATATTATCTTATGCATAAGCTATTTTTATGTAGTCCATGCTTTCCAAATGCCGGTCGCATTGGCGCAGGCGGCAAACCGCATTCGGTTCTAGAGCTCGGATGGTGGTATTTATTTAATTCTTCGGTTCGTCTTACTTTCTACCCCACACACACACACATATATGCACTTACAAATACACACACATATATGCACTTACAAATACACACACATGCACACATATATCCACACCTAAATGTCTGGGATTGCTTCTAGGCAAGAGTGTAAATCCGACAACGAATTACCCCTCAGTCACGCTATTTAATGGCTGGGTAAGGTCGGATGTCTCCTGAGAAGTGTTTTACATTCGTCACTTGCCAGTCGGTAGGCTTCCTGATAGACTTATGGGTAAGAATATAACCAAGGGTTGATAGCCTGAAGGGGTGCTGGCCTGGGTTGTCGGTGGCTGATGACCGTGCTTCGGAACCCACTTTAAGCTGTTGGTCCAGTCGCTAAATAGCCTTATAGTTGCTAACGCGTCTCTCACCCCAATCCTTAAGCATTCCCAGATGTTTATTTCAATATATTCTTATTTTTCTTATATATCTCTTTAAATTTTCTAGGTTAATATATTGTGTTATATGATTGCTCCTTACTCGCTCCCTTATGGCTTACCGTGAATTATTCCTAGAAAACTCATCACCATTCACATCACTTCGGATGCATATGTCATTATAAATAATAGCGATGTTTTGTAGATTTTAACCTTGGTTCACGTATACGTCTGGTTTCACGTATTTGTTTCTCTATATTTTATTATCCATGATTATTTTAGGTGAGGTTATTTTAGGTGGTAGTATTTATAGGTTTTTATTGTCATGTTCAATGTCTTTGCTGCTTTATTAAATATATGAAGATTTCCTTATAAGTTATCTTCTGATTTATTCTTTTAGATGTATTTCCTATCCAGCAGTTCTTGAAACTGGTTCGAAACTTGAAAGCGAAAGGACCCAGTGAATATCCCTGTCTTATTTCAATTTCCTCTCTAAGAATATATTAGTTTTGAACATTTGCCTAATTTCTGCTAATACTTGTATTAGTGGATGTTAGTATCCTTTTGTATCCCTCCTTACGCAGTATTTCAATAATGTAACTTAATGCATCTTAGCTTAACTCTGTAACAAGGTTTGAACATATCTACGGAAAAAATTTATTTGTTTTATACATTAGTATATATATATATATATATATATATATATATATATATATATATATATATATATATATATATATATATATATATATATATATATATATATATATATATATATATATATATATATATATATATATATATATACTAATGTATAAAACAAATAAATTTTTTCCGTAGATATGTTCAAACCTTGTTACAGAGTTAAGCTAAGATGCATTAAGTTACATTATTGAAATACTGCGTAAGGAGGGATACAAAAGGATACTAACATCCACTAATACAAGTATTAGCAGAAATTAGGCAAATGTTCAAAACTAATATATTCTTAGAGAGGAAATTGAAATAAGACAGGGATATTCACTGGGTCCTTTCGCTTTCAAGTTTCGAACCAGTTTCAAGAACTGCTGGATAGGAAATACATCTAAAAGAATAAATCAGAAGATAACTTATAAGGAAATCTTCATATATTTAATAAAGCAGCAAAGACATTGAACATGACAATAAAAACCTATAAATACTACCACCTAAAATAACCTCACCTAAAATAATCATGGATAATAAAATATAGAGAAACAAATACGTGAAACCAGACGTATACGTGAACCAAGGTTAAAATCTACAAAACATCGTTATTATTTATAATGACATATGCATCCGAAGTGATGTGAATGGTGATGAGTTTTCTAGGAATAATTCACGGTAAGCCATAAGGGAGCGAGTAAGGAGCAATCATATAACACAATATATTAACCTAGAAAATTTAAAGAGATATATAAGAAAAATAAGAATATATTGAAATAAACATCTGGGAATGCTTAAGGATTGGGGTGAGAGACGCGTTAGCAACTATAAGGCTATTTAGCGACTGGACCAACAGCTTAAAGTGGGTTCCGAAGCACGGTCATCAGCCACCGACAACCCAGGCCAGCACCCCTTCAGGCTATCAACCCTTGGTTATATTCTTACCCATAAGTCTATCAGGAAGCCTACCGACTGGCAAGTGACGAATGTAAAACACTTCTCAGGAGACATCCGACCTTACCCAGCCTTTAAATAGCGTGACTGAGGGGTAATTCGTTGTCGGATTTACACTCTTGCCTAGAAGCAATCCCAGACATTTAGGTGTGGATATATGTGTGCATGTGTGTGTATTTGTAAGTGCATATATGTGTGTGTATTTGTAAGTGCATATATGTGTGTGTGTGTGGGGTAGAAAGTAAGACGAACCGAAGAATTAAATAAATACCACCATCCGAGCTCTAGAACCGAATGCGGTTTGCCGCCTGCGCCAATGCGACCGGCATTTGGAAAGCATGGACTACATAAAAATAGCTTATGCATAAGATAATATGATAAAAATATCTAAACCAGCCAGCAGAAGACCACAAGGTTACCCTCACAAACCCTGGAAAGATTGCTCGACTTCAACATCTGGAGAGGTCTGATATGGAAAAAAAAACACTGCCATTTTGCTTACCTATAGATGCTAAAGCATATGTTTGAATGAGTAGGAAGGAGATATATGTGAAAGTCTCAATGGCAATTTTTATGAATTGGATTGATGAAAGAAGGAAAATAGCAAAAGATTCAAAATTAATTTTTAGCATAGGGTTTCGAAATGGGAGAAAACTATAACTAGCTCTATAGAGTGAATAGGAATAAAAAATATCAGCAACGATAATTAGTATGAACAATGCACTAAATTTTTTGAATACTGGGGTATATTATTATATTTACTTTTTAAATCAGTTAAGTAAGTGATTAAATGTAGAACTGAATTGAGTATATATATATATATATATATATATATATATATATATATATATATATATATATATATATATATATATATATATATATATATATATATATATATATATAATATATATATATATATATATATATATATATATATATATATATATATATATATATATATATATATATATATATATATAGGTTGAAGTATGCTCTTATATATTAATTCAATGTATTAAGTATATTGTTCAGTAGTGTTAAACCACAATAATTATTATTTGCACAACTCTGTGTCCCTTTTTAAAAATAGATGTTGCACATCTTTTCCACTTATATGCTTTTGACTTTAAATATGTTATTAAATCATCCGTATAGTGCTTCCTTTATTTGTGTTCATCCATACTTAAGTATCTTATTGCGGATTTTGTCTGATTCTGGGTATTTCGATTGTTTCTTTGATTATTTTGATGTTTGTATCTTCATTTGGGCAGTCAAGATCCTGTCCTATAGTAATTTATTCTTCTTGCCCATCGTAATGATTATCAAAATATATTTTGCTTTCTTGTATTCCTATTATATTGGTTTGTATTGTATTTTTTACTCAATTTCTTTTCACACAAATATGTGGAAACGCACTTTTTCCAAAACAAATAATTTTATTGAATGAATTATGAATTATTTATTACGTGGATTTATACACAATTTCGTGATGTCATTACCATGTCGATTAGGGCTCTGCTAATCAGAGGGATGCCTTTATAACAAATTTCTTTCATTGATGTTTCAATTATTGATAATAGAAAAACAATTATTTTGTTAATGAAACAATTTTTTAAAACATGCAGAATGTATTTTTTTTTGAATTTTTGATACTATGTCCAGGAACTGGTAGTCTAAATAAACCAATCTTTGATACTAAATTCAAAAAAAATTAGCACTAAACGCCAAATCTTTTTTTTTATCTTTTCGATGCGCATCATCATGAGATTGAATTATCATGTTTTGAAAAAGTGGTTTGGTGTTTAGTGATAAATTTCTTCAAGCTTAGTGTTTCACACAGAAGGTTCCAATAGAAGGACTGATAATCTTTTATACTAAAACCTTTTGTGAGAAAACTTAACTGAAAGAAAGTTCCCACTCTAGATCCGAATTTTGTTAATTAGATCTGAGTTTTGTTGACATTGGTATTGTTTCAAAATTATCAGCTCTAGAGGAATTCTAAAGTTAAGTGATTGTCATTTATTATTTAAATGGTGGTCTTTTCTGCTTTAACTCTTGGATCGTTTGAGGATCATTGTTATAAACATATAATTTAACATAGTCGGTAAAAGATCTGGTCTGATTTTTAATATCATATTCTTTGTAAACAATTTCTCGCAAAATAAAACGCTTTGAAACTAAATTGTACACCTTACAAATTTATTGCAATTAAATGCAGTTGCATTCAACTTATAGAAACAAATGTTTTAATTAAAAAAATGACGATGTATCTTGAATAGAATAAATAGACTGGTTATTTATCTCTTGTCTGGACCACCCAATAAAGCGTGGAACAAAACTAAAAATATAGCGGATAGCCAGGAATTGGGACAAACAAGCACAGAATTTAAATGTAACATTATGTGAAAGGAGGAATTATTTTTAGATAGGTTTATATTAGTAAATTACGTTTTTCGCCCGATTCTCGAACGTTTACACAAAACCAAAGCAACTGAATTAAATTTTGTCGATATCATGTTACAATTTAATATTTTTTAAATTGTCTCGAACGAAAGTAATGTTTTGTCTTTTTATGTACGATTTCGTAGAACATAGTTGCTTTAAAAAATAAATAATTGTGAATACATAGGTGTAGAACTGTAATATTTATTAAATAAAAATCTAAAACTGCTGTCGCATTACTTTTATTTTTTTCTAAAATAATATTGTTTGCTTCGTTTCCACAATAAAGTGGAAATTGACAAAAAGTCTTTCCTTAAACATTTCCATCAGAAGTAGCCAACATAATCTAAAAATCTAAAATAATACATCACAAAAGTAATTTATAATGCAATACATAATAAATAACTTTTGTAGATGAATACTGATGAACAAAAAACCTGCAACAACCAGTAAACTTATTTGAATCAAACTAAAAATATGCTCATATATCATACTAGCATATCTTGAACACAAAATGTGTTTCACTTCTTGATTGTTCGATTTAATGTTTATGTATGCGATTACAAAATATGTAGCAAAGTAAACGATTAAAAAAAAATGTTTTTATCATGTTGTGAGTTATGTTTCATATATTACTAAGCTAAACAGCATTCTGGTGATTCTTTTAGCAGTGTTAATATACCATAGGTTCCTATACCACAGCTTATCACACAATTTCCCGGTGCTTCTACAATTATGAAAACATGGTGGTTTAAAAATCAGAGGTAGCACAAATACGGGGTTCTGATCATCCTACAAGTATCTGGGGACGTGACAAGCTGTATATTAGACTAACTGATCGAAATCGACATTTGCTCGCGATAAGAATGTGTGCCTATCGTCCTTATTGGTGGTCCCCTCTTACAGTCCCAGCCCTATTTGCTTTAGTTATTATTTTAGTTTTTGTTTAAATAGTCCTATTGAAGGTGGAAGGATCAAACGTTTTCGGGGTAAAGGGCAAAATTTGACTTCCATGTCGAAACGGAATACAGATATAACTCAAACAATTATAGTAGGGGAAGCAGACCTAGTTCTCGAAGAGTGCGGTTAACGTTTACTATTCGTAGTACACATTTTGTGGTGAAAGTTTTGAAAAGAAAAGTTCGCGATGAGCAGGCGCCAAACTGTCGGTCGAAGATGGCGGGTTTTCTTATGAAGACCTAGCAAACCTTCGCGCAGAGTGTTTGCACGTGTATGAACAGAGATTGTCTATCCAACTTAGAGAAATCGCTGATATAGACAGTAAAATCGCTGGACTGGATAGTAAAAGTATATGGTTACTCGCAGAAAATGCAAACTTGCGAATTAAAATCCATAGACTAGAAATTTATAACAAAGCTGATGACAACGTCGGCAGTACCTCACGTGCTTCCAGAACCCCAGCAAAAAAAACAAAAAAAAAACACTACACAAACCACTCCACCAGCCAGGTAGGGCCAACCGGACCCCGAAGAAAGAGAGCAATTAAACATCTCCACAAACGAGGGATATCAACTGGTATTCGCCAGGTCGAAAAAGAGGAAAGGTAAAAAAAGCAATGTCGGCTTCGGAAGTAAGCCAACCTCCAGAAGTACCAATTGCTTCTCCCATCCCGGATTTGACCACAAAATCCGAAGAGATGCTTGAAATGGCAAAAACTGTAATAAAAAAGACACTAGAACAAGTTTCCAACGTCAAACCCAAATCTACAGAAAAAGAAAAGGTGTCAGAACCATCATCTGATAATGACCCAAAACTCTCACCTTTTATACTGCGGGACAAGGTAATGAACTCTCTAAAAAAGAAAAACGTGACTGTCGGGCTAGCCCAGACGAAACCGGACGGAGTAGGGATAGTATCCAAAACGGAATAATATAGAAAAGCCGTAAAAAAATTCTCCTATTACTCACAACCAACTCCAAAGAAACTCATCCGCGTCTTGATTAAAAGCGTGTTGGAAACGATCCCAGCAGGAGAAACGAAGACGGAACTCCACTATCTGGGATTCCATACGACCAACATCACGAGATGGAAAACCAAAGAAAATAAATCGATCACAATAGTGCAAGTTACTATACCTCGCGACGAAAGAAACATCCTGAAGATGAAGGAATTTTATTACCAGCCCGTACGAGTAGAAATTCAAAAGAAAAAATCATTGCATAGTGCAGCTACCAAAACTTAAACAAAGTATTCCGAGAATCAGGCAAAAACAAACCACCCACGCTAATCAGTATTTTTAATCAGCACAATCAGCACAACCAAATAATGTAAGCTAAGGCATTGTCAGAAACTCTGCAAAAGCAAAATTTAGAGGGTTTTGGGCCTAATGCAATCTCAGTTGGGCCCACTCCCTCAAAGCAACCAGTAAAAATCGACTGAACCAGAATCCGGCTATGATGGATAATCCAGATAATCCAGCAAATAAATCCGCTTTTCCCCAACCAGAAGCAAGAATACAGAAACCAGTCGCGTTTTTCGTCATGCCAGCTCACCGGATTTCATGCCTTGCGGCCTGGAACAGGAAAAATCTTCTTATTAACCTCACAAAATCTTTTAGATTTCCTTCTCAGCCTAGAACGTCGGCACCTCCTAGGATAGCAAGAAGCTGCCAACCAACAACAGTTTCAGGAAAACAACAATATCAATGGAAATAGGTAAGAGCCAAAAGGGCTAGCCTATGGGATAGTATTGATCGAACTTTTGAGCGATTGCCCCAGCCGCTAGTACCTTTAAAAGGACTTGAAGCCTAACCTTACCTAACCTAACCCTACCACAATAAGATATAGATCATCTATAGGGTGCATCTATCACATCTATAGTGGTTTTTAGTGCATCCAAATATTAATTTCAAATAAAATAACAACCAAATTAGAAGCCTTCAAAATATTTATTTTATGTGAAATAATATTCAATGACAATAATACAGTTTCGGACAAATGTCCGCCGCGGCTACTTCTAGCAAAGCGCATTCTGTCAATCCAATTTCCGACGACTTTATCAACCAATTGAGGTCTTAAGTCCGAAATTGTCCAAGTTTATTGACTTCCAAGGCATCAATAGTTGCTAGTTTATAGGCAAAGACTAAATATTTAACATAACCCCAAAGAAATTAATCTAAACGCGTTAAAATCATATGACCGTGGTAACCAATTAACAGGTCCGTTCCTCCAAAGAACTTTCTCACCGAATTGTTCCCTCAATAAATCGATTATTGCGTTGGCTATATGACATGTGAAACCGTTGAAACAACGGTTCCAGATCAATACCATTCAAATTCAGAATTAAATAATCTACGTAGTCGAATAACAAACCCAACTACCTGCGATCGGCGACAAATTAATTAATTTGGGTTTTCATTAACACAGCCAGCAACGGCGGGGATATTTTCTTCTGAACGCGCATTTTTTATATTATTTTTATTTTATTATCGAGCAGCGTGAAATGCGTTTGGAATTTGTCGGATTTTAATAATAAATTTCGACAATTTGCAAATGTTGCTCTGGTGTTAAACGTTCCATGATTATTTGACAGTCTAGTGAGACACAGATTTACAAACTTACGTGCAAACCCATGGGTTCATTTGACAGCGACCCATATCGGAAGTTCGGACACACTAAACAATTCACCCTTTAGTTTGGTCCATTCATCATACAGTTACATATTACATAGTGTTATAATGGATATACTCAATATTAATTTTTTGTATTATTTAGATTTTTTATCATTTAGATTTTTTATCATTACATAATACCATAAAGGTATACACAAACACTAGAACACGAATTCAATAAAATATGTTTTACATAGTAATACATTTATTTTTACTCTCGAGTATGCATCTAAAATTACTCACAGTTTATATCAACGTAGAGAAGTAGGGTAGGGTTATTACATCAAGGGTAAATGAAAAAGATAACAAGATATTAGAAATATGTCTCCAAAATTTCTATTTTTGAGCTCTCTTGCCATCTGGTTGAAAAAAGAATATGAAGATATAGAAAATAAGATGAAATTATTTATTTAATTTGTAAATCGAGAAAGTCTAGAAGGTCCTTTTCTTCAGAAAAACAAGATGGAGCCTTGATTCGTATCCGAACACTGAAATAAAGTATAAGTTGTCGAAAATGGTAGATCTCACATTATAGGACCATAGTTTTGTAGATTTAATGATCACAAAATATGCTAAAGTAGAATCACCAAAATGCAACTTTCGGAAACAGGAATATCACAACTGAAGAAATGTAAAATAATAAAAATCCCGCCATAATGAATAATTTGTAAATGGCTAAATGGTCAAGGAAAATCTTGCGTATAACTGTCATACTAATGCCCAGGGATGCCTTAATCTCATCAACTATATGTATAAAACCAGCAACCAACCAAATCTTTAAAAGTGAGTCCTTTAGTATGAAAAGCCCCAGAATGGCCGGAAGGCCAAGAATCGTTACAACATCAAACTTTAGATATACTAAAGGAACAAGTTTATCTGCCTATTTTACCAAGAATCAAACAATAAATTTAGGTAAATAATCTAATAATTTAAAATAAATATGTGAAAACGTTCTAAAAACAATCGAGTTGAAAAATATTACTATATGATTAAAAAGTAAAGTGACCTTTGTTTTAAAAATTCGCGCGATTGAAGTATCAGTACAACCATTACTTTTCTAAGTTGGTATGACTGTCCTTGATATTTGACAGAAGATTCATCGAATTTCGTTGTTAATTTACAAATTATAGCGTCTTTTGAAACTGTTTCAAACATATTTGTCGACCATTTTTTATAATTGATCGAGGATCGAGCAAAAAATTTCCAATAAATTTTGTCTAAAAAACGAAATTTCGTGTGGTGATATATGTTATACAAAGACTTTCGAAATGGTAGAGAAGCAGTTGAAGATGAACCTCGTTCAAGACCTTCCACATAAACAATAAAGAAAGTATTACCAAAACCAAGGATGGTTCACTGAATAATCGCCCATTAAGTATTAAAGGCATTATAGAAAAAAAGTCTAGATATGTAACAAACCAAACAATGATTTTTGCATCACGATATCGCACCATCGCAAACCACAATATTTATTCGTCAATTTTTTGCTAAAAATCAAACAAATACCGTTTCACAAGCACCATGCACGCCAGATATGGCATAGTGTGATTTTTCTTGTTCGCTTAATAGAAGAAACCAGTTCGTGGAGGTTTTTAGTTCATAAAAGCCATTCAAGATAGTTCAAGAGCCCCTCTAAAACTTTTTCGTATAAAGAAAAAGTATCGAAATAAGTGTATTGTAGTGAAAGGGAGTTACTTTGAAGGAGACAAAATAAATTATTTTATTTATAAAGTCGCTTTACTTTTAGATCATAATATATTTCCAAGAAACACACAAAAAGGCAGCATTTAGCTCCACAAAGAAAAGAACGATTTAAAATACAACAATTAAAATAAGTATATCATAGTTCAAAAATCTTAGGAAATGAAATATTCAAAACATTCAATTTCTATAAAATTTCACTGTGGTCTTTCTTAAAACTTAATTTTCACAATCAAAAATTATCAATATACTAGAGACAAAGTAAAATTTTCAAGCTACCATTGTACATGAAAAAAGATTTAAATTTTAATTACAAAAAAAACACAATATCAACAGTGTAAATTATTTATACACAAGGAGTATTATTTTGTAAAAGATTAAAACAGTTTCAACATTCTAATTAACTTTGTGGAATGTAAGCCTGTTGTAATTAAATTAAAGCAGTTTATGATCTCGTTTCAAATTTCAACTTTTACGAGATACAATAAAAAGTTTTTATTTAGTTTACTCAATAACATTCTGAAATTATCTGTATTTACTCTAATAATATAAACACGTGGAACGCAAACTATTGTTCTTGATATTCTGCCAAAGTCTAACCTATTTTATATGTAAACCTAAATATAAATCTGACAACTTTAATAACATTTAAGGGAAAGCAAACACACTCTTCGTGTATTTTTTAAAATATTATTTTATGACAGGATGTTGATAAAAAAAATTGATTTCAATGCTGGTCGGTAGTAAAATGATACACTATATCCTAGAAAACCTTCAAAACGTCTAGAAAAAACGTCCTTTCTGAAAATATGCCAACTCTTGGAAGTCGTTAAATTTCAATAAACTTTTTTATTTGTTTTTTCACAAAATATACTGAAATAGAATGGAATGTTCGTCGAAAAGAATAGTGTTTTACGGATGGCTCCTAGACATTCAGACGCTTTGCCTATTTAATAAGAGGTTTTGAAATTACTAGAACGTATAAAAATGGATTACTTTATATCATTACACTATCTGAAATTGGAAATAAAATAACGCATTTATACAGTGACGAAACAAAGTATTTGAGCAAACTGATTTTTCTCAATTTCCTTAATTTTAAAGTAGAAAAGATAAGCCGGCCGAAGGAACAGGCCGATCATAAAATTGATTGGAAAAAAAAATCACTCAACTCATCCCAGAGTCTGACACCTCGCAATTAACAAACGTAGAATTACATAAATCAGTATTTAAAGGAGATTAATTATGAGGATAGTGGTAGAACAACGTTAGATGAAAAAAGTAAGATACGCTGTTTTCTTCAGAATAAGAAAACTAAAGGACCGAAGGCTATCACAATACGAAGGTTGCTATTTATGTATCCGGAATAATAAATAAAAACCACTATTTATCATTGAAAATGATTTTAATGTTTTTCAAAATATTCTCCGCGATGATTGATACACTTTTGCATACCTTTGAACCAATTGTCATAGTACTTTTTCCATTCCGATTGAGATATCTCCAAAATATGCATTTTAAACGCATCAACCACTCCTTTTGGCGTCAAAAATCGTTGGCCACGTAGTTTATTCTTCACGGACAGGAAAAAAAAAAGAAATCACTGGGTGCCAAACCGGGACCGTAAGGCGGATGACCAATCAATTCAATGTTTTGATCGGTCAAATGCAAGTTTATTATGGATAAATACCAGTAAAATTGTTGTAATTCACGTAAAAATAAAAAAAATATTCAATTAATCCAACTCAACATGAATTTAGACTAAATATCCTAATTGTCTGGCGTCTTACAAAACGACAATTTATCGCTTATTGAAGCAATTTCAAGAATTTGGAACAGTTCATGATAGGCCGGTATCATTGATCCAAGAACAGTGTCAAGCGCTGAAAATATTGCGCCTGTGAGGAGTTAGAAATTCAGGAGTCAGTCTCCAGAAACATCTATTTGATAACTTATTGCACAATTGGGAATTTCTCCCGCAGACTAGGTCGAATTTTTAAAAGTGACTTGCACATGTTTCCCAATAAGATTCAAATTATTCAAGGCCTGTTACACAACTAACACACAATTTTAAGACGAAATAAATATTTTACAGACGACTAAATTCTGTCTTGTTTCTTTTAAAACTTACAAATAATTAAAATGGTAGCAACACGTCGAGACTAGCCCCAGACTGAGAAAGATTATAAAAAAGCCTTCGTTCCGATCTCAAAGATGACCGTCTAAAAAGTTTAGAGAAGTCGTTGGGAACTAATTTAGGTGAGAAGCATGGATACGCGGGAATTAGAAAGAAAAATGTTCCTTAAAACAAGTACCAAAAGTCTAAGGGTTTCCGTGAAAAAAAATTGCAAAATTATTAAATCATCAATCGAAAAACTATGATAAAAATAATCATTTTAATATGTGTAATAGCACATTTAGCAAATATTAATTGGTCATTATCTAACGAATAAATTACATATAAACTAATGAACATTGTTAAAACTTTTTTTTAATTAAGAATCATACACTACATCAGCCAAGAACTACGCGACAACGTAGCAATATCCGCATGACAAAGAATCCTATTTCAAAATGGCGCCAAAAATATTTCAGTGTATGTCAGTGCGTGCATTTCAATTCCATTTAAAACAAAAATTCTGTATTCTGTAGGAAAATATCACAATATGCTTCTTACTTTCGGAGAAGCTCGTATTAAGGAAAACGTATTTTGCAGTTGTCGACCAAATTAGAAACATGGCAGATCTTTTTCAACGTTTTCGGGAAATCTGGTTAAAGTAGTGCCAGACTTACCTTGACAAATGGACATATATAAACATATTACATAGAAGTGGACATTGTATTGGTTATGTATATATAACATTTAACTTAATAAAACAATTAATCTTGCGTTTCTTAATGTAAGGTAAATCATTTAAAACGTGTTATGGTGTAAAAAATGAGTGCTAATGATTTTAATTTATTTTTGTAACAAAACGTTCCAAATTTATGCTGAAACGGATGGAATAAATGGCTATAAAGTATAACAATATATTTTCAAAAATATCTTAAGAGGCCAATCAAACAAAAAACTATATCCGTTCGACCCCAAATTAGGTGTTGAAATAAACACGATGAGGCGATGTTAATTCCAGTGCAATAAAAAAAAAGCAAAAAATGCTGTCCTGTTTTGAGCGAAAATGGTTGCATATGAGATAAATGTTTCTAGGAAAATGTTTGTTCAAAATGATGTAAGGAATCGCTGGATAAATTTTCGCCAATTATTTCCCTTTCCATTATTTTTTATTCCATTCCATAATTATTTCCATTGCCATTTAACCTTTCACATACAATAACACGTTTGTATTCCCAGTTATTCTAAATAATTAGAACCCAAAATCCAGTAGCATGTTAACCTAATTTTGAAGCTCTATTAATGATTTTAATATACGTATGCGATCGTCCTAGTTTACGCTTCAGATGTTCCGCTAATGTGATATATACGTATATTGATTTATATCCTCCATTGAATAGATTAAGCCTCAATGATAGCCGAAGACATCAACCCATAAATCCCAACAAATTACAAAAACAAATTTCCATACTGATCTGACAAAGTCAATATTAATTCATCAAAAATGG
The DNA here is from genome assembly GCA_031761425.1 of Cosmopolites sordidus. Lineage (NCBI taxonomy): Eukaryota > Metazoa > Arthropoda > Insecta > Coleoptera > Curculionidae > Cosmopolites > Cosmopolites sordidus. The sequence goes on from JARFXV010000511.1 coordinate 261,298, forward strand.
AAAATTCAACATAAAGTGGCTTATATATATTTTGATCTAAAAAAAGAACTAAACTAAGTTTCTTTTTATAAACAAATAATAGGACCGTAGAGAGAATAGTTCGAAAATTAATTAAGTTCAAACACGTGGAAAAATACGAGGATATAACACAAAAAGGACAAGGCACAACTTATATACAAGGTCACAACTTCTGCACGACAAAATAAAATTCAAAAGTCATCTAAATGAAATTCATCATCTAAATAAAATTCAAATTCATCTTCCATTGAGAGCTTCAATGATATTCCCCCTACCGAAGTCCTCTGCTGATGGTTATTGACTTTGTGTGTTGTTGTAATTGAAGCGTCATTGTTGCCTTGCTCGTACGTGTAGTTCTTCATAGCCTTTTTTACTGCCCATAATTCAATACCATCTAAGACTAGATGCAAGCCAAGGGGATAATATTTTTTTCTTTTAAGGTTCTCATCTTTTTTTAAAAACTAGGGTGTAACAAAAGTATTTCCTTTTTTTTCCTTTCTTTATAAATAAAGGATTATCCTTCACTCGACAGAGGTTTATCAAATTTAAGCTTATTACTCTGATCAATTCTTCTATTGGAACCTTTGGTGTGAAACACTAAACTTGAAGAGATTTACCACTAAACACCAAATCACTTTTTTTGAACTACTCGACGCGCGTTTCGATAACCATGTTAGCATCATCAGGAGATGATTTAATCTAAGGTAGGGTTTCGTTAGGTAGGGTATTCATATAAATAGACCATAGTTTAGTTTTAGAATTAGATTAAATAATCTCCTGATGATGCTAACATGGTTAGCGAAACGTGCGTCGAGCAGATCAAAAAAAGTGATTTGGTGTTTAGTGGTAAATCTCTTCAAGTTTACTTATTACTCTGACAAATAAACCCTTTTTATTCAGTTTTAAAGTTATTTCTCCGTAAAATATTCAGTCGACAGTATTGAAAAAATAACGTTAAAATGAATGAAATGTCGTGCAATTAGGATAGTTTTAAGACCTAATTATAAAAAAGGCTGCAAAGACACTGACGCTACTCGTGAGATTTACGAAGTAGAGGGGGAAGGTGACATATCAATCACACCTCTCATCTTTGTTTCAAAACGTTACGGGAGGGAGAAGACATGAGTATTGAAGATAGGAAAGGATCAGGTCGTCCGCGATCTCTCAATGCCAATATTTTAAGAGCAGCAAAGAAAACTTTCAGGGAAATTTCGTACTATTAACAAGCATTTGCGAGGTATAGAAATGATGCCAAAGAACAATAGAATTTTAGAACATTAGAACAGTGAATAATAGTGAATAGTGAATAACCTCAAAAACACAAATGTTTTTGTTACACTCTACTAATACAATGACTAGGCTCATTCCATTGATTAGGAATATTTGTTTTATGCAGATATTGGTTGAACAAGATTCTCAGTGCCTCATTATTTCATTGTCAGATTTATCAGTGTTTCTGTTACTTGGTAAGGATTTCATCTAGTCTGAAATCTTTATTAGTTTTCCGCTGTAGCGAGGAAGCTTTGAGCCTTTGAGAAATGATTTGGTGGATATTTTGTTTTGAATCAGGGTCTTTATGTTAGGATTCAATGTATAATGTTTTTGTACGTTTCCATTTTGGTTTTTTACTGCATTTTTAGACGATGTTTATTTTATTATTTTAGTATTTTATTTCCAATAAACTCTTTGTGATGTATGTCCGAAATCGTGTCGAGGCCTTTTCGTTTTATTGCCAATGTCAGTTTTGGAAATAACCAGAATAACCCATTTTCATGCCCAACCTAATTGTTGTTAAATTTGATCCCTAGTATTTTTAAATACGTTTAGGTTAAGTAATAATAATATTAAACATAGGTTTCAAGAAGGTTGAAATTTCTAAACATAATAATGTTTATTTATGTATCAGGGACTTATTAAAGCACAGTCTCTTGATAAAGCCTACCAAATTGATTTTTTTGTTAATCAATTTTTTTTGAGAAAATATGTTAATTTGTTATAAGAGATGTTTTATTTTTTTTATACCACTTTATTATCTTTTTTTATTTTTCTTCCTTAAAAATAGACAATGAGTCTGAGTGTACATTTCAGTGTACTATTTTATTATTACATTGCAAAAATCTTTCATTATCCAAAGAATAGGGGCTAAAGATATTATTTAAAACAAGATTTTTTTTATATAAATATATTATTGACAAGATTATCTTACATTTAAGTTTATAGGCCTTATTATGTGGCCACCATTTATGACCACCTTAGCCGGTGGTCATAAGAGGTTTTCGAATTGTTGATTTTTGCCTACATTTAATTAGAAAATGTTGATTTTTTTCGACCATCACTCATAAATAAATAAAAGATAAAGAATAATTTTGTTTTCATTTTTTTACACTTATATTTATCGAGATATTAGCATTTTATCAAGTATTATATCAAGTACCTTAGTAGCAAAGAGCATATCTCTTGCTCCCAGTAATTGCATCTAACTCGAAAAACCTAGGCTATAAACTATCCTTGACAAGCCTGACAGAGCCACAACAATCATTTCGAAGAATGTCAACCATTTTGCTGGATATTTTCTTTGATTGGAACTGTTGTTAATGGACCTGACTTTCGGTCATCTTCGAGGTTCTCTCCACCACCGGAATTTGCCACTTAAAAAATATTTTTACGATTTAAACATTAAACAACGATTCATTGGTTCTGTACCATAAACTGATGAAATCAGTATTCGATCAATATTTTTTCAACCGACGCTTTAAAGCAATTATCGCGTTGTTACGAAGAGAGACTAAGTCACTTCGCTAGACGAAGACATTATAACACTTAGAAAACCTAAATATGATAATGCGTGAATTCACTCAAACATTTTGTTACTTATTATTTCATCAAACCATCTACTAGACTCACCAATCCACAATTACTAACAAAATCAGGATCTTGGCAAGATTATAGGGATTCAGGAATTAAAGCTCAGCGCATTGACAAACGTAGAAAACTATTTTTAAAAATTTCAGTAAGAGCATATCATCCACCAACTTTCGATTAATAATCATTCGAACACGTAACCAAAAAGATAGGTTCTCCATGAAAGCATTGCTCGTTTTGATTGAATTTTGAAGGCCTAATCTCATAAAATATATAAAGTTGTACCAAAAATATCCAGTTTCGTCAATATAAAACAAGTCCTTCTACATCAAGGCAAAGTTAAATTGCATATTACAGACAAATGATGGAAATCTCCAAGATATCAATACAAGTGAAATTCTATCAAGTCCACCATACAACCATTTAACTTTCACTTTTTGCGTTTATTTGCAGAACTTCTTGATGGACTCATATTCAATAACGATACCTTAAAGCATAAAAAAACTTGAAAATTTAATGTGTTAGATAATGTTCTGGGCATTATCCAGAATGGATAGAATGTTCAGGAAGAATAGAATGTTCTGGACGTGGATTGGGCTTAGTGGTCGAATCGTGCAGATTTCGTTTCATCGACGTTGGTTCTGGTATTAGTTTCTACTGACTTTGAAGCTGGAGAAATGGGTCTAATTGTGTTTGAATTAGAGTCAGAACTCTCTGGAAGGATGTTAGCAAACCCAACCAAAACTTTGGCTTGCTGTTGAATTTGCTCTGTCTGGTCGGCAGAGCTCTGATATTTTCTTGTGCTTTCTGGCACAGAAATTAATGTAGAGATGGTCTTTTTCACTTGATTATGGTGACGCTGTAAAGGCTGCGTCTTTGCAGCGGAGCTACATACTGGTTTCTTTTGCAACACTAACTGGCTGATGTCAGAGTTGCTTGACTAGAATAATGTTTTTCTCATTGCGAGGTACAGTGACTTATATTATTGCATTGGGTTTCTTCTCTCTGGTTTGCCGTCTCGTGATGGAGGTGAGATAAAAACCCAGATGATAAATTTGTCCTTTAGGACAATCGGTTTAGATCTGGTAGTGGTAACACTGGGTGTTACCGATGCTCCGAAGCGGAGATTTGATGTTCGTCTCCTTCTTCGCAGTCTCTTCTCGAGATGAACTTCTCGATGACAGGTATTTGGATCACACAGGTTGGTGGTATGGCGTCTGGAGTTGTTTCTTTATCTTTTATTTCGATTATTAATCTGATGTTTTAAGAAAAACACTATCGTCGCTGACTTTACCGCCAGTAAGGGCTCTATAAGAATTAAAGCTGTCAATATGTTCGTGTAGCTCTACCAAATCCTCTTAGGAATACTCAAAAGAGTCATCTGTCTCGTAATCACTCATCGCAGAACGAAACTTCCCTAACAAAAGATCACTACGTTTATTAAACGTTTACCACATATTAAGAGAACAATTAGAGAGACGTACACTCTCTGACGACTCGATCTGGACTCTCCTCGAAGAAATCGAACCAGACCCAGTCGTCTTTAATTTTCCGGAAATACAGTAATATAGGTGAACGTTATAGAGCAACGCCACCTAGTGATCGGAGTGTTACTAATGGATTTCGACCTCTAACTTGCACCAGGTCACACTTGCGGGCTAGGTTTAAATAAAAGAGAAGCAAAGTTATGTCTACATGATCGGCCTAATTATCAAGGAGAAAGAATTCCTCCACATCTTAAGACCGATTTCGTTCTTTAAGAACTCATCAGTTACGCTCGGATGCTCGGAAGCTTAAATGATGAGTCTTAAATAACGAAACCGATCTTAAAATGTGGATGATTTTTTCTCCTAGTAATTGAACGAGACACAGTTCATGTAGTCGTACTACCTGTATTCAAAAATACAGTTAATAATTAAATGTTGCTAATTAGTACGATCAATTAGACGGAACTTTACTTCTCTTTTATTTACTTCATGCAACATTTATTTAAACTGGAACACACCAAAACCAACAACAATATAAATCACAACTATTTTACTAAAACTATTTTTATCATTTAACATATATTTAGAACCAATTTTCGATAACCACCAAGGTTTACAACGTTATTATATGATCGTTTTTTAGTTGAAATGTTTCTTTTCACTAACAATAAAGTTACATAACATTCAATATTCCACTACCCCTCATGAAATATATCGCATTGAGGCCCCAGGTTATGTCTTATTTACCTTGATCGTGGGCAAGTACACGTGTAAGTTTAAACCTACCCTTGTGGTCCCGAAACTACAAACAACACTTTACTTTTACTGAAAAATCAATCTTATTTTTTCATTTATATAATGTTCTACCTTCTGAGATATCTCGGAAACTAAACTTCCTGGGAAGTTTTACGGGACTGTTTAACAATTCACTATGGCTTTTCATAATTAACTCTCAAGAAGGATAAGGCAGAATTGTGATGCTTCTACTAGAGCGTAATTTAATTCATTATTTATTGGACCTGATTTCTAAAATTAAAGTCTATACTAGATAATATTAGAAGCACCAACTCATTTCCCTAATGTACAAAAGTAATACATAAACTTTTAATTTAAAAATTCTAACTTCAACTAAAATCTTCCTATATTCATTTAAATTTTTGATTAATATCATGGAATTGTTTGGAAAGTACCTAAAATGTTCACAAGCAGAAAATTTAGATAAAATTTTACATATACACGGCACGACAAAAAAAAATAGAACAATGTAAAATAAATATTTTCGTGAACTAATTTTTACGTAGACCACTTACATTCGATTACAAAGAAATTAATAGAGTACGCCCACCACGATTATTACAACACTCTATAACTCTATACGGTATGAATCGAAATAGATTATATATATATATATATATATATATATATATATATATATATATATATATATATATATATATATATATATATATAAACACACATATATGAGTGGTGCCTCGTAAGGGAGGGCGTTGTGGCGCCGTCCCTCTAGCATTTATCACAGTAAACAATTTTTCAGAGCAGTACCACAAGTTCACCTCCTGCATAGGGTTTAAATAGCAATAAGAAAGGCAAAAAAAAATCTTCAGCAGCACTATTTTCTTCTACGCCCTCCCACTTTAAAAACTCACAAGCCGCCAGTTATATATATATAGCAAGCTATCGCAGACGCATTTTAGACATGCTTCAAATTCATTTAGAACACATGCTTTAGTTCTGTTAGACGAGCTGTATGCTATCTGGCGTTCGATCTTCTACGTCTATCATGACACAAAATCTAGACTCATCATCAAAGTAAATATAGTCTCATTCAATTTTAGGTCGGCACAGTCCTAAGCGACTCTTGTAGTAAAAGTCCATTGATAGTTACAATCCTATCTATAACTACAGCAAAAGCATCACACGTATGATATTTTCAAATCGATTTCGTATAGCAAGAAGTCTAAGATGCTGTTCGTCACGTCTTGAATACTTCTAAAACGACTAGAACTCTCATGCCATACCCATATTAATGTTCTCGTGATGTAAGAAGCAATAATGTCCAATCGTCCCACTATTTCAGGAAAACTTCAACTTGCTTCTTTCATAAAGGGTCTTTCAAATTGAGCGGTTTTTCTAATTCTTAATAACTCATATATTAATTCTTAATAACTTGTCCAGGAAATGTTTCTCTTAATAAACCAATTGTTTCGTTAGCAAAGTGAGATGTAAAACCATCCTCTTGGAATCACATATCTTCCAGATCAATATTATTCAATTTAACCCACAAAAGTCCCGTTACCATCTCATGATATCGAACACCATTCACTGTTACAGCTTCACCAACAGCATTCTGAAAAAAATACGACCCAATTACACCTCCTGACCATAATTCACACCAAACAATGACTCGTTTAAGATGTAAAGGTCTCATGAATCAATCGTGGATTTTTCTCACTCCAAAGCGGCAATTTTGTTTATTAACATAACCACCAATTTCAAAATATGCTTCATATGAATAGATGATTTTTTAAGAAACTAGAAGAAGAAGCTTTTTATTTGTTCTTTGGTCCAATTAACAAATACATGACGTTTTGAATAATCCAGTGGCTTTAGTTCCTGTGTTATTTAAACCTTATATGCCTTCAGAACTAAATATTTTCGTAAAATACGCCATGTTGTAGATTCACTAAGTCCAAATTGTTGTTAATGTCGACTAATGGAAATTTGGGTCTTCTGCGACACTTTCACGTACCAAATCAATATGCTCTTGTGAATGATCACTACAACTATATATTGATCTTCTTTTATCTTCCACCGAACCAGTTTCTCGAAATGTTTGAACAATTCGATTGATAGTGCTTTCAGATGGACGATTTTGCAAACCGTAAATATGACGTAATTTTCTAAAAACTTTTTTCACTGAACGACCATTTTCATAAAATAATTCAACAATTTTAACAAGTTGCATTGTGTATGACTCTATTTTTATATATGTCATACATTACACTTTAGAAATGAAACTAGACCTAGGCAAATTCACAACGCCATCTGTGTATTATTCAAGAATTAAAAAAAACGCTCAATTTGAAAGACCCGTTACCAACAGCTCATCCCTTTTCAAACTTGGATAATTATCGAAAACACCGTGGTACATGAAATGATAGCATTTCAGCACTTCTAACAGGCTTACCTTCATAGCATTAGTTTTTATGTTCAAGACATGCTATCCAATGAGTATATTTTCAGTCTGGTTCAAATTTGTTCACTAAATTCAACTGCGACTATTCAACAACAATAGATAATTTGATTCTTCAGGTCCCAAAATCGACAGTTTACGACACTGTTGCTAAATATACGACTTCGAAGTCCAAAGAAAGCTCTGTAAACTGTGAAAGGAAAATCCATTCAAAATATCAGACAGCAAATATCCTGGCTGTTCCTAAAAGAGCTTACGAGCTCATTCCATAGAACTTAGAACAATCTGTGCGAAAATTGGCAACAAAAGTTGGTATAAATAAATCGACTATGTGTCATATTGCAGAATAAAATTGATTACAGAATTGAAGAAAATGAAGTATACGCTGCAAGTCATTATACAATAACAAATGATTTCCGAGGTTGCAAAAAGGAGGGAAATTTCTCGGTGCATGTTGCTTTTGTATTCGTTAAAAAAGGAAGCCGCGAGACATGTTAAATTCTTTTCTGAAGAAAATATTTTGGATCGTTACACAAAAATTTAATCGCAAAACTGACCGCTGACTTGCCCACGACCCCGAAGATTACCCCGTTGTTCCAAGGACAACATTTCCGACAAGTAGTCATGTCCTAGGTGTTGTGTCATATGTGAATGATCTCATATCTTTAAAAAATCAAAAAATCCGTTACGTAAGAAGTGTACATACGCATTCTAACAAATTTAGTGGAACCTTAAATAGAAACTGTAATATCAGGGAGCAGTGGCCGGTGGTATATAAGAGCTGCAGACTCCTAAAAAAATTGTATATAAAATTACATATATTTCGAGACATTTAATTGTAGAGATTTTTTACATGCCTATTAAGTCTGGTAAGAGTATATCTCTTATTTTCAATTATGATTTGTTAAATGGATTTTATAAATCGCCTGCTGCTAAGCAGAACCTCCATATTTCAAACTTACGAACCGCCACTGCCAAGGAGGACATAAGTCTTTCAACATGATGGTGAACCGTCATGAAGGAACCGTCTGATCCAAAACTAACCCTTGGATAACGTGAACATGTCTTAGTTCAAGAGTTCTAGCCTCCTAATAGTCCAGATCTGAATGCGTTTTCCCATTATATATGACGCGTTGCTGAAACAGTCACCAACCAGACGAGACATCTCTGCAGCCAGCCTTTGAAACATCCTTTGAAAATTAAGATAAGAATGTATTATACTTGTGGGCGCCTCAGGAAGAAAAATGAGGCATGCAGATTTTTAATTTTCGCCCAATAAAATGAAAATGTATTTTTTTTCGTGTTGTCCGGTTTTTTGAAACGCACCCTGTAAATATTCTATAGTTTTCTATATATTCTATATAAAATTGCAAAAGTTTGGTTTGTTGCACTTCAATGACAACACTGAATCCACAAATAGTTTAGATAAAATAATGCCTGTCATAGAACAAATCCGAAAAACCTGTATATCTATTCCTTTGGAAGAAAATCTCTCGTGTGATGAGCAGATAATGTCCTTCAAAGGTAGAATAAGCATAAAAACGTATAATCCTAAGAAACCCCACAAATGGGGATATAAAATGTGTCCCCTGGAGTGTGTCCCTGTTCTCCCTGGAGTGTCCGGCTTTTCCTATAATATTGAGCTCTTCGCTGGAAAACGAGGTTTTACAGTGGATGATAATGATCCAGACTTTGGATCTGCCAATAATGTTGTATTTCGTTTGTGTAAATCCATACCATCAGGCATCCATCATCATATATTTTATGATAATTATTTTTCTTCGTTGTCTTTGGTATCGTACTTACCGAAACGCAAAATTCATTCGGTGGCAACAATATGTACAAATCGACTGTCAAAGTATAAAGGTGTGTCAGAAAAGGAGATGAAAAAGTTGGGAAAAGGTTCGATTCATGAGGAGACAACTAGTTTTGACGGAATAGATATTCATTCTGTACAGTGGTATGATAACAAAATTGTGACACTTACTTCGGACTATTATAGAACCAGACCCATTTTGAACGTAATCAGATTTTTCAAGTCAGAGAATACCAAAAAAGAAATCGATTGTCCTGACATAGTGAAGCAGTACAACCATCACATGGGGCGGTGTTGACCTGCAGGACTCCCTAATAGGGCTTTACCCAATAAAACTAAAAAGCAGGAAATGGTATCACAGGATATTTTACTATTTATTGGACTGTGTTACCATAAATTGCTGGCTTTTGGATCGAAGGATAAAAACACAACTTGGCGAAAAAGAAAAAATTACCCCCTCTTGCAGTTGAAAACCGTTCTGGCTGAGCAGCTATGTAACATTGGGATTCGCGGGTCCAACAAGAGAAGTCGGCCATCTTTTGGTTCCGTAGAGTTACCTAGGAAGAGAAGATGCTTGGAAAAACGACCAAATAAATATATACAGAATGATAGCGTTGGCCACTGGCCGAAATGGACCAAAGAACGTGAACGATGCAAGCTATTGGGCTGCAAAAGCAAGTCGCGGGTGAGTTACAAGAAGTGCGGCATCCACTTGTGCTGTACTTCATCCAAAAACTGTTTCGTGCAGTTTCATACACAAGAAATACTGAATGAGTAAATATTGTTAACGTTTTTTTTTGTATACAAAATATATGTTTGATTGCATAGTGTGCCCATTTAGGAACACAAAATAAAATGTCAAAAATCTGTCAGTTTGTTAAGTTTTTTTTCTAGAGTATCCTATAATATGTGATTCTTAGGTCGAAATTATAGCCTTTTAATTTTTTTTAGCAATTTTAAAAACTTTTAATAATTCATGCAATAGAGGGTTAAAACAATTTCACTTGTTGAAAAACAGAAAGGATCCGATAAACAAAAATCATCAAAGATTTACCGGATTTTCCTAAAATAAACCTATGCTGATGGTTTAGTTTCTCGTTTTTATCGAGTCTTTTTTTAAACAAATAGGCGATTTCCAGTTGACCAATCGGATTGTAAAGTCCGATGAAAAATTCAAAGCCGATTGCAACAGACACGAAACTGATGCGTAGGCGTCTTTTTGGAAGCGAAAATCCCGGTTCTAAATTTAAAACTTTTGCGCTTAGTTCGACACGTTTTCGGGACATGCGGGCCGGTTCTGTCGAGTAGTATACTCATTAGCATAGACGTAGCGAATATCTCTTTTTAACTTTTAATAAATCTTTTAACGAAAAACGAAACTGTAAAATTTTCTCAGGGACACTCTGATATTCTCAAATTTTGATACAAAATGGTATAAACACTTCCTTTCGATATCTTCATGATATCAGCTATTTCCTTGCAGCTTTACTTTACTTTAGGGTTCTGCGAAATGATTTTGTGAATTTGTCTGATGCTCTCTGGTGTAACCACCTCATTTGGACGTCCAGAGCGTTCAGCATCATCGGTGATTATACAGCCACGCATTATATACCACATACCATTCATGATTGATTTTTCTGGGACAGAGCCCATGAAATGTTTATCAAGGTAATGTTATCTTGGCATAACTTGTTGAAACTTATACGTATCTACGAGTGTCGTTTCAAAAGTTCTCGACTTCACATAAACATAAAGCCAGTATGATCAAATAATTATGGCATTTATTTATACGTCATAGTCATAGTCAAGTGTGATTCATTAGATGGCGTGCTGTAAAGTTTCAGACGCATTGTGATGGTATAAAGAAAACAACATTTAACATTTTCTGAAAAATGGTTGCTTTTATAAAGGATTTATTTTATGGAATCTAACCAATGCGAGCATATAAAAAGAACTGGATTTCAATGTAAGGAATTATTTTCCTTCGTTTTCGGTAGCGTGGGCTGCAGATTAAAAGCGTAATCGAATATCTATTAAAGAGGAGAAAAGCTCGGGAAACCCAAAAACCTTTATGACTGAAGGTGCGTGAACTTGGTGACAGTGAAACATGTGGATAAACCATGTCTACTACATTTTACGCGATGTTTTAGATATAAAAAAGATTTCCGCTCGATTTCCATCTTTGTTAACAATCGACTAGAGACACAAGTAAAAGTGCACCATAAAATGCGAGAACTATTCATTCTCCAGGAAAACTCATGATGGTGGTTTTATGGGATTATTAGAGTATCCGTAGGGGAGTATTTCGCTTAAAGGTGTTGTTTAGGATAAACGTTCACCTTTGAGCTCGATCGCACGTCTCATTATTACGCCTATATTACAAAACACCATAACTTGCACTTTGTTCTATGGGTTTTGGCTCCATGTAATTATTTCTACTTCCTAAACCTGAAGACGTTATGTTTATGTGGTTGGTCTAAAAGTATTAAGTTGCAATGTGATTCCGTTCAAAATTTTTTAAAAATCTTATTTTTCTTTTTCTTTGCGAACAACCCTCATATCTATCTATTGTGAATCTCTACTGTCTACTACTACCTCTACTGTGAATATAACCGGAAAATCAGTTGTAAAGGCGATATATGTAATTCAAAAAACAATCATGAGGCACGCCATTCAACTGAAAAAAAACTGCTACGGAAGCTACAGACATAATTTGTGCAGCTTTGAGAGGAAATGTTACTTACTTATATATTAAGTACGTGTAAAAAGTGATTCAAGCAATTCTGAACTGGAAATTTTGGCTTATGTGGCGCAGAACGTCCGGAACAGTAAAACAAAGAGGAGGAAGAAGAAATGAAAGTACTGTTGGAAGCAAATGTTTATCATACACTGCTAGAGCTTAGATAGGAACTCAAACTATCACCGCAATCAATTTCTAAGTATTACGCAGGCTATAGAAAATGCAAAAGGAGATGAACTCATAAGTGACTTGTTGAGTCATTGTTCTCCAGATTTAAGAAAAGAAACTTCCTAAACAAGATTGTAAGCTGTAACAAAAAGGGAATCCTCAACGATATAATCCAAAGAGGAGAAAATAATATTGGTGAGCCATTAACCAGTATCGCAAAACCGCATTTCCACCAAGAAATTGTTACTTTGCATATGGTGGGATAGGCTGGGCGTTTCAAAAGGTCACTGCTAAAGAAGTGCGAAAAAAGCCGCAATGACCTTATCACATTAAAAACACTTTCGACAGTTGTCTGAAAGGTGGCAAAAAATGTATAGACAGTGGGAGAGATTACTTAAAAGTTAAATTTGTAATCAAAAATTTCAAAGATAGTCAAAAAAGGCCGAGAATTAAGTTGATTCCAAAAATATTCAGACACTCTATTTAAGAAATCATTCTAGCAGCTGCATTTACGCAAAAAAAAATATATTTTTTTCTTCCCGTATATGTTACCGTTGTCACCGTCTTTTAACTTCTTGTATAACAAAGTTCCGAAATCATCGATTTAATTCTAAAATTTGAAGAACATAAATTTTGACTGTATACACCTCAAAAATATTCGAACGCGCAAACAAAAAAATTAATCTGGGTCAATCATACTAATCTAATTATGATAATCTTCGTATTTTGTTTGCTACAAGTAATTGGTAGGCTGGTATCGAAAAACATTTTAAAATGGGTCATATACCAAATAAGAAAACATTACTTCTGAAAATAGGTAATTAGTACTATTTCATTATGAAAGGTGAAATTCCTATCGAAAAATTGGGCAAATGTTTCAGTTAAGTAAAAGTACGGTAAGAGATATTGTGTAACACTACAAAAATGAGCATCGAATTTTTCCGAAGAAGTAAACAAGCTGTCCGAAATTTTAAATGAAAGAGACCACTACTTTATAAAAATGTTTAATGAAAGACTGTTTTGCCTATATTTCCACTTTATTATTAATATTTGACGCTAATATTGTAGCTACAGTGTAGTCAAAAAGTAGTCAGCACCAAAACAATATGCCGTTGTATAAGAAACCATGCATATCATGGACGTATGGCCCGGAAAAAGCCTTGGTTAAGTAAGAACAATATTAAAACTCCACCGGATTTTGCTAAGGAGTTCGTTTTGAAACCTGAAAATTATTGAAACCACGTTATTTTCTTCATATATATATATATATATATATATATATATATATATATATATATATATATATATATATATATATATATATATATATATATATATATATATATATATATATATATATATATATATATTAATAAGACATATTTTCTGTCCAATAATTTAGACTAACTCACAATACGTCTTGGCATATTTTACTTCGCAATTGATATTTATATCCATATAAACATCATTTGATAAAGTAATAGTTTTTTGTTTGTTACGTTCGTAACAGGAACAAACAAAATTTCAACATTATTCTATAAATTTGCTAGAAATAAAGTACTTTGTCAGTTTTTCATACTGAAAAATATTTTCCAATATAAAACTGAATTATAAAACGAGTTCTACGCCTATGGTATTCTACAACGGCTGTTTAATGTACCGAAAAAAAACAAAAAGCGAAAATACTTGTAAACTGATAGCAAACATTATCTTAAAAATAGGATCGCTTTGGCAGGAAAACTTTCAGTGAGAAAAATATCTTATATAGCAATTAACGATATATTTAGTATTTGGCAATGTTAATACGACCTCATTCATAAAGAGAATCAGTAATATCTCAAGGTTAATTATTATTAAATAAGCACATGTATTACCGAAAAAAAAATACCAATAAATGGCGATTATTTGATTTAAATTTTGGAACAACAAAAAAAATATATTTTTCTGACAAAACTACGCACTTCGAATTCTAAATATAAAAACTGTTCCAAATAAACCCCATTGAAACTTTTTTATTACAATAGAAAACAAAAAGTATCGATTTAAGAAAGTTCGTATATAGAATTCGAACTTGGAATGATTGATAAACTCAGTAACAGAAAAAAATATCAATATGAATTCGGAAATCATGCAGTAATAAATAATAAAAATCAAATTAGTTTACAAAAAAGTTGTATATATTTTGAATACAAAACACAACCTAACTAGAATTTATACTGAGACACTGAAAAAATATAAAAACAGGAAGAGTTAAAAATTATGAAAAAATAAAAGTTAAAAAAAATGTGTGTATAATATAATATAAATGTGTATAATATAATAGTTTTCATGGTTTATTTGTTGAAATAGAGTTATAATGTTAGGGTGTCTGGTATATGTAGTGGTCTTGTAAAACAGAAATTTTAATAAACTGTTTTTTAACTCCCTTTATTTAATAATTTATCCGAGGGCAGTAAGCTTCTTGGTATGACAAATATTAGCGTGAAAAAGTTGATTCCAATGAACCTTCTACATAAGTACAAACAGAAAGTCCTTAAGATGTCTCTAATTACAAAAAGGTGAGGTGACGTTACCATTTTATTTTGACGCCATTTTCGTGATATTTGTGATAGTTTGATTTTAGCTGTTGTGTAGCCCAGACGTGTAATTTTTATTATGAATAAACACACGCTAAAAGAACACAACTAAATTGTTGTAAATTTAATGTTTAAATTTAATCGTCCGGCGCTTCATAAAACGACAATTAATGGTTTATTCAAGCAATCTCAACAATGTGAAGCGTTGAAAATATTGCACATGTGGAGCAAAGTGTGGAGGAGTCTCCAAAAACATCGATTCGACGACGTAGTGCACAATTGGGAATTTATCCAATTTTGATAAGTGACGTACACATGTTTATTATATATACTAACAAGATTCAAACGTTCAAGACCTGTTGACTACAGATAATAAGCAATTAAAGTACACTATTGCCATAAGATCTCGTAATTTCATGGGTCCGAATTATTTTATGGGGATTTTTGAAGAAAAAGGTTTACCTAAATAAGTCCCATACCATATATCAACCCAAGGACAATACCCGTACCGAAATCGTTGCCTTAACACCGGATATGTTGACAAAATATATGGAAAATATATTCAAAAATGCACGAAATTGCTTTGCTACTAATACGAAGGTGAATCAAATATAAACTGGACTTTTCAATTACTTCCCTCAGCCAATCACGAGCGGGCTGTCAGTATAGGTCCTTGTAGTGTATTGTATTAAGAGTGGGGGAAACGCTCGGTGAACTATTTCACTCAGTTATATTGTCAATAGAGCCATGAATGAGCAACAGGTTCTACTAATATATGTTGAGTAACGGGTTATTATAAAGTTTTTAACCAAGGGAACGTTAGACAATTCAAAATATTAACCCGGTGGAAGGTTCAGTATGAGGTTCGATAAAACGATACCCTGTCTAAGACCCAAGTATTTGGATGGGCCAAGAAGTTTAAGAGTTGTCGAGAAAATGTGGTAAATGTGATTCATAATCGACGTTCCAGGTCACTGCTGACAACATTGTCACTGCTATCAACATTGGTGCAGTTTGCGACCTTATAGAAAATGACCGCCGGCCCACTATTCACAAAATCGCTTTAAAGGTGCGTATTAGCTTTGAAAGTGCTCAAACAATCATCAGAAATCATCTTGGTTTCAATAAAATGTGTGCCCGATGGGTTCGCTTTTGACGAAGGAAAAACTGGAGAGCATGAATTGAGAAACCCTCCATACAGCCCATATTTATCACCCTGTGATTACTTTTTATTTGCGCCCTTGAAAGATGCACTTGGAGGGGTACGATTCGATAATCATCAAGATGTTGAGAACTTCGTGCGCAATTGGCTGATGACCCAAACTTAAAATTTCTTCGAGCAAGGAAGTCACAACCTTCCAAACCGCTGGAAAAAATGTGTAGAGCGTGGAGGAAACTATGTCGAAAAATAATCAATAGTTTTTTTTGTATTATTTTATAAGTAATAAATATATACAAAACAATTCTGATTTATATTTGATTCACCATAGTAGCGTTTGATGGACATAATTTTCAAAAATTAATTAGCATACAATTTAAAGACGAAATCTTTAAAAGTTATAAATTATTAAAATGGTAACGTGTCCCATCCTCTCCTCAAACACCCCCTTGGTTAGCACATTGAAATAACACTCTTCCTCCTCTTCTCACCATTCTATCTATTCACTTCCATCACTGAAGATACTAGGATGTCCAGTTGGATAACTCGTATGTGTGTTGAACGCATCACCTTATTCTGAAATCTCTAAATGATTTCAATATTAAAAAAGCTAACAGAACCCCAGAGTTAAATTCCGTAGATCCACAAGGACTTTAAACTCCACATGGTTTAATACTGTGACGTTTTATTTTCTAGGAAAATCTGTGATCAATGTGTTATGTCATTTTTATGTGATCTGTGTGCTATATGCTGATTTCGATATTAGAAGACGTAGTAAAACCCTAGAGTTGAATTCCGTAGATCCACACTGGCTTTCTACAGTAGCATCTTGTTTTCTAGAAAGAAGTGTAATCTATGTGTAATGATCCGGTATATTTGTTTCAGATAAAAACACCTGTTCTCCTTAAGACCTGCCTTTCAAGATGCTTATTAAGGTATTTAGCCTCTTAGGCTTGTGCAACCTCGCGACTGTTGATTTTACAGATGGCCATGTTTCTCTATGTATACGGTGGGATTAACTAGACGTCGTACATTGTGAGTTACTCCAATCTTTTTTTCTTATATAACTACTAACCATTATCAACAGTATCAAGGGAAGAATCAAGAGAAGAAGGAAAGTAATTTTGCTTCAGGACATCGCTCGTCCACATACAGCAAAAAGAGGTCTAGAAACGATCTGTAGAGGAAATAGAAAAAATCCTCAGTAACTTTATCACATTAAAACCACTAAGTTTATTTTTTTAATCTGATATTCAACAGTAGCCTAAAAGATAACAAAAGTGTATAGAAAATCAAGCAAACCACTGCAATTAAATTTGTATTACTTATTTCAAATATAAATATCAAATGTAGAAAAGAAGACCGAGAATTTAGTTGAGCATATAATAAAAAAGTTTGTTTTTCAAATGCGGGTTAAATCTAATTAAGTAAATTTCAGTAAACAAAGTAATATCAAACATTTTTCTTAAAAAAATAAGTGTTAAGAATTTGGTTCTTCACAAAGTAAACTTTCGTTTAACAAAAGCGAGATTCGCTGACGTAAAATGTTATATGATAGTGCCACATTTCAAAAATATATAATTAATAAGTTGGAATTTGTGTCTTTTTTGTTTAATTTAAGACAATGCTATTGATATTTTTTATCAGGAGGAACCAGACTCTGCACAAGATTCAAGTTAGACGCAAGATTCTGTTATTTTATTTTTACACTATTACATTATAAATTAGAAGAAAAATATCCTGAAAACATGCCTCAGAAAATTGCAGTAAATTGGAAATATCAGAACTAAAAATTTGATAAAAATTGAAAAAAAAAATTATTGTCATCGGATGTATAATCAAATTATTGTATCTTTCAAAATATAAATGTGACACAGGAATTTAAGGTCGCAGTGTACTTAATGATTTAGTTAATTTACGAAAAAAAAAATTGGCACAGAGTAAAATATAAATTCAGTGTCTTATTTCTAAAATGTAGAAAATATTTCAACACATTTTGGCAAATTTACATCAAAACAAAATAATTAAAAGTAAATAAAAATTTTAAAATGTTTTAAGATTCACTAAAACAATTTTATCCAACGTTGCCAAATTTTTGGAATGTATATAATAATTGGAAATTGATATATAACTTTTTAAGTGAAAACTGAAAATTGATCCGAAATAAATAATAAATAAAATTTACTAAAAAATCAAATATCGAAAAAACTAATCTTTATAATGCGCTAGAGAAATATTTTTAATTCAATTTCTTGATTCAAATGTAATATCAATATTTTGAATTCAATTTTAAACAGTTTTACCAAATATGAAAAAAATGTGTATCTCTATTACACATTAAGTTAAAAATAGAAGCTGAATATTGGACGACTAATAAAAACTAGAAGATTTTTTCTGCTCGTGCTATTATTTCTCTATAAAGAAGAGAAACATTCAGTACGATGATTAAAACACTTTTTACTTTGACATTATAATGATAATGATTGAGGTCATCATTGGTATCACCAACATAACTAAACGATTCTTTCTTTTTGAAATGACATATCTTTTCTACACCACAACACCAGTATTGCAGGTTATGTTTTTGCTGTATTTGCACTAAAAGTTTTCTAGCCATATGGGGAGAATATATATGTATGTATTTAGCTTACAATAAACTCTCAGTAAGAAGTTGACTTGAGTGGATTATTGTAAACTAAACCTATAAACGAAACAGACACATAAAAATTGTTTTCTGATGCTTACCGAAGTGGTATACGAGGAATAGGAAGGCGACGTACGGTAGGGCCTTCTGGTGGTGTAAAAATCTGAATCGTACACCATTTTGGTGGCGTTAGACAAAAATTAGGGGCGGCAAAAGGCGGCGAGAGGAGTCACTGAAAAGTCGGCGTCGTGTGGTGTTAAAACTGGACTGAAATCCTGGCGGAGCTCCCGGGATTTTAACATCAAAACTTTCGTTGGTGACGCTGCTTCTTGGGCTATTAATAGTACCGCCACAAATTAATATGCTATTTGCTGATATGCGTGATTTTTTTACCTTACTTAATCAGATTTTAAATTTGGTTTGTATTTTTGTCGGATGTGGTGGTATCATGAATGAAAAATGTTGCGTAGGTCTTATACAGAAAAAACAAGTTAACACAAATAAACGTTTTTCTTGTGTACTCTATAAATGGAATTATAATATGTAATTGATATAGCATATATAGTAAAATATATCTAATAAACTATATAGCCTATTCAAAATTTTAAAAAACATATGAAAACTTGTAAACTGAAGTACCGTTTCTCAAGTTTTTAATAGATTTCTTTGGTAAAATAATATTTGTTAAATGGAGGGCATATTCGCGTTCACAAATGGATTCTCTTTTTACAACATTTTCTACCACCCTAGTTAGTATCTTTTAACAAATTATATTTAAAGTATTTCTCACAAATGTTGTCTTTAAGTTCATTTAGTATTTAGGGCTTATTAAATAAAGAACTCAAGGGCAGTGAGAGGGAAAATCTTGGAGATTAATCGATTATAGAAATATTCATTCAGAAGCACTATTGCAAACCCTACTGTAACTTATGCTATAGTATCATCCTGCGAAAAACAATAATCTCCGAATCTCCTAACTAAAGCAGTAAGAAGTAAGTAAGTAAGTAAGTTTTCAACCATATGCTTATAAGTAGAGACTAAACTTGTTAAGTAATTTAAGTGAATAAATCACGCCATGCAATGGCGTGCACCATCACTTCAACTTATGAAAATATTTATATCGCCAAAATGTTAATAAATCAATTTCAATTTGTTTTTTGTGAGTATATTGGATTATTTCTTTTTTTATATTGTATGGTAGAAAAGTAACACTACGAAGTAAACACAACGATAAAGCTAAAGTTATTGAAAATTAACGTTAGTGTAAATAAAAGTTACTGTAAAATAAGCAGTGACCTTGCCCGAACTCGGGATTTTGCATGGATGCATATGGAGATCTTGTTTTAAAATACGCTGTAGGGACCATCGTTTTATTCCCAGTTCAGCAAAGCGTCGCTGAGTTAATGTTCTTCGAGCTTGGAGCTCTTTCCCTTATATATTATATATTTTCCGGTGATATTACTGTTCATAATAGTTATTGTCTTCTAGTGTCGCGCACAGACCCACTCTCCAGAAATTTGGCAACCATATATAAAACAACCATATCTAGAACAACTATATCTGGAACAACCATACCTAAAACTACCATACCTAGAACAACCATATCTAGAACAACCATATCTAGAACAACCATATCTAGAACAACCATATCTAGAACAACCATATCTAGAACAACCATATCTAGAACAACCATATCTAGAACAACCATATCTAGAACAACCATATCTAGAACAACCATATCTAGAACAACCATATCTAGAACAACCATATCTAGAACAACCATATCTAGAACAACCATATCTAGAACAACCATATCTAGAACAACCATATCTAGAACAACCATATCTAGAACTTTAGGTGGTTTGGAGATTTCTGTATACGATATTGAAAATTCAAGAATACCGAGTTCGAATCTGAGTTCAGAAAATATGTGCTGTTTTCGAAAATCGATGAGAGAAGATAATTGTTTACCTAATAGTAACAACCAAAACTCTAATATTGAATCTCCACCATATATTATAAAGAGTTAAAAGCTAAAAGCATTAATTCGCTTTTGGAATGGCATCTTGATCAGAATCTGAGAATACCGGCTCTATTGTACCGTCGTGACAACGCATCCTTCCATATACTTTTTACGGAAAATGGCATCATAAATATTCATATATAAATAACACCAACATAGCTTTCAAAATATGGTATACGTGCTTTCAATGCTAAAAGGAGGTAGTTTGAACTCCTGCGTTTGTTTCCTAATTTCTTATAAGATGCATAGTAACTAAGGATGATGAGTGAAAATACTCCGATAATTCAAAATGGCCAAAATCATCAGTTGGTCCAGGCAAATCGTTCGTAGAAACCACAAGTTGTTAAATTGGTGGGGCCGTGAAATGTACTTATAGTGGCTTACTCGGGGGATACAGGAACAAACAACAATAATTGCAACAGTACTGTTGAAATTGGAATAGGAAGTTCCAGTGTGTCACTGTACACATATCGTATTCTCCAGACTTGACACCATCAGATTATTACTTTTTCCAATCAATGCAACATTTGCTGACACATTTTATAAATTACTAAAAAGTTCGAAAATATGTTAATGACCGGATTACATATAAAATTTAATCACTGTGACAGAAATAATTGAAAATATATTTATCAATGGACTCGAATAATGGATAACTAATGGATTCGAAATTAGAATTAATTGTTCTAAGAACACTTAAATTGTAATGTACATAACTAAATACAACAATATATTCCTGTAGGAAGGTCAGAAATTACTCAGTATGAGGCAATAATTATTTTCAAATAAGTTATTATTGACAAAATATAATTAGGAAGAAGCAGACTGCCAACAATTGTGAGATCATTGACGAAATACTATAATCCTCTGTTGTGAAAACACATTAATCTATAAGCTTCACTACGTAAGATTCAACGTCAGTGTTTGTTTTTGTAGCTTTATAAAATACGTGAGTAGAATTATGGAAAGCCTTTCTCATTATTTAGTATTTTATTTTTTATTTGACGATGTTTACAAATATACCAAAAATTCCTTTATTATGAAAGTAACCCTGTTAATTTTACAATATAATTACTAAATCTATTCTAATCATATAATATGTATGCACATAATAAAAGGTACATTTTTATTCAAGACCAAAATATATTTACTTATAACCATATACGAGGATAGAGTGAAAAGTCAGATATTTTTCCGATAGATTTCCGACTGTGCGATTGCAAAGGTCATTGTACTTTTCAAAAGTAATTGCCTTTCTAGTAACGCTCCATGGCAATATGGCATTTAATTTTGTTTTGACAGTTTTCGAAAACAAATATGTTAAAGCAGATTTCATGTGTTGGTCAGCGGCGGTTCGTGGGTGAAAAACAGGTGGGGCACAAACAGCACACAGTTGTTCCTGGCCCATAGTGTTTCTTAGAAATGTTTTCATTCGTTTGAGGGTAGAGAAACCTATTTCGCTTTCCACAGTCGTCATAGGGACGGTACATAAAACAGTCAGCAATTCCACAAATATATGGACATATTTGTGGAATTGCTGACATATACCATATATATTTAAATATCATACCATTTCCCCGAAGATTCAAACGCAAATTTCCATTTAATAATAAAATCAAATAACTTGGGACCATTTTTCCACTCAACCATTGGGAACTACAGACCAGTAAATGTTTTGAGGGTTCCCGATCTTGTCGCCTAGAAATTACGCAATCATTTTTATACTTCCATGCCATCTTGTAAATATTAAATATTACCTCAGAAGATTTAACTCTTTTTTCGCTCAGTTGAATCGACAGGAAATTGAAAAAGTTTACAATTTTTTTGTTCACTGTAATGTTTACAGTCTGGCACAAAACACATCACCATTTTCAACTAAAACAGAAACACCAATATTGTCAATACAATACATAACAGATTTTGTAAAAAACCAACTTACCAATAATAAATTCAACAAAATATACCTGAAAATCCTCCAAAAAACTGAAATTGACACTCATAAAAGGCAAAGTAACATAACCTTAAATTTACTTCCACACAAGAAAAAGTCTGAATAAAAACGTTTTACGAGCAATTCAAATATGTTAAATGTAAAATATACTTTCAGGATTACGAAACTGTGAGAGAAATTGCTTATTAAACTTGTAAAGAGAAGAAAATGACTAACAAAAATTCTCTTATGAGAATTTCAATGGAGATTTTCTTTGCTTAGAAACGTTCGATAAGCTCCGCCCATCACTCACGTCAGTGCTTAGGATGTATATTCGGTCCTCAAATGTTCATGTGACATTATTTCTATTCATATATTGCACTGAATTCATCTTCACTATTGTAATCGTTCAAAACATTCACTTTGCAACCACTCGAAAAATCGAAAAGCTCGAAAAAAATCGAAAGATATGACGTTATAAATGCGTTTAATCTCCGGGATACTAGAGAAGGGATGCATTGCTGTCTTTGTTTTTGACACGCGATAGTAAATAAAACAGTAGCGGCACAAACTTGCCTGTGCCCAAAGCACTTGCCACTTGCACAAAGTTCTTTAATCGGTGTACTTCGGCAACCCTCGTCCTTTTGTTACCGCGAATGACATTATGGATGTTACACTATAGAAGTCGCAAGAAGCGTAATCCATGGACCGCTGAAATTACCACAAACGAGTCAAAATATGATTGTACCGTGGCGAGTTTGACCTGTGATATCTTGGTAAAAGTGTCAGACATAATTAAGAATCCACCAATAGTAAGCAAATATGCCACATTGAAAGAAAGGTTGATTAAAAGGTTTGCAACGTCACGAGGATTTAAGACCCAACAATTATTAAGTGGAATCCCCCTAGGGGATATGAAACCCTCTCAACTCTTAAACAGAATAAAAAATTTTAATGAAGGAGTGTTACCAGAGCAAGTAATCAAAATTTTGTGGATTGACCAGTTACCTCTGGACATTAAGACTTTCCTTATTGTATCAAAGGAAGACTTAACAATTCTATCTGAAACTGCTGACAAAATCTTTGAGGTCACGGAAAAACCGAAAGGGATTTATTCAATGCAGACTACAGATGTGCAAATATCTCAATTACGAGAAGAATTAAAAAAAATACGAGAAGAAATGGACAAGCCAAAAAATGAAAATAAATCACCAAGTTCCTCAACTTATTGCTGATATCACGAGATCTTCGGCAGAAACGCAAAAAAGTGCATTTCACCTTGCAGCTTCGGCAAGGGAAACGAAAGAGGGGACAGATAGAAGCGGCAAACTGTTCCCCAAATGTGCCACGCCGCCTATTTGTTCAAGATTCTAGGCGAAAAATTTAATTTTTGATCGACACAGGGGCTGAACTCAGCATATTATCAAAGTCCAAATTTAATGGTCAACTATTCAATACAGACTTTCGTTTATACTCTGCAAGTGGCTCCCAATAAAAACGTTTGGTTCTCAAACCCTGCTAATCGACATTGGGTTACGAAGACCTTTCACGTGGACTTTTATAAAAGCGGCTGTTACGCATGCAATATTAGGAGCAGATTTCCTGGCTTATTTTGGATTGCAGGTGGATGTTAGAGACCAGAAACTCATCGATCCAATTACTCGATCAAAGAAATATTGCAAGAGCATGACAACAAATGTAGTAGATATCAAAATTATTTCAGAAGCAGATCCTTTTTCAAAAAAAATTATCACAGTACCCAAATATAATTCGCCCAGTTCAAACTGTACAATCACCAATAGAAGTTCAACATTTTATCGAGATAAAAGGACCACCAGTTTTCGCAAAACCAAGAAGGTTGGCATCGGATAAGCTACAAATCGCCAAAGAGGAGTTTGAGAAATTGCTCCAACAAGGAGTGGTTAGACGATCATCTTCGACATGGGCGAGTCCTTTACACATGACAAAAAAAAGGAAGGTACATGGAGATTATGTGGGGATTACCGCAAGGTCAATAGGGTCACTAAGCCAGATAGGTACTCAATTCCACATATTCAACCTTCATAATAAAAAAAAAATTTCTACAATAGATTTGGTGAAAGCATATCATCAGATCCCAGTCAATTCAGATGATATCCAGAAAACTGCTATAATAACACCTTTTGGATTATTTGAATACATAAAAATGCCTTTTGGGTTTAGAAATGCAGCGCAGACGCTTCAGAGGTTCTTAGATCACATTTTTAGAGATTTATCTTTTGTATATGTCTCTATAGATGACATCTTAATAGCTTCATGTGACTACGAGGAACATCTGCGACATTTAGACATTATACTTAGTAGAGTGTCGGAGTATGGACTGGCGATCAACCCTAACAAGTGTAAATTCGGGATTGAAGAAGTTACATTTTCAGGAACCAAAATAACTCCAATAGTAATTGAACCACTGCAGGAAAAAGTAGAAGCTATTCGACATTTTCTAGCTTCTGTAACAGCTCAAGATCTGAGGAAGTTTCTGGGCATGGTGAACTATTATAGACATTGGATGCCGTGAGCCGCAGAGGTGATGACTGCTTTAACTAATATGTTAAAGAATACAACATCCAAAACAGCTAAACTAACTTGGAGTCTGCAAGAGAGGAGTTCTTTTAAAGTTGTTAAAGAGCTTTTAGCCAAAACAACAGAACTAGTGTATCCAAACATAAATATTATAGTAAGCCTCACAGTGGATGCATCTAGCCAGGCAATAGGGGGTGTTTTACAAGAGGTAACAGTAGATGGTATAATTCAACCAATTTCGTTTTTTTCCAGAAAACTTTCCACTACAGAACAAGAATACAGCACGTACGACAGGGAGTTAATGGCAATGTACTCTGGAATTCAACATTTTCGGCATTTTTTGGAAGGACGAGAATTTACCATCTTCACTGGCCAAAAACCACTAATTTATGTTTTTAGTCAAAGGATGGAAAAGCGTTCCCCTAGACAGACAAGACAGTTAAATTTTATTAGCCAGTTTACAACTGATATTCAGCACGTAAAAGGAAAAAAAACAACATTGTAGTTGATGTACTGTCAAGACCTAACATCAATAGTATTGAACAGCAAATAGATTATAAGGAAATGGCTCTCAAACAACAAGATCAAGAGTTACAAAACCTAGTAAGCAAAAAAGATAACATCTAGCTTAAACTTGCAGTTAGTACTATTACCCGATGGAGGCAGTTTATATTGCGACATAAAAGAAAATAAAATTACACCTTTTGTCCCTTCTTTATTTCGGCAACAAATTTTCAGGAAGCTCCACGAAATATCACATCCAGGTCAGAAAGCTAGCAGAAAGATGATTGCAAGCAGATTTGTATGGACAGGTAGGCATAAGGATATTAATAAATGGTCAAAGCAGTGTTTAACCTGTCAAAAGGCAAAAGTTTCTAAACACAGCCATTCACCAATTAAAAAAATCGACATGCCAGAACAACGATTTGCTCACGTCTATCTAGATATCGTAGGTCCACATCTTCCTTCAAATAATTATAGGTATCTTTTGACAACGGTAGATAGATTTACAAGATGGCCGGAAGTCGTCCTAATTACAGACGCTGACACTGTAGCAGAAAACTTTTTTCAACATTGGATATCCCGTTATGGCATTCCAGAGAAAGTGACTACTGACAGAGGTAGGCAAGTTGAATCATATCTATTTAAAAATCTTACTAAATTACTAAGCATCAATCATATTAAGACGACAGCGTGTCACCCACAAAGTAATGGCCTGGTAAAGCGATTTCATCGAACATTAAAATGTTCATTAATAGCAACCAACAATGTTAAGTGAACAGAAAGCCTTCCATTGGTATTACTGAGTATAAGAAATTTGTTTAAAGAAGACCTGCAATGTACAGCCTCAGAGTTAGTGTTTGGCACTACATTGAAATTACCAGGAGAATTTTTCCATAACTCTGAGCAACATATTGACGAGGCGGATTTTATTAAACAGCTACGTAATGTGATGAGGGACCTAAGAGCCACCCCTACAAGCAATCATGCAAGTTCTAAACCTTATATACACGAGCAGCTAGTAAAATCTACACATGTCTTCATTAGACAGGACCAAGTTAAACCACCACTGTCAACTCCAACTCCAACTCCAATATTTCGATCGACAGGATCAAACCCGCCTATTTGCCAACCGAACAAGAGATTCAAGAAGAGCATGCGTATGCCAGGCCAAATATCAGAGAAATTGAAATCAAGACGTCCGTTGGTCAAGTTTCAGCGTTTGAAGTTCGCGGCATCGTTCCTTGCCGTTCCGTCAAATTGCTAGGGGGAGTCCTGTGGTGATTGGTCAGCACGCAGTAGGCGTCATATCCGTGGGTAAAGTGGCCAAGGGAGAAAAAGGGAGAAGAGAAGTGACATTCATATAGCGACAGTCATAAAAACATATATATTTCTTGTAAAAGTTCACAATATATTAATATTGGTAGTTTGTGTAGTCAATATATAGTTTAAATCAACTCAGCACGTTTTAATAACACTCAAGAACTGTAGTTGGGTGTTTATATTTTGCCCTGATAGCAAACAACACCTACAGTATTGTTTTTAGGTTATGTTACAATTTTCTCTACTTTAATTATATATGACACGACAACCGACATTATCAAAATTCGGATCATATATAATGTTGGTATTTCCATTCTTTGAGATACCACCAACAATCCTTCATTCTCTTTCCAAACATGAAAAAATGGCTGGGACGAAATTCACCTCAATTAAGTGATCATCGCCAAAACAGAGGACTATCTTACAACAAGTCGTACTTTGAGAGGCATAAAAAAAGAAAATCATTAGGCGAAGTGTATCAAGTTAAAAGGGACTACGTTGAAAAATAAATTGATATTCGATCCAAACAAAATTACAGGGTGAGACAGAATAACGGGAATTTTTGAAATGCGTAGTGGTAGCCAAGAGCAGGTGGCAGCACTGCGGAACAGTGACCTTGAGCAAATAAACTTTTTGCCATTTTAATAACCATGGATCAGCGGAACGGACAACAGCGTGCGTTAGCCATAAATATGGTTTATAAAAACAGTGATAGTTTGGAAGCTGCGTAGAGGGAGTTTCGACGTTTTTACAACTTAGGACGTCATGGGGCCATCCCATCAAAACACGCCATAAAAATGTTGGATTAATAACTTTGAAGAGACTGGATCTGCCTTAAAGAAAAAACCAACAGGACGACCAAGAAGTGGTCGTACTTCACAGAACATTGATGTACGCGAGTCTGTCTTACGGAGCCCACGGCATTCAATTCATAAGCAAGCAGCTGCGGTTGAAATGTCCCGGGAGAGTGTTCGCACAATTCTTTATTTAGATTTGAAATTTCATCTATACAAGCTGCAGATAGTGCCACAACTAAAAGAAAACGATTACCAGTTGCGATTAGAATTATGTCAACAAATGATAACAAACATAAACAATGACGATGAATTTCTAAGCAAGTTATGGATGTCAGATGAGGCCCATTTTCAACTCGCAGGTTACGTGAATAAGCAAAAACTACCGTTAATAGACAGATACAAATCCTAATAAAGTTCATGAGCGCCCTTTACACGCTAGTAAGGTGACAATATGGTGTGCTGTTTCATTACATGGAATAATCGGACCTTATTTTTTTGAAAATCAACAGGGGATCACAGTAACTGTTAATGAGGATCGTTACGTGGAGATGTTACAGTCTTTCCTTACACCTGAATTGAAAAACATGCCACACGTTCAAGAAACTTGATTTCAATAGGATAAAGCAACATCACACACTACGTACGAGGATTGTTCGATAATCGTGTTATCTCAAGATTCGGTAACGTTTCCTGGCTCCCTAGATCGCCAGTTTTGTCCATTTGTGTTTTTTCTTGTGGGGCTATCTCAAGAGTAAAGTGTACACGACTCGACCAAGAACTCTGGATGAGATAAAACAGAGAATTCAGGATGAAATTTACAGTATCCCAGCTGAGATGTTGCAGCGGTCACCCTGAACCCGGTGTTGCACCCGGTCACCCTGTTGTTGCAGCGGTCAATCTGAACAGCAGATTTCAAGAATGCAGTCGTACAGGAGCCCGGCATCTAAAAAACGTAATTTTTAAAAAATTATAAATTCCATTAATGTTTGATAAATGGCAAATATTAAGGTTTTAATTACTATGAATAAAATGTTTTTCTTCCATCACTCTAGATTTTATTGGATTGTTAAAAAGGCACAAATCAAATCGGCGTAAAATAAACCCATATTTACAGTAAGGTATATGGTTAGGTTCTACAAGTGAAAAATAAGTAAATAATTTTGTTTATGAATATAATACGATACAAAATGCACATATTATAAATTTAATTTATAAAATATATTTTATGATAAAATAAATTGAAATGTTTATGCTCATTTTTACATTTGTACTTCGCTCCCAATCGTTGTGTGCAAAGTTTATCCGTCAAATTTTCAATAGTTGAAATGATACACTTTAGATAGGCCATTTTCATAACTCTCGTAGTTTCTTCTTCGTTTTCTTCCTTCTCATGATCTGTTCTGTTCATGATCTAATTCTTTGTATAATTATTTTAAGACTTTATTCGTGTAGCTAATAATGAACTTCAAAAAGTTCTCTCACATCCTCAGCTCCCACATCACGCGCGTCTGGTAATGTCTTCAGTTAAAGTATCTTGATGTGTTACTTCTTCAAAATCATACATGAATGCTGGCAGAAGTTTACGTCAAACTCCATTTAAACATTTGTTGAAATTTCATCCCAAGCCGACTTGATGTTTTTAATGCTTTTCAAAATACCGAAAAACTGTCAATAGTTGTTAACTGTTTTGTCTGTTTTGTGTCTAAAACTCTCATCATTTCCACGAATGTAGTATGGAGATTATAAGCTGTAAAGGTTGCAATAACTGCCTGATCCATTGGTTGCAAAAGAGATGTTGTATTGAGAAGCATATAAACAACCTTGACATCAAATGATGTTCTTATTTCATATGCATTTAAAGCAAGTGGTGCTTTAAAGGGTGTACACCCTTTAAAACATCGGTTTAATTTTCAAACTTTCTAAAACACTGGCTCTCAACAAAAAAGTCGAACAAGAGTCAAACAAACCTATCTTTCGTAACTTTAAAACCTAAAGCGGAACGTTCTTCATCGAAAATAAAAGTTGGTTCTGGTAACATTATCCAATAAAGCTGCCTTGTTCTACATAACCTTGAAATTCCTTATGAAAAGCAGCCACCGCCGCAACATTTGCACTTCACTTCATGTGCTTCACCACATAATTTTGCACTACAATAGTTACTTCGGGATTTAATTCTCATAAACCAACCCTTGCTTTCCAAAAAAGTGTCTTCACCTCCATCTGTCTCCTTAAGATTATCAAAAATAGATTTTGCTTTCAGTTATAACAGCTTGAGACAAGGCTTTTTTTATTTGCATCATCTACCCATAACGATATCAATTTTTCCATTTTATCGAAAATTTGACCTCTTCTGTAACTCATATGTTTTACACTTACTGTCGTAGACTATTGAGCAGAGTGTTTAATTTTATCTGCATTTTTCATAATGGTAGTAACAGTCGATTGAGATAAGTTCAAAGATCTACAGACATTAGGGCGTGTTTGTCCATTTTCCATTCGACGAATAGTTTCCATTTTTGTTTCTAGAGAGATTGCCGTGCGTGCCTTAATAACATGTTTAGATAACTCTGGTGCACTTCTTTTATCTGACATAATAACTCTTCTTTATTCTTATATGCGTGGGTTCCTACACTTTTGTATTTTAATAATTTTATTTATTTTAATATTAATGTAATGTAAATATATACATACCCAACAATATTAAACAAAAAAATAAATATATCCAATACAAAGCTTAAACACAGAAACCAAAATCAGTTTATCATAGGGAGAATCGGGGAATTACACGGCGAAACGTCGAACTGTACACAGCTGCGTTCTTGGGAATCGGAGTAAATTGAGCCGGCATAAACCGAGGGCTTCCTGTGTATCATTTAAAAAGTATATAACTTTTCATTCTACCCTCATATGTATTCAAATCAAAATGAAAATGTGCTCACTATATAGCATATCTTAAACATATAAACTGATGGAGCACTTTGGCTTGTTTACCTTTCTAACCCTTCTCTAAGCAAATCTATGATACTAAAAATATGGTAATGTAAACGGTTTAAAAAATGATATTTTAATCATGTTGAGAGATATTTTTGTGTGCTACTAAGCTAAACAGGAAAATTATAATTCTGCTGAAAGTGCGACAATGCCATGAGCTCATGCACCATCTTGTTTCAGGTAATTTTATAAATTTGAAGAGAGGTAAGCTATGGTATGCAGGTTTAAGTTTTTGTGGAATAGTGAGACGATTGAACATTGCTGCTCCTACAGGATAAAAATTGAAAAAAGTTATTTGAAGTGCGCAAGGAACGGCATAAGACATGCTCTATGATATCGACATAAAAATGTCCTACACCTGCCTAGTGTCTAGTTCATGCTAGCTAAAAGTAATAAGACCACAAATGTCACACGAGTTAGAGGGGTGGAGATCTACAGATGTTGTGTGACTCGTTCGGTTTTAACATCACATCCCAATAAACCCAACCTCTCTTCTGCTTTGTATTTTTTCTTTACAGAAAAACAATGACCTATAGAAACTGAATCCGTTTGCGGATTTTTGATCCAAGCTTTCTTGTTTCATTTCCAATAAACTGACATGTCTTTATTTAGACAGTTTAAAGCACGTGGTACTTTAAAGAGTGCACACCCTTTAAAAGTTTCAGTTTAAAAGTTCATCAAGTTTCAAAATTCCCGAAACATTGGCTCCGAACAAAAGAGTTCATCTATATTTCGCAACTTTAAAACCAGGAGCGGAACGTTCTTCACAAGAAATAAAAGTTGGTGCTGAAAACTTTTTCCAATAAAGTCCAGTATCATCAACGTTGAGGATTAGGACTGAAGAATAGTTACCTTGTTCTACATAATCTTGAAATTCCTTAGGAAAAGCAGCCACCACCGCAAGATTTGCAATAATAATATAAGTTGGTGCTGATTACTTTTTCCAATAAAGTCCAGCCTCATCAACGTTGAAGATTAGGTCTGAATAATAGTTCTACATAATATTGATATTCCTTAGGAAAAGCAGCCCCCGCCGCAACATTTGCACTTACTGTTTCACCACATAATTTTACACTACGACAGTTACTTCGGGATTTAAATTAGCGATTCTCGCCAGCGTTCTCTATTTTTGGCTTGTTTGGTTGCATATTGGAGAAATAAACAAGATAGACCTTTAATTTGGTCTCTCCATCTTTTTCCGTCCCTGTAGCACCAGTTTTTCTAGCACCACTCTTTTACTGCCATCCCTGCATTTAATGTGGCCAAAGAATCTTAAATCATAAATAACTTGGGATTTACTTTGTGGATTCATTAATTTCTTGAATAACGCATGCGTTTGTTCGACTGACAATCCATAGAATGCGAGGGACCCGTCTGCAGCACCAAAATCAATGCGCTTGAAATTTTGTTTTTTAATGTTTCAGCAGATTATAGCAATTTCAATCGTATTTCTTGCCATTTTCTTCTAAGTGTTAACGCCTTCGTTCGATATTAAAGCTCCAATTCATCTGATCGTGTCAAACGCATCGAAACTATATGAAAAGCACAAATTTCGAATTTAAAATTTGTTAAGATAAAATTGTATAATGCATAACATACAAAGCAAAACAGAACATGAGTACTAAGTTTGAGACCAGACCTTCATGAGCTATTCGTGCAGTACAAGTGTTTTGGCATAGCTTGTATTGAATAAGATTAGCAGTAGTATGTTCATGTCCACAATCGCACAGCACCGATTCATCTAAAAACCTCCAGCTGTTCATATAACTTTTGGACCTTGCAACTCCAAAGCGTAGTCTGCAGTCTTGAAGTCTCTCGAAGCAATCTCCATATCGGCCATATTCATTTCCATATTGATGCAGATATGTAGTCTCATCGGCATATCTTAAGTTAGTTATTTTACTAACAATACCTGTTATATCGCCAATAGTAACATCATCCGTTCAATCCTCGAGAGATCTATGCATGATATATTCACCATAAATGCTGAATAGAATTGAACATAGGATACATCCTTGTCCGGTTCCTTTATAGACGCAAAACTTATCAGATAATCGATTTTCAATTTTCACTTCCTATGAAAATTTACCATAATTTATCCCATTTTAAGCTGTCTAACACCAATAACAAATGCAACATTGTTGTTGACTTTATTTTTCCCAACAACTTATGTGGCGGTTCTACAATACTATAGCTAGACTCAAATCTCCCCCAACTTCTAGAGCTTGGAGGAAAATGTGACTAAGATTGAAAGTTAAGGAGGGGAGAGGGAAAATGATGATAATACTAGAAGAGTATTGAGTATTGAGTAATCAGAAGATAGACATATCAAATCTATAATAGATATTTCTCTTAAATATAAGAGAAGCAAGTCAAGGGTATCCAATCGAAAGGGTGATTGCAGATCGTTTGAGAGGTTGAGAAGAATCCTGGTGTTCGGCACGGCATTCTGTAAGGACGTGTCGAACGATTTGGGGTCACCATATTGAGAGCAGATAGGAGATGGTTCAGACAAAGGCACTGTGTCCAGGTCTCATTCTAAACCAAATTGTAGAGATTCTTCTGGATGGAAATGACGAAAAGTTGTTGATGTAAAAGGCTGTTTTATTTTATCTTAATTTGTTACGTCCCTCAATAGAGTTCGAACTATTGTGTGTCTTTTTTCTGACAAGAGATTTAATAAATGAGTGAACATGAGAGAACATTATCATTTATAATTCTGTAGTGATCAAGGATATCCCGTAGTAAACACTACTTTAGCCTCGGTATCCGATCTCTCATTTATCATAATGCCGTAGTGGCAAAGGACCCTTATAAATTGGAGAGAGGAGCCAAGAGCGAGAATGTCTTCAATGAGAGCCAAACAAAGCGAAGTAATTGGATGTTTATTTGACCCTTTTTCTAGTAATCTTAGTGAGTAAGCAGAGTCAGAGCACATTACTCACTTAGATGAAGATTCAGTATAATGAATGACAGGGACTTTTTCATAGCTAGGTTTTCTGTAGTCAAAATACTGGATTGGAAACTTAGTCGATAGCGGGAGACCAAAGTGGGAATAGAGGAGCCTTGTGAGTAGTATACAAATGCGGATCCGACTCCAGAGTTTGATTTAGATCCATCTGTAAAGATAATATTTATCGGAAGATGAGAATTCAAGAGGGAACGGAAGAGGCGGTTAAAAATAAATGCTGAAGTGTATTGTTTATCATATTAAAGCAGTGAAAAGTAAAAGGGAATGGAATGAAGTCTTATGTAGAAGAGAAATGAGATTCTTAGCTTTTCTGTCTCGACATAGGAAGAGATGAATCTGGTTAACGCCAGATTAAACAAAACCAAACAAGTTTAATTCTTACAGAAAGACGTCGTACCTCCTAGATCAGTTCTGGGCATCATTAGAAAAGCTCCAGGATACAACAGCATTACTGTCAGGCAACTCCAAAAACTTCCGACCAAACATATCATGAAGATAACCAACATTGTGGACACCATTGGACTGCAACTCATAGAAGCACACTGTCATAGCCGTGATTCCCAAAAAGGGCAGCAACCGCTCCCCTCTAGATTATAGGCCAGGCTGCCTAATCAGCTTCCTTTTAAATACAGCGGAATGAGCGACACGCTCTTAAAGGCTATACGGATAGCAAGAACATCGTTCCATATAAAACCAATTTTATTTTCCGACTAGGAGATTCACCTCTTTATTAAGCTTCCTATATAAAAAAACGAATTTCAGTGCTGTCTTCTGCGATATTTTGAAAGTATTTCATAAAGTATGGCATAATGAACTTTTTTATTGACTAATAAGACCCTTGTAATAATTATGTCTCCCTCGGGTCCTAATCCTACAGGAAAACCCATTCGATTCTCTTCTCCAGATATCTCAATGCAACCTAACCCAACTACTGATTGACAATCTAGACCTGCAATAGATCATTAAAATGGCCATCTCAAACCCAGCAATCAATTTGCAAATTATACAGTATAATCCAATTACTGTATCCACTAATTTGCAGAACGAGTAAATTATCTCCAAAAATAAAAATCCTGATCTATTACGCTCTAGTAGAATCCTTTGTATTATTCGAATCTCAAATGATCTAGATTTTTCACCAAGATCTCCAGCTTCATATCAGCTCCAAACATATCAAAACAAATTCTTAAGTATGATTCTTAACGCTCCCTGATTTGTTAGGAACAACCAGATATACATCGATAACCCGGCTCTTTCATCTCACTGCATAAAAATTCACATCCTAAAAAAAAAACATGGTCTTCATCATTAGTCAACTTTACTTAACACCACTAAGTTCGTAAGATTTCGTGATGACGGAGAGACTATTAAAAACGATTTAAAAACTAGACCAATAAAGGAAACGTCGAAAAAGTAGTTCAAATTCTCTGAAATAATTATTGTACGTGTGTTCAGGCCAACGGCAGAGCAAGACCTAAATTTAATGTGCGAAGCCCTCTGGTAGCGCAAGAGGACGGATTTTATGTAGAGAAAAAAAATTTAAACTATCAAATTTTTATTCATAAACATGCAAATATATTTACTTTAACTAAAACTATTAAGTAATAACTAACATTATAGGACTAACGAAACAGAAATTTCCTGCTTTTAGCCTTACTGAATTTAATAACTGCATCGTAATGCAGCTTAAATGCTGTATCTGCTTCAATAGATAAAACTGCCAAAGCTGAAACTCTTTGCTGGCCCATTGTAGTTCTTAAATAATTTTTTATTAGTTTAAAATTTGAAAAACAGATGCTGTACCTTACTTCCTTTCAGTGAAGGCTGTACTTACTGGTACTATTAACAAAATCCCAATGACAATATAAATATTTGTATAAATTTCTATTATATTTTCTGTTATATATTGAAGT
Organism: Cosmopolites sordidus; assembly: GCA_031761425.1. Lineage (NCBI taxonomy): Eukaryota > Metazoa > Arthropoda > Insecta > Coleoptera > Curculionidae > Cosmopolites > Cosmopolites sordidus. Next base: position 296,990 of record JARFXV010000511.1, read on the forward strand.
TAATTTCTATAATATATTGGAGCAGCTGTTTTATATCTTTAATGCATTTGAATACATTTGTGATCATTGTTTATAATTCTTCATATAATTTGACAGTTTGTAAATCACTGTTCTTGTCCACTCACAGTGGACTGTGACTCAAAAGATCAGTCACTCAAAATCTTGACAGTTTTCTAATATATGCTGTTTTAAAATACTTTTTAACTAACTTATCATAGAGAAAACCAAAATTTTTAAAATGTTGATTTAAAGATATAACTCTTGAATCCATATCGCCCACTATGAAATCAATCATGGTGTTAAAAAAAATCAGTTTCGTACCGGCTTTTGAAAGACTGTATAGGTTCATCGCTGCTTTCATAATAAAACGTCGTTTTCTTTTTGGCTACCATTTTATTTTTAAAGTCTTTTTTCAGATCATAACTGCTTTTCTCAATAAATTGACGAGCGTCAAACAAGCATTATTCGAACCCAGTTTGTCGATATTCTTTGATCCAGTCACAAAATGTACGCAAATGTTCAAGAGCAATGCTTATATGGGCTTGTACAGATTGTCATAATTCGCTTATGATATTAACACGCGATAATATCTCATACCATAAATGTAAGCATATGATAAATTCTAAGCTAAGTATTTCGTCCAAAACCGAATCATAATCACTGAGTGTGTCTGATTCTTCCCTGTGGTTTTTTAAGCTTTTAATGTATTTAGTATCATCATCAAATTGCAATAATGTGGCCTTCATTGCCTCGATTCTGTTTCTCATCTTGTGTCTGATAAAAGCTTTATAGTAAGCTTTAATTTGCCTTTGATTATTTCCCAGTATTTGGTGGTAGATTCAAACTATGACACCCGCAAGGTGTAAAAAATGCCCTGGGATTAATATTTAATATTCGAGTTTTAACTCCACTATTTATGCCTACTTATTTGTACCATTATCCATCCTTGACCATCACAAAAATAAAGCAAAATAGAATAATAGTTTGCTTCTTTTACCGTACGAATTACTTCATTGGTAATTGTTTTTGACATCAGTGTGATCAATTCATTTTGAATATCGTAGCTTAGATAATTGTGTGCAAGTTGTTTGTCATTAGTTATCAATCATATTTAGATATCAATTTAAATACCAGTAATTTAGCAACACTGGTTTCTAATCCCAATAGCCACTGTGGCTACAAGTTAACTTTAATCTACGGCCGCAATTTGAAGCGAACTTGACAGAAAGAATTGGAGAGCAAGAAGTTGCGTTTAAGTTGGTATCTGATTGTTTAGTAATTTTAGTTCAAATTTACTTCAAAAATTGCTTGCCAGTTATTGAGGTTAAGTTGGTCGAATGTTTTAGTTCAAATTAGCTGCAAGTCTTGCTGTCAAGTTGCTTCTAATATACAGAATAACAGTTACCCAGTGAGAAGTTGTCATAAACTTGGCGTCAAGTTGGTCGAAAAATCACTTCACTGCAAGTACTTGCTGAGTACGTGTGGCTATTAAGTAGACTAGATTAAAAAAAACTATAGGCATACCTCATACGTGGTAGTTTAGTATTGCCAAATGTTTGCTAGCCGGTGTGATTTATCGTTTTATGATGAGTAAAATCATTACCCGCGGTCACGGCTTTTAATGGTCCTAGTTATATATTTTTTCATGAGTTAAAGAAAGATGAGTAAACTTTAAAGGCACGAAGCCATAGGCGGTGGCTCATGTCGCCTACTCCTTACGCCACCTCTGGTTCAGGCTCAGCCTGCTCCAGTTCGATATGAATACTGAGAACATGGAACATGGTCTTTACTGAACTAGTGCACAAAACCTAGATTATGTGAGATTTCGTGACAAAGAAATCATGATGCTCTACGCCTGATTTGGCTCCAGGCGACTCATGACTATTTCCAAAAATTAAAACAGACGATGATAAGAAAGTGTTTGGCACGTTATGAAGGGTCCAGCAGACTTCAACAGAAACTAAGGAGGCGATTTCCAAATTTGATTACCAGGAATGCCTCAAAAAAATATTAGCCACTTTTAGTTTTGTACTAACTCACAAGACAGCCATTTTGAAGAAAAAATAATAAACACTATGAATAAATAATAACTTTTATTTAATTTCACATCAATCATACTTTCTTTTGAACGCAATGTTTGTAAACGTACAAATAAAAACAATTCTATTACTGGAAAATAATATTTCCTTTATTTTCCCAACACACTTTCTTCATATTAAAAGGGGAAACTCTTGATATAATTCAATATTGATGGACCATGACCTGCATTCCCAACATTTTATTTTCCGAAAACATATGAATTTAGCCTTGGACGCAAGCAGGTTTGCCACCATATATGCTCCTTTAATATTGATAAATAAACCATAAAAACAAAAAAGTGTTTCTTATTAAATTGAAATGTTACAATCCTAACCAGAAAAAACTAATGGAAATATGTTATAAATGTATTTAGTTATTCATTCAGGAATAATATATTTATAATAATTATAATAGAAATAATATATTAATTTATACCAGCAGAGGGGCATTTATCCGGGTGTGTGAAAAATATATCTAAAATAATAACCTTTCAAAAAAAGGCAGTTATAAAATGTTTTAATGATATCAGCTCAAAATAAATCTTGCCAACACTGTCAAAGCGTTTGAACAAAAATATTGGCTCATCAGTCGATCAATCATATAAATTATTACTAAATTCTTAAATTAAATAAAAGATTAATAAAAATTCTCCTTTAAAACAGTCTGGTTTCTATACAGCATACAGTTTGTACTACTGCCTTACTAGACCTAATTGATGATATAGTAAGAAATAATGATATCAGTAGAAGAACTGTGTTAATACTATTGGATTATTCCAAAGCATTTGACAGAATTATCATTAACTTATGGATGCAATTTTACATTGTGTAGGCCTGTTGCAGATTGCTAGGAAATTGATGACTAAATAGTCCAGTACTGAGTCAATTAGATTTGAAAACACGATTCAGACAAACCTTTGAGAGCCAACGAGATTTTGTGTGCAGTAGCAAATGATTGTAATCTTCATCATTTTCGCTACAAAGTTGGCCAAATAATCTGTCGTTCAATGAATTGCTTCTAATCTTATTAACTGCTCCAGTAATGTAATGGAACAACGTATGCAGGCGTTCATTCAGATTTTTGGCATCCAGATGCTGACGATGTACTCGCTGTACACAATGTACAGCGGGTAGATTTGATACTGCTTGCTTCAAATGCATTATAAAACCCTTATAAAGTCTGCTGGTGCTGGAGCACCATCAGTAACAGCTGCCAAAATATTGCGAATAGAAATGTCTTGCTCTTGAAAAATGGTATTAAATATCAATTCTCCCTTTGTAACGGTTTCCATATTTTTTGCAAATAATAACTTTTGACAAATTTGCTCTTCTTTTATAAAATCGAACGTATGATAAAAGTAGTGTTTCGTTATTTGGTAGAGTTGATTCATCGAGTTGAATGGAAAATTTGCAAGTATAAGTAATCGCATAATGATATTTCATCGTTTTTAGCCATTTCAAGTATTCTTCTTTGCACTCAAGGGAAAGAACAGTTTTTATTACTTCTTTGGCTGCCGACAAGATTAATTTCACGCCAATTGTGTGTGGATCTCCTGCTTTTGCGATTAAAATTGAAATATTATATGAAGCTCATAGTCGATTATCTTCTTGTTTAGAAGACGACACAAAAACGTTCGATATAATTGGCTGTTTAATTAACTGGCTGTTTAATATTTCTTTTCCACGCCTTGTGAAAATAGGGTAAATAGTTGTCCTTTTTATCAGAATGCATTTTATTCAAATGCTCTTGTAGCCTAGAAGACTTCACGATTTCATTTGAAAAAATTTTATAATGATTGAATAAATGAACGTTTCAATAGATTTATGGATATTTATAAAAATAATAGCTATAATAACTTCCTTTCGATGGCGCTTCTTGGTTCAGTGCCCACGTCTTCCAGTTTAAAGATCTTAGCAGTGATTTACCGTCAATAGAATCCTTCCAGCGCTTCCGTGGTTTTCCAACTAGTCTTTGTACATTGACCTTTCCGCTTTAGTGTGCATTTGAGAATTCTTTCGTCATCCATCCGTTCCACACGACCAACTCATTGTAGCTTCTTGAATTTTGAGGTTCGACACTTCTGGATCGACATACAATTCTCTATTGTATCGTATTTTCCAGATCGAGTCATCCCTCACAGGTCAGTAACAGGTCGGTTACAGCGTCAAGTAATTTTTCGAACGCCTAATGTCCATATTTTGCTACCATAGCATAGCACATGTCTAATAATCCTTTTATATAGTTTAGGTACTGTTTTCCTGTGTACGTTTTTGTTTTTAATTATACCGAATAATACGTCTTATTTGCTATCATTATTATCCTTTTAATGTCGATGAGTTTGCTTGCATCCTTTGATAAGTTTCCCCTTAAGAATATAAAGCTCTCTACATTTTCTAGGTTAAAGTCTCCTACTGTAATATTTTGTCCGATTGGCGTCTTTTTCCTAGTTGGTGTCATAACCATTGTTTTGTTTTCGTTAGTATGTAGTCTAACTTCCCTTGCTACCAAATCGAGGTTTACAAATATTACTTTAGCACTCTCCCAAGATCTTGCAAGTATATTTATATCGTCAGCATATGCTATGCGTTGTTTGGATTTGAAACATAGTGTTCCCTTGGTGTCAACGGAAATTTTCCGAAAAACATATTCGAGTGTCAAATTGAAAAACATTGGTGCCAGGCCATCACTTTGTTTAAGGCCATTGTCAGTTCTAAAGCTGGAAGTCAGATGATTTTCTATTCTGACTTGTGACAAAGAATCGGTTTTTGTCATTCTTGTAAGCCGAATCAGTTTCGGTCGCCCTCCAAACTACAACATGATTTTATAGCATTCGCGCCAGTCGATACTGTCGTATGCCTCTTTGAAATCAACAAATAATTGGTTATCACTATCTATCACTTTTATTTTTAAGTTTGTTGACTATAGTTTCATAAAACCATGTTACATCTCAAACACTAGTTTAAACTAGTAAATAAAGGTGAAGTTATTCGGTTTAAGAAAATGAACCATCACAAAGTAACGGACAAATCAATCAGTAAAATCAATTTTATATTCCCAGCACTTTTTCAGCACCTGTTTAACTGAGAATATCTAGTCCATGGTTGATGGTCCATCTCTAAATCCGCCTTTATCTTTAACGTGTTTATTTTAGATAATGCCGATTTAAGGCGAAGAAATACGTGGTCTCTTTCAAGAGTTTATCCAGAAGAAACACCGCAACCCACGGTTTGAAGAAGACAGTGCCGATCTAAGGTAACTTCAATCCCAAATGTTCGACGAAAATCAAAGAAGAGGAGCGTATTGCCTGCAAGTTAAGAAAAGATCACCAAAACCCTGCCATCCAAATGAACATTGGAGAATCCCACAATAAAAGATCATCCAAGCGAACATTGGATTCCTGGGCACAGGATCAACAAAGCGAAAATAGGGAGAATCCACAACAAGCCGCTACAAGCTACAAAAACCACCACAGGATCATCCAGAAGGAATCCACAACTAAGGATCATCCAAGAAAAAGTTGGAGGAATCCACAGCAATACCCACAACAAGCCGCAACAAGCAGCAAAATCCACAGAAAATCGCAACAAAGCATAGAAACCCAAGGAAACCCAAAGCAATAAACAGAACAACACTCATCACCCTCAGCAAACCCTCAACAACATCATCACGAATGAAGATACCACTCTTTTGAGTACCCTTTCGTAAATTTCAGACAAAAATCAAATCAATTCAATTCTAGGCAAAATCTTAATATAAGTTACGTCATTTTCAATTTAACTTACATTTAAATTTCTTTACTATTAAGAACCCTAATTTGACATATATTTTGTAGTATTTTAAGTATTTTATTTTGAATAATATATATATACCTTACAACTCTTGATATCCAACTTGTAAAATTGATTCTTCAATTGAGAAAATCGCAAATAACCTTTCGAATTTGACAATCACTAAAAAGAAAACGAAAAAGTCAGAAATAAACTACAGCTTACTAAGATATCAATCTCACAACATTCCCAAATTTGACGGAAATCCAAAACTAATAAATAGATTTTTAAACTCCTGAAAAAACTTGATAAAAGCATTTCAAGACTCTAACAACCCAACTGCGCATATCAATACTTGCCTACTGGATAGCGTATTTGGAAAACTAATCGGAAGAGCAGAAGATTTAATAGTACCGCAAATACAACTAAAATCATGGAATGATATAAAATGAACCCTAATAAATTGTTTTGAAGATCAGAGATCAACGGATTGTCTTACACAGAACCTAGTTAAACTAAAACACCAAAGAAATGAATAACCGCATGGTTTTGGAATGAGAATCTAAGACTCCAAAAGTTTACTCTTTTCGAAATTAAATGTCTCAAGCGATCCAATTAACAAGAAAATGAAAAAATGAAACATTATGAAGAATTCGCACTTAAAACATTTTTTAACGGGCCACCATATAACACGCAACTGGTAGTAAGACTCAAAAATCTCGAATCACTAGAACAAGCAATGTCATATGTACGCGAAGAAGAAAATTTCCTATGCTTTAAAAGCAACGCTCAAAATAATAACCAAAATACGAACCAAAGATTCAATCAATATAAAAATAAAAATATACCAACTACGTCACAAAAACCAATTTATGGATTAATTGGATTAGACCTCTTAATGCAGTTAGATGCAAGCATTAATTTTAAATCTTAATATTTACAAAAGCCTAACACGCAAATTCCTATACATTATCGTAACAAAGTACTATTGTGAAAAAAATGAAACCTATCCATACGTCATATATAATTCGACCTAGAACCCTACAAAAGATAAAAATCCCAGTAGAAATGAAACAAGGTTATATATTACCACATAAAAAATCGGGTCAACAGAAATACCACAATATCTCGTAAAAGTCGAAAACCACCTAGCAACTACAACTCTGCTAAACATTTCTGAATCAACAGTCAAGATACAATTCAGGAAATATGAAAAAATTGAAGTTAATATGAACGACCTAAACTTTATAAATGTAAGTCCCAATATATACCAATCGATAAATAAAAAACAAGATAATTTGTTAAAAGCCAACATGAAGAACTTAAAATTGCAACATTGCAACAAAGAAGAAAAAGATGCCATACGGAATTTATATTTTAAATATCGTGATATGTTCCAGCATGAAGGCATATTATTATCATTCACAAGCTCGATTAAATACATAATATTAAATTACAGAACGAACCTCCTATAATATAATCTATACTAAAACCTATAGATACCCCGAAGTACATAGTAACGAAGTAAAAGAACAAATAGCAGATGCTATCACAAAATATTATACGACGATCCAATTCACCTTGGTCATCACCAATTTGGATAGTACCAAAAAAACTAGATGCTTCAAATAAACAAAAATGGAGAATAGTTGTTGACTATAGAAAACTCAACCAAAAAAACAGAATAATGATGAAATTCACATTTAAGGCCTTAAAAACTTTCAATGTGGCGGTTGGCCCATAAGGGCACATGGGTACAAAAAATTAAAAAATGAAATAAAAATTTGATGTCTGACAGTTTCACTCGTATTTCTACACAGCAAAATATGTGTGTATGATACAAAGAAATGAAAAATTTTTAGTTGCGACGCATTTCTCTATCTCCATTCCAAAATTTGGTTATACGTGCCCCACCTGTTTTTTTGCCCACGAACCGCCGCTGTTTATGCCCCTCTTTAAGGATGGAGGAGTTACGTCAACCATTTACCTCAGGTCACATGGAAAACTACCACTAAAATGCCAATCAGCATTTTTATTGCATATCTGACATTTGAATTGTAGAAATAAATACAAGTCAGGTTAAACATACATATCTTTCTCTAGAACGTCGTAGTGTAGTACGCACCATCCTGTATTTTTATCTCTCATTTGAATATTGTAGCGTGGTTCACACCACTCTGTAAATTTAAATAATGTTTTTAAAAACAGAACTTCCAAGACTTTCGATTTAACTTGTGTAAGTTTTCCTTTTTTTAATTAAAAAAAAAATACCTTAAGAGACCAATCAAACAAAAAACTGAATTGCGTTTGACCCAAAATTAGGTATCCAAATGAACATGACCATACGACGTTGCCATTTTTAAGAAAATTTTAACAAGCTCTGACTTTTTTCCGCGAAAATGGTTAGGTTGCATTTTTGGGGCATGTTTTAAGCAAACTTGTTAAAAGTAATGTAAAGAATCGTTGATTAAATTTGCGAAAGTTATTTCCCTTAAATCATGTATATGTTACTAGGTTCACTTTTTTTACACAGTATATATACATAATATTTAATCGTTTAGCTACAAATTTTATATCATATAATATTCATTATGTATGTTGCTGAATAAATAAAATAACATTAACCAATAAAAGATCAATTTTCTAAACTAATTATGTAAACAAAAGAACATGTACATAATAAAAATGAAATAAATAATCTTTTGATAAATATCTGAGGGTAATATATTTTCAATATTCCAAATACTTTGTTCGCAAATATCAATGATACCCTCAATATGTAAGTAATATAATAAAATATTTGCTTGAAATGTATATTCGTACCGTTTTTAAGCATTTTTAAATAATTTAATTATAAATTTACAAATAGTGATATTCAGTAATATTATAATCGATAATTTTCAATCATTTCTCTAGTCGTTGAAACAATTCCTGGGGCTGATTGTTCTTCTCTGTACTGACCATAGTAAAAAATTATTAAAATTGGAAGAATTCCTGGGACTTATGAGTGAAAAAGTGACCTTTAGCGGTTGTTCCAAAGTTATCTGCATTGTGACCTAAAGTCATAAGTGACCTAAGGTAGTGTTCTTTCATGCCGAGAAAGCAAAACTTCGCAGACCGTTTTTCGCCTTTCCATCTGCTAATTTCGCTTTCAACTGATGTGGTACCCATTTTCCTGCCTTCTGAATATTTTCCATGCAAGCGATCACAAATGGTTCGGCGAACAACATTTAACCTCTCTCCCATTTGTTGTTGAGTTTGCATATCGTCTTCTTCCAACAATGCTTGCAAGTCGGCATTTTCATTTTTTTTCGGTTCACCTGGGCTTTCTTTATCTTTCTAGTCGGAATCACTATTTCTGAATCGTCTGAACGAACACCCACAAGCGTCTAGAGTTGAGACATTATAACAGTAAGTTCCTTGAAGTAAACGATTTTTGATTAAATAAGAAAAGCAGTACGTGCTCAAATGCTCTTTATGCAAAAAATTGTTTAAACATCAATGGCGTTTTGAAAGGTGCTGTCGTAGCAACAAAATGGCTTAGGAAATTAGTTTGTGAAACGACCCTTGCTTCCAACGCCCTTTCTTAAAAAAAATAAGAATTATATATATATATATATATATATATATATATATATATATATATATATTGGGCAGAGGGTTTCAATAGAAGAGGATACCGCCCGGGAGGTGGAACGATGCGTTAAATGTGGCTGGCAGGCATTTGCCAGGCTCAACATAGTGTTTAAAAGCAAACTACCACTTTGCCCGAAAAAAAAAGTTTTTGGTCAGTGTGTTCTGCCCGTTATTAAATACGGAAGTGATACTATAAGGACACTCACATCACGGTCAGTCCAAAAACTTCGAGTAGCACAGAGGGGAATGGAAAGATGTATGCTTGGCTTTACTAGACGGGATAGAAAGACCTGCACATGGATCAGAGAACAAACGAAAGTGACTGACATCATTGGAAGAATAAAGCAATTGAAATGGAAATGGGCAGGCCATGTAGCGAGACGATGGCCCTGGACTGGATACCGCTTGATCGTAAACGTCCATGGAGAAGACCGAAAACACGATGGACTGATGATATTATTAGGTATGTTGGACCCGAATGACAGGGAAAAGCTCAGGACCGCGAGAGTTGGCAGCGTGCTGAAGAGGCCTTCAGCCTGCAGTGGATTGATACGGGTTGGTGATACATATAAACGCCATTCGGGTTTGGGTTGGGGGCTGTGGATAGGGTCTCCCTATTCTTGATGGTATGGTATATCTCGGCGCCCTGAAGAGTCTGTACATCGAGAGACGAAACATATGCCATCCAGTTGAAGGGATGGGTAGGGCTCGTTCCCGGTCAAGCACCCAAGAAAAAAAAATCAAAGTTTCATTGCCCTACTTAAATCCCTTTACCACATCAAGGTCTGATCCATAAAGGGATAATATATATATATATATATATATATATATATATATATATATATATATATATATATATATATATATATATATATATATATATATATTATATATATTTATATATATATATATATATATATATATATATATATATATATATATATATATATATATACATATAATATTTCGGATGGTAGATAACGTTTCTAAATCATTCCGGATGTCCATCAGCTCATTCTCCAAAAAGTCACGACGTTTCATCAAAATCTCATTTGGCATTTTCAAGTGTTGTCCGCTTCGACTGAAGAGTCCAACTGACGTACTCAGGTCGTTACGCTCGGTCTTATAGCCGGCCGGCGATTGCCCAGATTTCCATTCACCGTCAGGATACCCAAACACGAAGAACAATAGAGGACCATGAAACAAATGCACTAAAGCTCCTGCTACCATACGTAAAAGGAATCACTGATGGGATAGGCAGACTACTAAGGAAACATAAGATTAGAACAGCCTACAAGCCTCACAAAACTGTTGCAAGCATCCTAAAAAACTGTTGCAAGCATCCTAAAAAAACTTCTGAAGAAAGAAGAAACGCGGCAACATGGCGGCGAGAAGGAAAATTAATAAACGGACGCCCGACAGCGTAACCGAGCGTTGCGATTAGTCCCGAACTACCCCGATGCAATTTGCGCAGTCGCCGGCCAGCTATAAGACCTAGCACAACGACCCATGTATGTCAGTGGGACTCTTCAATTGAAGCTGATAACACTTGAAAATGCCAAATGAGATTTTGACGAAACATCCTGACTCTTCACAGAATGAACGGATCGACACCCGGAATGATTTAGAAATATATATATACAAATTAGATTTTGGGTTTTTCAGCCATATTGCATTTCATCTGAGGAAAAATCTCGTGAAAAAAATGCTAAATATTCACAAAAGCATAGTAATCCCTTCTCTTGATTGGCAATTATTTTCCATTTTGTCTCCCTTTTCTTACTTTAGTCTTTATTTCTCATTCTCTATAAATTATTCAGATCATCTCGCCCTTAACCGTCCTCTTATATGTTTTCCTCCCAAATTAAATTTAAATACTCTCTTGAGTATTCTGTCTAGGTGCATCCTTTAAACACCTCGACCATTTCAAGGATTTCTAACCTTCGAGCAATTAAATCCATACCGAACAGAAAGTCACCTAGCACACCCAACACTAAGACTAAGAAGAAAGCAGTGAAATAATCCGTTCAGAAATCGCTAAGGCCACCCACTCGTAAGCATACCTTGATAGTGGGCATATCATGTCGCATGAGGATTCTGCATTCCTATTTAAATCTGCAACCTTACAAAAGGATGTTAGCTCAAGAATTATATTACAGAAATCATACCAACTGAGGAACCTTAGGTACAGAAATTATTGAATAAATTTCCACTATACCTGTTCTTTTAAATACCGATGAGACGCATTTTTATATTAGTGGAGCGCAAATAAGCTGAACCTTCGCTTCTGTGTTGGAAATAACGCTTTTGCACTCTACGTGCCAGCCGCTTTACTCACCTAGAATATTCCTAGGAAAAGATTTTCAACATCGTTATCTATCTCTTGAGGATTTGAAGGAAATAATCAAACTAGAAACTAACGATATTCTACCCAAGATACCCCGGAGATTAATGCAGAACTTCCTATAATGTCTTTAGCAATTCATTCCACAAACAGCCGCTATTTGTCTAGTATGATTTTTAAAACCCATTAAAACAAAACTGTTTTTAGGTACTTCTCAGAAATATATATTTTTACAAATAATTTCGTTCGTTTTTCACAATAAAATTTTATCCATGTCAACTGATATACAGAGAGAAAATGGTATGAATATACGTAATAATTTCATAATTAAGAAAAATATTAAATATTTATGGCCATTTCAGCCTCAATCAAAATGGAAAAAAAATATGTAAAGGTATACCCAACCAACAAATCATCTCTGGATTCTGCAAAGATGAACACAGATCATAATTTGAAAGTTCTTTGCACCTGTAAAATTTTATCAGTATCTTTTATGTTAGCCAGAATGTTTGGAATGTTTCCATATACCTGGAAAGATGACAACAACCAATGCGTATACTACAAATCAAATATATGGTTTTTTTACTCCATATTTATTGTAGTAATTCCTATAATACCATGGTATTTAACTAAAGGTTTTTCAGTTTTAAGCAATGAAACAACTCCAGAATTTTTATTTCATATGACTTACTTTATCAACGCTATTTACGTATTGGTGTTAATTATCAACTTAATAAAACACAAAGATTTCAGAAAGTCCATTAAAAAATTGAACAAACTGAATCTAAATTATTTGTTTTGTAAACAATCTAAACTAACTGCGAAACGCTTGGGATATAAAGTATCATTTTGTTTTTGCGGAATAGTACTATTACAAGTTATTGCTTTTGTCATTTGGAAAATCTTCTACCCTGAACATCTACTAGGAAATATACTTTTCCTGTCAATATTCCATATTCTGCCTTTTGTAGTGTCTAATATGTGGATAGTTGGTAAGTTTAACAACAGTCTCAATTAATTAAATTCTATTCAAGTAGAATCTTAGTATCTAGTAGTACTTAGTAGTAGAATTTTAGTAACTAGTAGTACTTAATGGTAAAATCTAAGAATTATCTAAAGAATTTTCCAATTAAAGTGTCAAAACTTTGAAATGTAATAGCGGTAACACTGTTTGAAATGTAAATATTACTCATAGACTGCTACGTACTTTATATTATGTCAATACACCATGGAAAGATGCACGACATGAATTGTGTTCTAGATCAGTTGAAAGGACCCCTACTTTAGGGAAAAAATAATTATTATTTTCCGACGAAGCACACTTTCGGCTTAATGGATTTATAAACAAACATAACTGCAGGATTTGAGCTGATTAAAATCTTCCCCTGAAAGTTATTTGGGAGTGACCTCTTTATCTTTAGAAAGTCACTGTTTGGTGCGATTTTTGTACTCAAAGACTGACAGGACCTTATTTTTTTAAAGACGATGATGGAAGTCGTGTTACTGTTAACGGTAAACGCTATGGAAATATGGTAACAGAATATCTTACGCTTAAACGTGAATATAAATTATGTTTTCTTTCAATAAGATGGTACGACTTGTCACACATCTCGCCAGACAATCAATTTATTGCAAGTTTCCTGTACGCATTATTTCGAAAAAGGGTAATGTCAGCTGGGCCCCAAGATCATGCGATCTCTCGCCCTTGCATTATTTTTATGGGGTTATGTTAAATTTCAATCAACAATCTACAAATCAACAAATACAGCAAAGCTTCAAAAATAAGGAAATTAGAAATACCTTAGGGTGATGAAGGCGAAAGGAGAATTTCAACTAAAGCAGGTCGCTCTCAAGAATAAAAATTAAAAAAATCATATTTGACGAAAATGAAACTTTAAAAACTTTTTTGATTTTTGATCAAAAATATTTTTTGATCAAAAAATATTTTGATAATTTACTAAATGAACAAGATTCAATAGACAGCGAGAAAAAAAGTACAAAATGCAATAAATCTAATGGACCAGCAAACAGAAGTACCGCCTCCAAGCAAAAAAGGGAAAGAAAATAACAAAACCCTTGAAGTGATAAAATATCACCAGACATATTTACTGATAAAATGCATAAATTTCTATGCTGAGTATGGCAAGAGAAAGTAATACGAAACGAATGGACATAAGCAATAATTTGTCCAATATGCAAGAAAGGAGATCGAACAGAGTGTCAGAATTATAGAGGTATAGCTCTCCTTAACACAGCATATAAAATATTAGCCGTATAAAAAAACAAACCGGTGGAAGAGACAGAGCATCTTATTAGCGAATACCAATATGGCTTTAGGCAAGATAAACATACAAAAGACCAAGTCTTCATGCAAGGAGAAAGGCGGAGAGCTATGAATATAAAAAACCAATGTTAATACTGTTTATAGACTTTCAACGGGGGTATGACAGAGTTAAGAGAAAATAATTACACATAGCACTAAAAAAAAATGAATGTAAACGAAAAATTAACAAACGTGATACCAGTAACACTACAAAAAACAGAAAATGAAATCAAAATAAACAGTAAAAATTCCCGAAAATTAAAAGTTAGAAAAGGGATAAGACAAGGAGATCCATTGTCACCAATATTATTTAGCTTGCTGCTAGAACAAGTCATACAAGACGCAGAAATCAAAATAACTGGACTAGTATATAGAAAAAGACATTAATGCCTCGCTTTCGCAGATGACTTTGTATTGTTGGCATGAAGTAAAAAAGAAGTAAAGGAAATGAAAGAAAACAGGCTCAAAGAGAGGGATTATATATCAACGAGAGAAAGATTAAGTATATGGAATGGACTGACGAAGAATTCAAGAAAAATGAGCATTTAACAGTGAAACCAGATAAAAGGAGGGGTCTATAAGTTTAAAGAAGGTGACCAGTTCACATACTTAGGAACTAAATCCACACCAAATATGAAAGAAGAAATAGAAGCAAAAATAATGGCGGAAATCCCTGAGTAGGAGCACTGCAGAAGGTATTGTAATAATAAAACTGCAATAAGACTCATCGTCATATGCGCAAGCGAAACGTGAACGCTAAATAAAGCAGGGCAAGTAAAATTGGAAGTCTGGAAGAGGAAAATACTACGGAAGATATACGGAGGAAAGAACGTAGAAGAAGAACATATCAAGAATAAGGGAGTTAAATAGAGAAACAAGTATAGTGGGTGTTATAAGGACACAACGGATAAGATGGATATACCACCTGGAAAGAATGCCAGAGGGAAAAATACCTAAAATGTTACTAGCCCAGACAATGGGAGGGGAAAAATGTAAAGGGAAGCCAAATGCAGAATGGAAGACAGAGATAGAGAGGGGCCTGAAACAATAGAAAATCACTGGATGGAGCATGGATGGAGAGAAAAAGCAAGGGATAGAAGAAAACGGAGGAACATTGCCAACCAAGCCATGGGTCAGCTCAGCTCAGAGGGCTAAATTCTATTTATATTATGTTAAATCTCTAATTTAAAAAAATACAAAATAATACAAACAAAATATTCAGACCAACATTGAAAATATACAGCGCGATATGTGTGAATCATCGAAAATAGATTTTCTATTTTTCTTTTTTACCAGACGAAGCCAAGGGGGACATTCAAACGACATTATTTTCAAAACATAATGCCCTTATTTGTTCTTCAAAAAAATAATCGGATTATCACGTAGTCACTGTGTATCATTTTAAAATTCTGAAACTCTTATTGTCAAACTCTTTACTTCCTACTTAACAAAATATTTATACATTATCTAGTGTATAAATGTTATATTTGTTTTGATATTAAAACTTTACAAGGTATGTCACAAAAACGGGCAGTAATATCTAGAAAATAAAAAATATATAACTTTCCAGAAGAGAAAAAACAACTGCGCCCTCAGTCAGTGCGCCCTCAGTCAACTGCGCCCTCAGTACTCTTCCAGTTGCAACCGCACATTACACGGCGTAACATTTCTACTGGCACTCGGATTATTTCTTGTTGAATTCTGAGTTTCCTGCAATATTTTGTGGACGCTCAACGTAATCAATGCTCTTTCAAATAACCTCACAAATAAAAATCGCTTGGTGTTACATCTAGCGAACTTGCTGATTCATGAAAATGAACTGCGCAACGATGTTTAGCGATATCCTAGCGGTGTAAACAGCTTGATAAATCTATGTATCATCATTAACAAAAGAAACCCTCGTTAAGGATATATCGGAGGCAAAAGTACTGAAAATGAATATTAATAAAACCGTGCAAAATTGATTCCAAACAGTTTAAGTTACATAATCTGAAAGTTTGAAGGGCGGTTATGTTAATGAATGAATGTTTATGTTAATGAATCTCCGTAAGATCACGTATATCATTACGATAATTTTATAATGCAATAACTTTTGAACGACTTAGTCAATTGATTTGAAAGTTTCACAGTGATTTAAAGATTAAGTAAAGAATATTCTGTCGAATAATTTCATATTTTAACATGTAATACATCTCGTAATATATTTTTTATTCGGTGAAATTTGCCCTTCTTTTTATAATTATACATTATTTTCTAGCATTATTTTCTAACATTATTTTCTAACATTATCCTTATTAAATTTCCTTTTCTATATTCTGTAAAGCAAATATTTTCACTAATTTATGATTTTCAGTACTTTTGCCTCCGATTGTACCTCCGATACATCCTTAATTGTTGTGTCAAAAACATTTCGATCATGTTATTGGTATTTTCAAAAAAGTAAAAATCATTAATGCCATAATATGATATTTGACACCCCACTGTGACCTTTGTTCTGTATAATAATGTATTCTGTACTTAGTGAGGATTTTCATCAAACCTATATAAAAAATGTTGTTCATTACAAGTCCAAACGGTGAAAATATGCTTCATTAAGCATAAATTAAATGTTAATACGATTTTTATTTCGTATTAACGATTCGTTCCAAAAGAAAATAAAACACAAATATGTTTACGGTTAACGTAATCCTAATTTTTCAATTCATGCACTACTTTTTTTTTAAGGATAGAACTCTAGATATTGATACAAAATTAATTGTACACTTCTATCTGTGTCTTAGTAGAATAATGGTGTATTTACTATAATATTATAATTTAATTGATACCCAGTATATTTTGTATAATGTAATTGTAAATTGTATTTGTAATTTAAAAGAAACAACAGCTTAAGAAGGCATTACAATCGATCTATGCTCCAAATATATTAACTATTAGAAGATTATATTGACAAATTAAATTACTTCAAACGTTCCAGATATTTCTATCAATATCAGAGACAGGAATTCTTAAACTCTCCACATATACTACTGCGATCAAAAAATAAAGTGTCTTTTGAAATAAATCACAAAGTACGATATAATTCCCAAAAAGTAACTCCCCCTCGCATTATTACATTTTACCCAGCCCAGCAAGATAAAAGTTGGGCTCTCATGTTTGCTGTGTGAATTGTCACGTAAATCTACTGCAGTGAAAAAAAAATTAAAATGCTTTGCTGTTCCTATGGTGTGGAGAGAACTTACTGGCCATGTAAGTGATTGCTACTTTTGAATCATTAAAACAGAAGGGATTTAAAAAAAACAACTCACAAGCAAAGCAAAAGGCAACAAGAAAACAGGACAAAATTCAGTATCCAAATTTGCCTTCTGCACTGAAGAAATTACCGGTACCAATTACGCCTTTAAACCAATCACAAGTGAACAGTAGTTAATAACTCAGAATGAATTGAATGATTTGGTACGTGACCTGGAATTGTAGAAACAAAAATCGGAATTTCTTGGTTTCAAACTTCAATAGTGGAACCTGTCAGATAAAAATTCAAATAAGTCACTTTACCGAAAACGGAATGTAACATTTTCAAGTTTGTATAAAATGGTAGGATCGCTATATGTTTATTGTGATAATGATAGTTCAATGAATTAGCTTAATATGGAACAAGTACCTTCCGAGTGGGGTATTTTCATAGATTCGTCTAAATACAACCTAAAACCAGTCTTGCATCATAATGGAAATGAAAACCCATCTATTCCTTTTACCCATTCAGTGACAACTGAATTAGCTATAACAACTTAGCAACCATACTAAATCGCGTTAAATATGAACAGTATTAGTGGGTTGTTTGTAGAGATTTAAGAGTAATAGGTATATTGCTAGGACTTCAGTAGGGCAACAAAAGAACATTACAGTAAGAAAGATTGGCATCATAGAACTTCTTTTGAACCTGGTACTTGCAACATAAAATATGGCTCCCTTGTTAAACCAAAAAAGATGTTTCTTCCGACTCTCCATATTAAGCTTGGACTAATCAAACACTTTGCCAAAACCATGGACAAAGAAGGTAATGGTTTCAAGTACCTAAAAGAAATATTTCCTCAATTAAGTGATGCAAAACTAAAAGAAGGCATATTTATTGGACCTCAAATAAGGAAGCTTCTAACCGTAGTGAAAGCATTTCTGAGCAACAAGAAATATAAAAATTATAAAAACCTTACTGATGAACTCTTAAAAGCCAATGAAATATCAGTGTGTGGCTTATGCTTAAAAATGCATTTTTTACGATCCCATTTGGATTTTTTCCGGAAAAAAGAGGTTTTACCAGGACGTCTGGACGATGGAAGCAAGATACTAGGAACGCTGGAACCCATCTATGTTAGGCGACTACCGCTGGTCTTTAAAAAGAGATGTTACAAAATACAAGAGGAAAAAGTGAAAGTTTGTGTCGTTGTATAATATATGTTTTATTCACATAATCCTCAGTAATGTATTTGCATATATTTAACACGTTCTACATGTTTATATTAAATAAATATTAAATTGTAAAAATATGTCCTCTCCTTTTTTTCCCACCACCGACCCCCTGTAACAAAAAAACTGTACGTGTTAGAGTAATTAGCTTACCATTTTTCGAGTAATTAGCTTACCGGATTTAGGACTACAAAATACGTCATATATACCTATTTTCATCAATGTTATCTCAAAAAAGTTTAAATTTGTTGACCTGTATAATGAGTTGTATTGTCAAGAAGTACGCAGTAACTACTACTCTAAATATAAGTTTCACTCCTGGTTTAACTCGACTTTATCGAGTCATGCAAATTGAAACATCTATCGAGTATATTCTGGAACTTTACATATTATTGCTATATAACATGTGACAGAGTGTGACATATAAGAACAAATTAATAAAGCACTCTTCAACCCGTAGATTTTTATATCTTTTGACAACATATAGTATAAATAGTATATTGTGTGTGTCTATGTAATCCAATAAAAGTAATCCAAAAATTTTTTTTTGTTGAAAAATTAACTCCATAAATTTGTCGGGCATAAGAACTTTACTTTGATGTGACAGCTAAAAATCAAGATAAACCGTGGGTTCCGCAAGTGATATGCTCGTTATGGTAAGAATTTGCAGGATTGGCCGTCTGGTCGTAGATCAAGTTTACCTTTCGCAACACTAATGTTATGGAAAGAAAAGAAGGGCCATGTTGAAGATTGTTATTTTGCATGAATACAACTGCAGGGCTCAATACCCGTAAAGCAAGAAAATATTTGATTAGTACAATATCAACTCAAAGACTTCAATTCAACGATCTAGTCATCATCCAGTCCCTTCTGGACATCCTTACCTTTTGACCATTCTGACAATGATACTGAAAACGATGACCCCACAGATCAGGACTTCGTTATTCCCCACTCATCTGAACCTCATTTAGTCACTCAACCTGAATTAAATGACTTGCTTAGAAACCTAGATCTATGAAAAGTAGAACTTCTTGGCTCACGTCTGAAACAATGGGATCTTTTAGCAAAAGCCACAAAGGTTACCGTTTTTCGAAACTGTCACAGTGATCTTGTACAATTTTTGCAGCAACGCTTGCTAATTGTCGAAATTTATTATCAAAATCAGTGTTCTGTGCACCAAACTTATACAGCACTTCGTGAATTTGAACTTCGTAATGTGTTCGTCGAATTATCCATAAATTCCTTGCATGCCACTTGATATTAAAACAAAAACAAAACACAACATTTGATGAACATTCAAATTTATCAATTCGTCGCCGTTCGCAGGAAGTTGAGCTTTGTTATTCGACTACGTAGATTATTTAATTCCGAATTAGAATGGTATTGATCTGGAGGAGATGAAGTTCCAACAGAACGGCCCCATAAGTCGTACAGCCAATCAAATTTATTGAGGGAACAATTCGGTGAGAAAATTATTTCGAGAAACGAACTTGTTAATTGATCACCAAGATCATGTGATTTAACGCCTTTAAATTATTTTCTTTGGAGTTATGTTAAATATTTGGTATATGCCAATAAATCAGCAACTATTGACCCTTTGGAAGCAATATAACTCGGACAATTGCGGACATAAGCCCCAATAACTTGAAAAAACGGTTGGAAATTGGATTTACATTGAAATTGTTCTCAAAGATTAATGCCATTGAATATTATTTCGCATAAAATAAATAGTTTCAAGCACTTAAATTGGTTGTTGTTATATTTAAATTTAAAATTCGAGCCCACTATAAAAATCTCCCTATGCAATGTCTCTAATACTTAATCGACGATTATTCAGTACAAGATCCCTGATTTTAATGTAAAATCTTTCTAAACGAGGTTCATCTTCAACTGCTTCTTTATTATCACTATAGTCCTTGTACCACTTATAAACATTTTTTTGACACAGCTTCAGCACCACAATACTCTCTTGAACATTTTAATGCAACAACACAAGAAATTAAGTTTTTTAGACCAAATTTAATGCAAATTCTTTACTCGAAAAATGCATCGATATAAAAAAAGGTAACAATTGCAAAATATATTATAATTTCTAAGTTAAAAGGCGAAATGACAGGAAACTTCTGTCAGATATCAAGGAGAGTCATACCAATTTAAAAAACAAATGGTTGTATCGCTACATAAAGCACAGGTAATTTTCAATCACGTTACTTTCTGATCATAGTATTATAATAAATTTTCAAAAATAATGTATTATGTTGGAATTACTACTTTACGGGTTATTAATATTAACAAAAAAGAACATTAAAATATATTTTTTCTTACATTTTCAGTTATTAAATACTTCATCTGTATGTTTGTTTGTTTTGAAAGTACAACCATCAATTATTTGAATTACCAACCACCACATCCCCTGGAAACAATCAACTTCAGGCACAACGTGGCATTTTTCTATGGTTTTAACAAATATACAATATGCCATGGAAAACATTACATGCCCCAAGAATTAAAGGCTCTTCCGAAATACCAACTGATAGAATACCTGAGGATTTTCCACGAAAAATTATACCAATGTTGTTTAGAGATTCTGAACAATACAGGTCTCCAATTTTTAATTCACATTGTTTTCGAAATACTTATCTTGACAGTGTCATGGTTTTTGTGGGTGGTATACGTAGTTAAGAGTATTCCTGACTCTCCAACAAAAGCCCTGTTTACTTGGAACTTCCTTTATTTATTTTGGCATACTACAACTCTTTACTGGATCCTTAAGAATTATCACGATTTAAAGAAAATTGTAAGTATACACTCGAATACTTTATATTCTACTTTTCAATGATCAATAAACGCATGATTTCATTAAAAACAATAAAAGCACAAAAAGCTTTAATTAAAATAGACTTTTAATAAAATACAAAATCACTTGTTTGCAGTTTTTCGACGTTCGCTTCCTTAAAAATGTTAGAGGATATAAAAATATTTTCTCTAAACTAGAATCCATATCTAAACTGTACCGAATGATGCTTACAAATAGCATCAATTATAAAGCAGTACTCCAAACGTTACATGGCTATACAACAAATTATAAACACTTAGGAAACCAAGGCCGTTAAATATATATTTTATTCAACTCATTTTATAACTTTTACATACACTATGATACTATTGGGTTGTGCGGAAAATTCGTAGACTTTTTTTAAATGCAAGAGAAACGCAAATAGTTTGCGTAAATATTTATTTAGTGTAAATATAGTAGTAGTCTAAATAGTAAATATATAACTATCGCTATTATTTACAATTTTTTGTCAATGTAGTGGTAGGTCCATAAAGCCCTTTTGTCAAAAATTAGTATTTTTATTGCCAATCAATTTCAACAGGTTTTTTTTTACATCTTCTTCCATTTTAAAAACATTCCCATTTAACAATTTTGGAGGAAACCAAATAGATGGTAGTCAAAATGAGGCAAAATATGTCACTTGAAGCTCAAAAATTTTTGCGGGGTCTTGATTGAAGCATGTAATCCTGCATTATCAAGACAAAACACGACGTCTTTCCTGTTTGGTAATTTTGGCCGGTTTCCTCAATTACTGCCCTCACCCAATATATTGGGTTATTATATAAGTTTCCGCCGTTTTTTTTTTATTAAAAAATGTTATTGAAAAAATAAACAATTATAACAATTAACAAAAATAACGAATTAATCAATGATGTATTCCCCATCATAGTACAAACATCGCACAAAAATGAAACAATCGCAACGGCTCTTCTCAAGACCACTAGTAACGATCTCAATAAATATCGAGGGAGTGTTTAGGAATAAGGAAGAGCTACTACCTCCACTGTGCAAGGAACACGAATGCGACTTCCTGTTTTTCTCGGAGACCCATAGAGGTGACACTAAGCGCCGGCTTGCTTCAGACTGAGGAAAGCATGCTGCGGCCAAGTTCTGAACATAACTCAGCACATTAAAGGCGTTTTCAAACAGAAAGATTTCTGGAACGCTTTTTATGGACCTAAAAGCTGCTTTCTGCACCGTGAATCATAAAAAAACTGCTCAAGAAAACATACCTCACCCTCACAAGAGACCTCACCTCACCACCCAAACAGACCTCACAAGAGACTACGGACTACTAACGTCAATGAACGGAACATAGCAGAAAATTATATTGTCACAACTCCTCTATAACATTTACACACACGAAATGTTTGGAGAGTAGTTTTTGGCAGTTTTGGAAAGGTTGAAGGAAAGTTAAGGCAAGCTCTGGACAAATTTTCCAGTTACTATTACGCCAACCACTTAAAACACAGCCCGAGTAAAAAGCAAGTCTGCGGTTTTCACCTCAACACCCAAAAACGCCAACAGCGAATTAGAGATCGAATGGAGGGGTGAACGACTGCAGCATTGCCCACCACCAAAATACCTGGGAGTTACATTAAATCACACCCTGACCTGCAGGCAGCAATGCATGAACACCAAGACAAAGTTTAGCGCCTAGAATAACATAATCAGAAAATTAACAAACATCTTGGGGTGCAAACCCGCACAAATTGAGAACCTCAGCTATGGCTCTAAGCTTGTCTGCCACAGAATATGCGGCACCAGTCTGGAGCGGGTCAACACATGCAAAATAGATGGACATCGCGTTAAACGAGACCGCACGTATCATAACAGGATCTCTGAGACCGACCTCAATAGGAAGCCTATATACGTTAGGGTGTCCCTGCAGATGAAGAGAGAGTTAAACAGCAAAACATATTCCAGGAATCCGCTGCACGGACATCAACCAGCACCGCAGCAACTAAAATCCAAAAAGGGCTTTATGAGAATGGCAGAAGTCTTGGAAAGGACACCGGCTGCAGACCATATTATAAGATGTGAAAACCAGCTAAACCATCCGAACCACCAGGTCGAGGAGAAGCTTCCACAAGGCTGCGAACAACCTTAGGCAGTAGGAGAAAGTCCATCTTCTCAGGCAATTCTCAGCATGTTTGAGGGTCATCCTCGTTTAAAAGCGCTTTAAGGTTATTCTCGTCGAAGTCGGAAAATCGACCTTTCAAAGCGAGGCGTGTGAACTTGGCAAACCAATTTCGAGCAGTCCGATCGGGTATAGCCTCCTCTCCATATATAGTGCAAATGTCTCGAACTGTTTCTGTAGCTTTTTGACCACGAAGTTTTTTAATGCCTGGAATGTCCATTGCATAAATATTTTTGCAATGGAATTCTAAAATAGTAGAATTTGCATTTCTACAAATAATTTTGTAGATTAAGAATAAGGCTTTCGAATTCATATATACATTTGGAAAACAAAATAAAAACCCAGGAAAAACAAACGAATTATAAAAATGGCGAAGATCTATGGAACAACCCAATAATTATGAACACTAGAGGCCTGATTTGATGGTTTGGTTGCGTGAGAGAAGCTCATAGTGAATGGGGAAATTCCAATTCCACCAAATGCAAAGCATAATTTTCTTCGGATGAAGACCGTCTTTCGCCGTTCTTGAATCCGCTGATCTTGGCAATTTCCATAATTTTTTTCATTGCAGGTACACAATCAGCGTTACACTACTCAATCTATTTTTCACCAGTTATCTATCATCCGCTTCAGAAATGCAGCCTCAGCACTTTTTTTCAGCAAAAGATCAGTCAAGTTAATTAGCTTAAGTGATCGCTCCTTAAGTTCATGAGGAACCCACACATCGTATCGACAGACGTACTGATTTATTTTTCCGATGGTCAAAAATGATCAATTTCCGAATATTGAACTTATCTGCTGTCTCAGGAACAATAGTGCGGATATATTTGGCTAATATGAACGACATCAGTGCTTGAAGCATGACCAGAACAATACCGATCTTCCAGGTCAAAAACACTCCTAGACCGGCCAAACCAGTTTTGCACTGTGGCCTTCCTAACTATCTCTGTAAAGGGCACAAATATTGTTTTTGATTTGCACAGCGTTCTTGTCGCTTTTGAAATAAAAAAAGCATAATTTGGGGTAAATGTAAGTTATCCACCGACACACCGACAAATCAAAGCGGCTCTGGACATAAACATTGTAAATGTCAAAGTAATTAATTATATATAAATAAACATTAATAATTCAACACAGATAACCGGATATTATGTAAAAATAAAACATTTGTTACAAAAAATAGTAATGAGTAGGTCCACCACCAACATTGGAGGAAGTACGCATATGTGTGAGAAAGTAAAAAATAACAAATTTCTAGGAACCGATAAAGTAGTTGCCGAACTCTTAAAATATGGTGAAGACGACTTACTACATCACTTACATGCCCTAGTAATGAATATATGAAAGGAGAAATAGGCGCCTAACTCCTGATACCTCCGGTCAATAAAAAGGAGATCTCTTAAATTATCAGAATTGTCGAAGAATAACAAGTGTGGTGATTAATAATTCTTAATTTTTTATTAAAAAAAAACGCCTTTAATTTGGGAGATACTTAAAAAATGGTTTATTCAAAGTATGCGCCATCGCTAGCTGCACATGTTTCCAATCTCTCTCGCAATTTGTGGATGCCCTCCCAGAAATACCGTACATCTTTTGGGGGGCTCTAGTCATCAAGCCATTTTTCTTGCTTGCTTGCTTGCTTGCTTGCGAAATCACCACTTTTGAATTGTCTAACCCAACACCCACAAGCATCTTGCACTGGAACATTGTCACCGTAAGTTTCCACAAATATACGAAAGCTTGAAAGCTTGAAATTCTCCTTCTTTGGCTCGAAAGTCGACATAATTACTACACAAAAAAAATATGACACTAACTCGAAATCGTTTAAACATCAATGGCGTTTTGAAAGGGTACTGTCGTGGCAACAAAATGACATAACAGATTAGACTGTGAACCAAACCTTGCGTCCAGCGCCATCTCTTTAAAAAAATAAGAATTATTAACCGCCACACCTGGTAACTCTGCCTACAAGGTGCTATCAAATATCTTGAATGAGAGACTAATATCTATCACAGAGCGAATCACTGGGAACTAACAGACTAGATTCCACCCAGGCAAATCCAGAATTGATCAATTCTTCACCATAAAACAGATTCTAAAGAAAATCAAGATTACGGCATTGAAAATCATCACATTTTCATAGAATTCAAGGCAGCATATTATACTCTCATATGCTGCCTTGAATTCTGTGAAAATGTAATGATTTTCAATGCCGTAATCCTTGCTTTTCTCTAGAATCTATTTTATTACCATTTTATTGAAAGTCATCGTCATAATCAAAATCGCAATTAATAATGCCAGACTATCAGCAAAAGTTGAAACAAGTGTCTCCCTCCATTTAACACCCAAAAAGGATTAGTACAGGGTGAGGCACTGGCGTGCCTACTGTTTTCCTGGTATTTGAGAGAGTGATAAGAAATGCTGGCCTCAACGTAACAGGGACTATCTTTAACAAGTCATTACAGATGACGACTTATGTACTTGTAACAAGAAACGCGACAATGCTCAGAGGAACATTCATAAATATCTGCAGTGCAAGTTTAACTATTAATGAAAACTAAACGAAAGATATAATAATATCAGAAAACTAGAGAAATTTGCCTGACAATAAAATTGGTATATCTACCTTCCAAAGAGTTAAGCAATTGGAATACATATGTTCATCCATAAATATGGACAACAAGATATCAACCGAAATTAGAAGGCGCATGCTGCTAGCCAACAAATGCTACTTTGGAGTTCAAAGAACTATGGGTTCGAAAATGTTAACGCAATCTCTTCGAAGAAAATCAACGAAGAAAATCTATAAAACTCTAATCCGATCTGTACTGGCATATGGAAGTGAAACATGGACCCAATCTAAGAATGACCAAAATGATCTAAATGTCTTTGAAAGAAAAGTCTTAAGAATTGGACCAATTTGTGAAAATAACACACACAGAAAGAAGTATACCCATAAGTTTTACACACTATACAAAGACCAAGACATCGTCTCATATAAAAATGCTCACATCTGAGATGGGCAAGTCACCTCATAAGAATGGATGATACCAACCAAACCAAGAACACCTTTAATGCAATGCCGGTAGGCAGACGTAAACGAGAGAGACACAAGCTATAGTGAGAGAATGGTGTAAGGGGTGATGCTAGTCACAGCCAAGTGAATAATTGGATAGGAGCTAACCAAGACAGGAATGGCTAGACAAACTCGGTTGTGGAGGCCATGGCCCCTACGGGTTTGTAAGCCCATAAAAGAAGTTTATTATAACACTCCGTAACTCTGCAAGGTAATTACTCAAGAATTCAATTAATGTTATCCGACATATTTTCTTTCAGAATTAAGTATGGTTCGCGGGCTAGCTGAGTATAGCTATAACTCTTTTAAACACGGCACAAATCAAATATTTCATTTTCAAACTGCACTGATTTTAGATTATTCAACATCATCGTATGTTTAATAGTGTTTAATATTGTTTAATATTGTTTTATTATTTAATAAGTTTAATATTGTTTAATAGAAATTTATTTTTCTATTAAAAACTTATAAATGATGCAATTAATATTTAATATTACTAATTTTTAGATTCGCGGTTTGAAGATAATTTTAATAGAATCAACTGTACGATGTGAAACCATTAAAGAATATCAACAAATTCGACTTTTTCTTGATAAAATGGAAAATCAAGTTACTTTTACTGCCAAAGATTTTTTTGAGATAGACTTAAAGATTATTGGACCAGTAAGATATTTTTTGAATAAAAATAATATCACAAAACATTTGGAAACTATTTTTTTAGATTGCTGGAAGTATAATCACTTACATATTAGTGGCACTACAGAGCGGTGTGATTCAATGAGCAATATAATGAAATACAAGCAACAAATATGAACTTGTTACCCAAATATAATTTCAGATATCGAGAGAATTCAGATATACCCCAAAATATATAACATTAAAATTACTTTGATGACTTTATCAATTTGCTACTTATAATTATACATTACATAGGTCATATTTTGTAATACACTCAGTATTATTAATTTAGTGACTTTTTTTACGCAATAGAAATTTTAAAACTGTTATTAATTTCTAGAAAAACAATATAATATCAAACAATAAAAATCATTCTACCACAATAATCAGTCATTTTTATTAAATCATTCATTCAAATCCCACACCTCAAGAATAAAAATAAAAGAAATTCAAAAAATTTAAAGTTTCTTCAACTACAAATTCGCCCAACTTAATTGACTTAGATTTCTGCTTGCAACTAAAACTCAAACCATTCTGAAGTAGAAATTCTAATGAATTAAGAAAAATTCTAATGATTTATTACTATTATTATTAAATATTTAAGGGGAGTACTAGAAGGTAAAAAAACAACCCAGTTAACATATATAAGTAAAAGTATTTAGTATATAGTTTATATTTTTTTTATATTTACTATGTTGACAAAATGGTGAAGGTTTACAATAAGTGTATAATTATGTTTTGTTTGCTAATATATAATAATAATAATAATATAAAAAGATCAACAGAAAATGGACATGGAAAAGTCCATCTGGACTCACCACTGAAATTGATTACATCATGTCAAACGATAAAGCAATATTTTGCAATTGTACTGTCCTTAACCATTTTAATGTGGATGGTTGTCGGACCTTACATAAAACACTGGCAAGATTATACAAAAAATGCCTCAAACAACAAGAAGTACCCAGCTTATGGTAAAATGCAGAAGTGATTCTTTTACATAAGAAAGGGGCACGGGAAGATTTAAAGAAGTACCGCCCAATAAGCCTCCTATCAGTGGTGTACCAAGTTTTCACAAAGATAATATCCAAAAGAATACTAAGAAAACTTAATGATGCACAACCAATGGAGCAAGCAGGATTCAGAAGTGGATTCAGTACATTGGATCATATCCATGTTCTACAGCAGGTCATAGAAAAACACAACGAATACACTATGCCACTGTACTTGGCATTTATCGATTATGAAAAAGTATTTGATTCAATCTCAAAGCGGGTCATAATCGATGCATTGCTTAATCAAGGCGTAAAGGAAGCCTATGTAAACCTACTAGGATCGATATATGATGATATATGATATGACAGCGACAGTCCACCTTGACGATCTTGAGGTGGGAATAAATGTAGAGCGGGGCGTACGGCAGAGGGACGTAATATCTCCTCTTCTTTTCTCAGCCTGCCTGGAAGAAGTGTTCCGTAAGCTGGATTGGGAACAAGATGGAATAAGGATTAATGGTGCGTACTTAAATCACCAGAAGAAGAGTCAGGTCATGTCCAATAAATTTGCTGAGGGCAAAAGGATTTCTATTTTAGGAACGGATTTGGAAGTTGTGGATCACTATATATATCTTGGGCAAAGGGTTTTAATGGAAGGATACACCGTTCGGGAGGTGGAACGACGCGTTAAATGTGGCTGGCAGGCATCTGGCAGGCTTAACATGGTGTTTAAGAGCAAACTACCATTTTGTCTGAAAAGGAAAGTCTTTGATTAGTATGTCCTGCCCGCTATGACATCCGGAAGTGAGACCTGGACACTCACATTACAGTCAGTTTTTCAAAATTTCGAGTAGCACAGAGGGGAATGGAAAGATGTATGCTTGGCATTACTAGACGGGATAGAAAGACCTGCATATGGATCAGAGAATAAACGAAAGTGAATGACATCATTGGAAGAATAAAGCAATTGAAATGGAAGTGGGCAGGCCATGTAGCGAGACGATGGGACGAAAGATGGACCAGGGCGGTCCTCGACTGGATACCGCTTGATGGCGACTGGATACCGCTTGACGAAAACACGATGGACTGATGATATTATTAAGTATATTGGACCCGAATGGCAGTAGTCTAGTCTAGTCTAGTCTAGTCTAGTCTAGTCTAGTCTAGTCTAGTCTAGTCTAGTCTAGTCTAGTCTAGTCTAGTCTAGTCTAGTCTAGTCTAGTCTAGTCTAGTCTAGTCTAGTCTAGTCTAGTCTAGTCTAGTCTAGTCTAGTCTAGTCTAGTCTAGTCTAGTCTAGTCTAGTCTAGTCTAGTCTAGTCTAGTCTAGTCTAGTCTAGTCTAGTCTAGTCTAGTCTAGTCTAGTCTAGTCTAGTCTAGTCTAGTCTAGTCTAGTCTAGTCTAGTCTAGTCTAGTCTAGTCTAGTCTAGTCTAGTCTAGTCTAGTCTAGTCTAGTCTAGTCTAGTCTAGTCTAGTCTAGTCTAGTCTAGTCTAGTCTAGTCTAGTCTAGTCTAGTCTAGTCTAGTCTAGTCTAGTCTAGTCTAGTCTAGTCTAGTCTAGTCTAGTCTAGTCTAGTCTAGTCTAGTCTAGTCTAGTCTAGTCTAGTCTAGTCTAGTCTAGTCTAGTCTAGTCTAGTCTAGTCTAGTCTAGTCTAGTCTAGTCTAGTCTAGTCTAGTCTAGTCTAGTCTAGTCTAGTCTAGTCTAGTCTAGTCTAGTCTAGTCTAGTCTAGTCTAGTCTAGTCTAGTCTAGTCTAGTCTAGTCTAGTCTAGTCTAGTCTAGTCTAGTCTAGTCTAGTCTAGTCTAGTCTAGTCTAGTCTAGTCTAGTCTAGTCTAGTCTAGTCTAGTCTAGTCTAGTCTAGTCTAGTCTAGTCTAGTCTAGTCTAGTCTAGTCTAGTCTAGTCTAGTCTAGTCTAGTCTAGTCTAGTCTAGTCTAGTCTAGTCTAGTCTAGTCTAGTCTAGTCTAGTCTAGTCTAGTCTAGTCTAGTCTAGACATGTTTGCATGTTTAGTTAGTTGCACTAGACTGCTGCACTTAGTTGCACTGCACTAGACAGTTTGCATGCTTACTAGGCCTTATATTGATTGAGTTGTTTTGAAACAAAAAATAAAACAGTTAAATTAAATAAAAGCCCCAACCTCGATTTTAACTTTTTTCTCTGGGATACTTTCATCCTTAATTTCTAAGTTTATTTCTACTTTATTTTTGGTCTAAAATCAAAAGGAAATAATACACCTACAAATAAGTATTTAAGAAAACCTCACCTCATTTAAAACTAGAACTTCTATTGGTTTTTGCTTACAAATTTCAACATCCAGTTCAGAAGCCTTTAAACATATGTGACTGTCTGACTGCCTATCAAGTTGAGATTCTAAATCCTTAAAGAAAAAAAAGTTTTCATACAAATTCCTATAAAACTAGAAATTTGCCCTTTACCTGGTCTTCGGCCTCGAAAGAAAAGTGGCAACGATAATCACTATTTCCATTACTTAATTTTTATTGCGATTATTACTATGTTTGGATGAAGTTGGATAAAATACATATTTAATATCATCATTAAAATCAAATATGATGGTATCGTCACCATATTTTTTTTTATATCTGAATCATTGCAGATATTTAATTAATTTATATTTTTTTATCTTCAGATATACTCGCGGGTGGAACAATTATTATGTCTGATACTATGTTAATTAAGGGTACATAAGGACGCACATCTGTTTTATCTGTAATTGACATATTTATTGAAATATACAGTAAAAAGTATATGAAAAAAGTTACCTGTCACTGCACTTTGTTGGACTAAATGAAGAATTTTTTTGGTTCTCTGCAACATATTGAAATAACGGAAAAGTCGCAGAAAACTGAACCGTACTAGTGAAATTGTTATAAATCAGACGTCGCTAAAAAATTACTGAAACCCCAGAAGTACTCGGCACCTTTCGAAAATGGTCAGTATATTTTGAATGTGGCCTTTTACGGATTTCGTTAAACGGAAACCCCGGAAATACTCCACAGCTTTCGGAGATGGTCGAGGAAAAACTCTTGAATTTGATTTGCAACAGATAACCTTTATATCATCTTTCAATTGTATTATTAAATTAAAGGAACATAAGTATAAATAAAATGCATATTTATGTAATCAATTCAACCGATTAATTTTTATGAAATATCTTTGACAAAATAATGTAAGAACATTAACATAAAATAAATGAACACGGGACCAGTTCACTATTTTTCGATCATACCTGGTACTTACCCGAGATTAGACGGGTCACGAACGGTTTAATCAAACGGAACGGTCAAAAATGTAATATAAATCTATAAAAATGACATACATTGATAGTTGACAAAATGACGAAGGACCTTTTAAACATATCTATATTGTAAATATGCATGTGCTCAACTTCATTTTCATGATGGTATTTATAACCTTCAAAACGAACGTGTCTGTCTATAACATGTTATCAGATCCAATTTAGTATTTGAAAATGGATTTATTTATTGTAAACAGGTAAAAATATTGTTTATTCTATTATCGCTATATATATATAGTAAATTGAATTTTTCAATGTGCAAGACATGAGGAAAACGAAAAAAATAAATGTGAACTCAACATCATTCAAGAGAGCGACAACTTGAATCGAGTTCTGAACAAAATCGAGAGAAATAAAAAGCTAAGAAACAAACAGAAAGAAAAGGAACAGAAAATAAAAGAAGCCATACAGAGAACAACACTAGCACGGCAAATAAAAAGAGAAAGTAAAGAAAAAAGGAAAGATATTATTGTAGTTCCTGAAAACACTATTGATGAGTATGTTGACAAAAGTCTCGCTGAAGAATATACTATTGATAAAGTAGAACAAAATGAAACTAACACAGAGCAAGGTTTAGAAGATAAACCTATAAAAGGCAAAAAAATAAAATCTGAAATATCCAATGTAGAGGGTTTTACAATACTAGGAGTTGATAATTTTCAAAAGAAATCAAAGGTGACCATTACTTATGTTATGTACATATGAAAACTAATGCTGTTTGGATTGTTGTAGGTTAAACGAGTTCTTCCCAGATGGCTCACAAATCCAACAATTATATCAGTAAATTTACAAAAACTTGAAACGAAAGTGTCTGATTTAAAGATATTGGATAAACAACTTAGAAATTTATTAAAAGCTAATGGAGTTGTAAATTTATTTCCAGTTCAGGCAAAAGTTATACCATGGTTAATAGAAAATAATAGGTATGTTATTTTTGTATCAGTTAAATGAAAGAACTGGTTTGGTTGCTTTAATCTTGTAAAAAAGCTCTTATTGCTGGTAACTATTAGGTCATTAGTTTTAGGGTGCTGTAATAATAACAATAGTAATTATCAACAAAGCATAAATAGGTTTGTTTGTATTCAATAGATTTGTTTATTATCTCTCTAACAATGAATCCCTGTTCTTCCTTCATTTCTATTCTGCTTTCTAGTTTATCTTTTATAAAAGCTACTAACAATTAAATTTTAGTGTTTCAGTGGACACCCTTGCTATTATCTGCTTTTCTTCAATCTATATCTTTTTTATTACTGGGCAGTAATAAACTTTCCATTAAATGAGGTTTCTGAATTGTTAGTATATTGTTGAACTATATTAATATCTATTTTTATTATGCATTTCCTCCATATTTCAAAAGTTCATGATGTATTTCATCTTACCCTGATGCTTTTCTCTATTCATTCTTCTAATCTTCATGAAATTCTTAATTTTTATCTTCATTGTTTTCTCTATTTCTGTATAGTTCTGAAAAGTATTTAGGCCATTGTTCTATATTATCTATTTTTACAAATTCATTCATCTCTTTTCTCTGTCTTATCTGCAATATTTTTTCCTAACACTCTTTTTTAGTATCTATTTATTAATTAATATTTTTTTATGTTTATGTTTTTGTATGGTTCTTGTCTTGTATGTTATAAATATTTATAGATATTCAGATATAATGTTTCCCAGAGATATATGTGTCTCTGCACCTACTGGTAGTGGGAAAACCTTAGCATTTGTACTTCCAATAGTTCAGATGCTGAAAAAATACTCTATGAAAAAAATTAGAGCTCTTGTTATTCTTCCCACTCAAGATTTAGCCAGGCAGGTATTTGGATCATTTAAAACTTACACTGAAGGAACCAGTATAGATGTTTGCCTTATCACTGGACAGAATAGCTTTGAGGTTGAACAAAAACAAATTGTTATCAAAAGTAAGAGTTTGAAAACCATTTATAAATTTAAATAATTATTGATAATTATTTATAGATGAGGCATGGGGATGTTTAACCAAAATTGATATTCTAATTTGTACTGCTGGTAGGCTAGTTGATCATCTGAAATCAACAGAAGGCTTAGATTTGCAATATCTTGACTTTCTTGTTATTGACGAAGCTGACAGAGTATTGGAAAATGTACAAAATGACTGGCTTTATCATTTGGAAAAACATATTTCTCCAGAAGGTATATTTACATAAACAGTTTGTCAGAAAGCCAACTTTTTCTCTAGAAATAAAACTATAAGAATTTTTTTTATCAGCATGTTTATTTGTTCAAATTAAGCGCCATCTGAAATACAACATTTAAAACGAGTAAATTGATAAATGATTTGGATATCTCAGATTTTTTATCTGAGAGTTGTTTTGAAATTTTTTAAAACCTCATTTGGATCTTTCTGAGTAATTATTTGTGTGTCTTAAAATTAAGTACCAAACTACCTGAATGATTCTGAACAAATTCTTTTTACCATATATCCTAATAAGTTTCATATAATTTTTAATAGTGGTATTCTATTTAAAACTTATTTTCTTATGTATAATATTCTTGCATTCATAATTTCAAAGGTCAATTTTAACGCACTACTATGTTTGAAGACAAAACTATTCAGAGTGGTTCAGCTTGGGTATTAATTTATACAGGGTGGCACAAATTAAGGTTCCTAGTTTGTTTGCTCTGTAAAACTTAAACAAAAGATAATAAATAAACAATCTGCACAACAAATGATAGTTTTCATCTAGATATTGTTTTTATTATGCATGAAAAAATCACATTGGCCAAATGACCACCATTCTCTGGTTCGCAAATATGTGCTCTTCTCACAGCATTTTCAAAGACTCTTCTCAGAATTTCAGGAGATATTATGGCTGTCTCATGCCGGATGTTGCTCAGTGGTTGGAGGGTTGTTGGCATATACTCTGTCCTTGAGATAGCCCCGTAGGAAAAAGTCTATGACGGTCAGATTCCGGTGAGCGAGGTGAATATCTCACATCACCATTTTTCGATATGATGCGGTTCGGAAAATGTTGCCTTAGAAGGTCCATTGTGGTCTGGGCGGTGTAAGCCGTGACACCATCCTGTTAAAACCACATATTGTGGCCTTCCGGTAGCTGCGGCAACAAAAAATGATTAATCATTCCTATAGTGCTCCCATTAACCGTCTGAGTAACACCTTCATCTTCGAAAAAATAAGGTCCGATGATTCATTCAGTTGTGGCATACCAAACCTTTACGCGAACTGAATGCAGGACAGTTTTCTTTATTGAACAAGCCACAAAGCTGGAAATATGCTTTGTCGGTCATCATCAAAGTGGAAACAAACTTGTTATGATCAAGGTTTACGAATGCACGGGCGTGTTCCAGACGAAGTAGCGTAACTTCTGGATGAAAGGCTTAGACCAACTGAATCTTGTAGGGAAAGAATTTCAAATCTCTCCTTAGAATTCGTTGTAGGGAATGAATGGGAGATCTGCAATTGAGCAGAACGTCTTCTGGTCGATGTTTAGGCTTGATTTACAACACTCTCCCGAACTCGTTCAATGTTTGCAATTGAACGACCACTACGAGGTCTTCTGTGCATCTGGCATCCCCAACAGTTCCCTTTTCTTCAAAACGGCGAATCGTTTTGGGTATTGTGCGCCTAGTCGGTGCCTCACAAATATTGTAAAATCTGTTATATCCACGTTGCGTTAGAATTATAGACCGATTATTTCAAAAAACAAGGTGACTATTCTAGTTTGCTGAGCAATAGTGTAGAAAATTTAGTTTGAGGTGTCGAACTGATCTCGTAATATCCAGTAGTTGACAATTTCTAACTTCCATAACTAAGCTCCTAAACTCCTCTGATCCGTTTGAGCGACTTAAATGTTTTCGTAAAATATTTTCATACAGAATTTAATGTTGATCCATTGCTTCGTTCCGGTTTCACCTTACGCAAAGAATTACTATGAACCACCTCTAATGCTACATAAAGTGTTTTCCAATAAGAGTGTAAAAACTGTAAAAGGTAGTAGCGTTTGAAATGTAAATGTCACTCTTAGACTGCCACGTTCAGTACCTTGTGGTACTTTACCATGAAAAGATACATGATTCAACAGCCCGTATAATATTTGTATATAAATAAATTAATATGAAAAAGTGATAGGACCATTATTTTTTGAAGATGATGATGAATAGTATTACTGTTAATAGTGAACGCTATAGGAATACGCTAACAGAATATCTTTGACCTGAACTTGTATTTGCTTGAAGTATTTGCCTATATTGGCATTATATAATATAGTATATCTCATAAATTATTATCAATGTTTATTTTTGTTGTGTGTAACCTGCTATTTAATGTTACCTGTTAATTATTGGATTATCACTTGTAATTATCATTGGCCCCATTTTAAAGTTCTGGCACTCTTAATAACACTAGATAAACTATGTCTTCTTATAACTAGATGGTGTGAATAGTACTATTTCTGGAGGAAAAGTTCCTCTTTTTAGGTAACAAATTATTTTAATACTTTTATATTTTATAGGACCATCAAGAACTTTGAACCAATTTTCCCTACAAAGACACAGACCACCACAAAAGCTTCTTTTCTCTGCAACGTTATCTCAGGATCCAGAAAAACTTCAACAGCTATCGTTATTTCAACCAAAATTATTTACTTCAGTCGTAGAAGCAGAAAATTCTACCGAAAAAGTAGAACCAACAGAAGAGAATAAATCAGATACGTTTATTGGAAAATATACAACTCCAAATGAACTGACCGAAAAATATATTGAAACATCAGCAGATTTGAAACCACTAGTTTTGTATAAATTTATTAAACAAGAAAACTTAAAGAAAACTCTTATTTTTACTCATTCAGTGGAAAGTACTCATAGATTGACGATTCTCCTAAAGGCTATGTTTAAAAGTCAAATATCTGTTCAGGAAATATCATCTCAATTACAACCAAAAAACAGAATGGAGTTAATTGAACAGTTTTCAAGAGGTCAAATAGATCTGTAAGTAAGCTTTAAATCCCAAAGGAACTAACAAATTTTCTTCCATCATATACCGGGTGTATCCAAAAGTACTTTGAAAAAAGTTTCCTCATAGTATGTATCCAAAATGCAACCATTTTCGCCGAAAACAGGTCAGAACTTTATTTTATTTTTCTCAAAATTTGCAACGTCTCATAGTACTGTTTATTTCGATCAATCGGAATTCAGTTTTTGTTTCATTGAGCTCCTAAGGTATTATTTGAAAATAAAATGAAATCATTTTTATAGCCATTCATTCCATACGTTTCATTATAAATTTGGTTTATTTTGTTACAAAAAAAAGGAAAACCTACATATTATTATCGTTTAATGCCAAAATTGAAAATAATAGCACTAATTTTTCACACTATGATACGATTCACGTCATATTAAGAAACATGATTATTTGTTTTGTTGAATTAACTGTTCAAAATGGCAACCATCCTATTCCTTGTGAAAGAAGCTTTGTTGATGAAACATTAAACAAAAAATATGGGTTCCTTTGGTTTTGGCCAATAAGGCATTCACAATATTGTTGCCTGTGTGAAAAATCAAAGGGTAAGAGTGCTTCTTGTAATTTTTGTACATGATAAGAATAGAGTAATTGCTCTTTTAGTGTTCTATGTACAATCCAACTTGTTACGTAGTACTTCTGGTAGAATTTCTTCAACAACGTGAAAAATTGGTTGTTCAACTTCACCTATTTCTCGCTGGCGATCTCGACCAACGGATTGTCAAGTTATAGCGCTTAAAGTGATAGTACCTTTTATCACCTTGTCATAAAACACTATAGAACAAAAAACAATTATTAAATTTTGTTTCAAGCTCCATACTTTCACAAAAACATTTGAATTAATGAAAAAAGTTTATGGCAATGATTGCTTATCCCGCACACGTGTGTTCGAGTGATATATGCGATTCCAGGACGGTTGTGATGCTTTGGAAGACAACCCAAAGTCAGGCCGGCCAAAAAAACAAAAATCGTGATGACTTGGTAGAAAAAGTGGAACTTGGTGGAAGATAGCGGAGGAATTAAATAAGACCAAAAACATAATCGAGCGCCGCACAGGTAGTTGATTTTTGTTGCATGATAATCCACCATCTCACAAGACCGTCACTGTCCATGATTTTTTGGCAAAAAAACAAGTCTGGGTGCTTCAACATCCTCTAATTGGTTTTAACTTCCGATATTTTTCCGACACACTGTGTATATCTGGTTCATTATATATAGCTCTTTCAACTCCTGGTTCTTTCCTCCCATCTGCCTTCATATCTATTACCTCCAAATCCTTTTTTAAAAAATTTCTGTCCCATACCCCAACGTTTTCTTCTCTGCTATCCCTAACATTAACTCATCTCCTGCAACTATTACTATTGGTCTTATATCTTCTGTATACTCTTAATTTTAGTCCTTACTATTTTACTATCTTATTTTTTTCGCTTTTTTGCTCTCTTATTAGGGGGTAAAATGACTCCATGTTATCATGGGAATGTTATAAGTGTTTTGTTTTCTGCAATATTTTGTTTTTATCATCAGAGGGAAAATGTGTATTAGGCACAATTCTTATAAGTTGGTTTACCATAAGTTAGTTTTCTACTGTTAATATCGCCAAATCTTGCCATTGATGAGTCGTTAAGATTGCTCTGACCATGATCTACATTGGTTATATAGTGTATTTACCATATTCTTTGTAAATGTTTTAAATATTTCTTCACTAGTCAACACATCCTGGTATTTACATTTTATCCACAATAATATTTTAAATATCTCGTTCTTGTTTATTGCCCAATCTCAATCCTTTATATAAACCTTTTTTTTCTTGGATGTTAATAATCAAATTTAACTTATTTATAGGTTAATATCAACTGATGCTTTAGCTAGAGGTATTGATCTTCCAGGAATAAAATGTGTTATATCATATTCAGCTCCAAAACACCTTAAAACTCATATACACAGAGCTGGAAGGACTGCCAGAGCTGGTGAAGTAGGTTTAGCTGTGACTTTCTTGCATAGCTCACAAGTTTCAAAGTTTAAAGCATTACTAGAACAAGCAGATAAATCGAATGTACAAGAGGTAAGGCAATTAAAAAAAGAAACATGTTTATGTACTAAAGATAATATTCCGAATCGTAGATAAAAATATCAGAAGAGGACTTAGAACCTTTAGGTGAACAATACAAACAATCATTGGCTAGTTTAAGAAAAACAGTTGAAGCAGAAGAAAAAACTGAATTAAGGAGAACTAAATCGACAAAACGCAGAAAACCAGGTTTAAACAAATATGAAAGAAAAAAACAAAAAAATGGTTTGGGTACCGTAAAATGAGTCTGAATATTTTATGTAAAAAATATGCAATTTTATTGAATAAATAAAAAGTTACAAAAGAACCAGTGCTTTAATCTTATTATGATTTATGCTTTAAAAACATGTCTGACAACTATCAATCATCATGATGCCTAACTCTTTCATAACAGACATTTTTTTTTTCGATAAAATGGTGCAAAATTTGAACCTTTGGGTGAATAACACGAACACTTACGTTGGCTAGTTTAAAGCTGGGTCCACACCAATAAAATTCTGCGTGAGTGTTGAATTTACCGGAACAATGTGTTTGTATTATCTGGTGGACAACAGATTGTTGGTGTGCCTGTACGCCGACATATTTCTGTATGACTTGATATGCTTGCGTGGGAATGTAGACGCTCTAACACAGAAATATTATTGTCGCAGTACAGCAAGTACACGAACCATATGTTGTCCACCAGATAATTGAAACAAATTTTTGCAGTAAAATCAACACAAAATTTTACTGGTGTGGACCCAGCTTAAGAGAAACAGAACGAAAAATAAGTTATACATAACTAAATTAACAAAACCGGGTTTAAACACGAAGAAAAAAAAAATTGTAGTAAAATAGAATGTATATTTATTGAATAAAATTTATTCAATAAATATAAGTTTCTCATTGTCAACAAACGTCATGTCACCTAACCTCTTGAAATTTCCAAATAGACATATTTTATAAAAATGGCACAAAATCAAAGAATCATAAACAATTTAAAAGTGATTTTAGGCAATGATGTCGAACATAATATTGTGGAGTATTTTTAGCAAACGCTTAATATATCGAAATACTCAATAGTGTGATATTTCAGGTATATTTCCACTATGAAACATGAAGAAGATTTTGAAGAGTTTATGGAGAATATTCTAAATAAAAATAATGCAGCGCATGTAAATGCTTATAATGCTATTAAGTACGCTATTTTTGGAGAAAAACTGAAAAAGAAAAATGTACAAAGTCCACCTTCTATCCAAACTCAACCAAAACAGACAAAAAAATCTGAACAAATGCAACAAGATAATCAGAGTTCTGTAAAGAAAGGAAAGAAAAAATTCAAGGATATTAATAAATTTCAAGAAAAGAAAAAAGAAAGAGAAGGTAATATAATAAAATGTATTTGACATATTATAATTTTAAGAATAGGTAGACATCCTTGTGAATGTATGGGACAAGAACATGACTTTATGAATAACTGCTTGGAATGCGGAAGAATTCATTGTTATCAAGAAGGACCAGGACCATGTTTATATTGTGGAGTTCCAGTAATTAGTTGGTAATAATATATTTTATCAAGGTAATTATATTTTTTTACAGATATCAGTTAGAGGAGAGATTCCGAATTCTACAAGCAGTAAACCTGTTATGAAGTAAGTCTGTGTTGTCATTCTAATCA
This sequence comes from Cosmopolites sordidus, assembly GCA_031761425.1. Lineage (NCBI taxonomy): Eukaryota > Metazoa > Arthropoda > Insecta > Coleoptera > Curculionidae > Cosmopolites > Cosmopolites sordidus. The sequence continues at coordinate 337,372 of JARFXV010000511.1, forward strand.
TTTATTAAATTTACATATTCTCTACTCTTTTCAGACCAAACAAAAGTCTTTTTAGACCAAATACAGTTTTTGATGATGATAATGACTATTTTAAAATCAATTCAAAAACTTCAGGAGGTAGTAAACAAAAAATGGTGGTGGCATTGGATTTTGCCAGTCGCAAAGTGATTGAAAGCACTCAAGAAGATATGAGACTTAGAAAATTGTTGCTTGAAGATTCTATTGAACACTTGAAAAGAGTTGAAAAATTATATGGGGATATTAAAAAACAAAACAATCAAAAGGGTGCTTTGTCTAAAAAAAGTAAAGTAAGTGTGATCAGTTACGCCTGAATCGGGTCCGAATTTGATTTTTATGGGATTCTAGCTATCCTAGGAAGTGTCAGAATTCCCCCTTTCTTTTGCGGGGCATAGTCTGACATTACTTAAGATTAGGGTTTACTACAAATTCCAGAGAAACTTTGTGAAGGTTAACTTGATAATGAAAAACTGTCTCCATTGGAAGTGGGAAACTAGTCACGCCCAATGCCGGGCCGACGACCAGCGGGCGTCGTCGGTCCGCCATTTGGTGCGGGATAGCGGGATTTTTCGATAGCGGTTTACTATTATGGAACTTATGTAAGCCGGAAACCCGAGAAATTCGGACCCCATAGGCTTACTGCCACGGAAATTGGGGGACTATTGTTGGGGAATAATGGCTCCTAGGGAAGTGCGGAGCGCCGAGCTCAGTTGGGTTGACCCGACAATTGAGCTACTAGTTGCTTCACAAGGTTAGAGATAATGTCATCTTGTGGAGCGGGGTTGCTAGATGGAACTGAGTTCCTTTGAGACCCCCACACGAAGGTCGGTGGGGGTACGGCGGGTTTACGGGACTTGTTAACAGCGGCCCCGCGAGGTTTTCTCTTCGAAAGCCTGGCTTTCTCGGAGAGACCTCCATCTGGTCTCTTGCTGTAACCTAGAAAGTTCGCAGTATGCGTACCTTCACTGTTGCAGCAAGTTGATAGGTCATTTCGATCCTTCTTGCACTCCTTTGTGGAGTGCTCGCCCGCGCATTTAACACAGGCCGGATCGGCATGACACTTTCTCGCCGTATGGCCGAATTTCTGGCAGTTGAAACACTGCACTACTCGGCCATTCGATCGCTGAGTTTGGATTTTTATGTCCTGTCCGAAGAAGGACTTTATGTCGTATATCCCCTTGTCTTCCCTGGGGACAACGATTTGGACGATGGCCATCGGAGCGCCATCTTTCCCTGATTTTTTCCACCTTTCCACATGGATCGGATGGAAGCCCATTGCTTTTAGTTCGTTCGTTATCTCAGAGACTGGAATCGTCTCCAAGACTCCCCTGATCAGTACGCGAAGATTGCGTTCATCAGGGAAGCAGAACGAATGGAACTTAATGTTCCTTTCCTCGAGCAGCGCAGAAACTGCTCGGTAGTCGTCAGAAGTCTGAGGGTGAAGATGAACCCCTTCTGGCTTCGTGATCGACCTTGTGAACAAGATACCACGTTCCTTGCAGGTTTTCATTACCTGCAGGAACGCTTCCTTGTCTCTCAGCACGATTGGAGGGACTTTACCAGTCCTCTTTGGGACCGGAAGCTCGGCTTCCTGATCAACCAAAGTTTGTGGAACCTCCGTAGGAGGTTCCGGTTTCCTGTACGTAGGTTTGTCAGAAACAGGAGACTCAGATGCTGGTTTCTTAAAGATGCTGGTTTCTTTTTCCTCAATTTCTTCTTTGAGACTACCTCTTGATAGTCTCCGGATTCGGGGGCCGAAGAATGGCTCCCTTCGTCCAGCGTGTCCATCGCGATCGCGTCGTCGTCCGAATCTAAGTTCTTTTCCGGCACCTTTTCTTCGCTCTTTCTTTTCTTTTCACCCTCTGGTGCTTTGATAAAAGCACCAGAAGTTTTCTTTTTCTCCAGGCATTTCTGCGTCTCTGGTTTTCTCCGTTCAGCGCCTTCAGGTCGCCGATGAGGTCGATCATTTTCTTCCGGAGGTCGTTTTCGTCGGCCGCCATCTGATTCGTTTCGAGCGCATACCGGTACTGATTCTCGAGATCAGTAATGCGCTTATCTTTATCGTCGAGCGCGCGTTTTTGAGGCCTTATAGGCCTCTTCGGTGATGGAAAAGCCCTTTGGGTTCCCCATCACTACTGCCCGCCCGTATTACTACTATAGCCCGACCACGTGTCGCGGAGCGCGCTAGAAGAGATGTTCACTCTTCGACGTCTCGGCCCGAACCTTTGGACTTTCATTGGAGATTCATTCTTGGACTTGTGTAACACTGTCATAAAACATTCCTTTCATGGCCAGTTTAAGTTTCAGGAACAGGAAATAGGCATCAGGCGAATATGGATAATGTTGAAACACACAGACTTGTTTTTTCGCTAATAATTCATGAACAACGACGGTCCTGTGAAATAGTGCATTATCGTTCAATATACCAGCGCTCGATATTGGGTCATTACTCGATCGATTCTCTTCCACAAATGCTTCAAAGCTCTAAGATAATATTCACCAGTGACACTTTGACCCTGTAGAACGAATTTCCGAAGTAATACTTTATGAGTCATAAAATCAAATTAACATTGTCTTCTCACGTGACTTCTGAAAATGCATTTTCTTCCATTTCAAAGAATCTGGAGACTTTCAAGTAGCACTTTTTTTGAGGATTGTACTTGAAGCACTAAGTTTCATCACCAGTAACAATCGATTCCAGAAATGTGCAGTTCCGTCTGGTTGTTTTAATAAGGTCCTTGCAATGTTCAACGTGAGCAATTTTTTAGCCCTCATTTAAGGCGTAAGGAACAAATCTAGCACAGATTTTCCGTTTGTTTAAATCCTTTGTCAAAGTTTCATGAATCATGTCTTTAGTCGTATTTAATTACTCCGCTATCCATCTCATAGGCTATCATTTCACGCACTTTTTCCGCGAACTCATCGCGATTTTTTTTTTTTTGGCCAGCCTGGTTTTGGGCATCACGACCGTCCTGGAATCGCATATACCACTTAAACACACGTGTACGAGATAAGCAATCTTCACCATAAACTTTTTTTATCAATTCAAACGTTTCTATAAAAGTTTTGCAGAGCTTAAAATAAAATTTAATATTAGCTCTTTGTTCAATCAGGTTTGTGAAGGTGAGAAAAAGTGCCTTCACTTTAAGAGCTATGACTTGACAATCCTTTGATGAATTCTAATAATTATAAACATATATATTGTTTGAATAGATGGTCCTATTGAAATTTTCTTTAAATTTAAAAGTTCCGTTATGTTTCCGATTGTGTATAATAATGTGCATTTAGCATGCAACATAATACTGTGTTTGTTCTAGAAAGAAAATGATGAATTAGTAGACCTCTTAATTCAAATGAGACATAAAAAACCAGCTCAAAAGGAAAACTTGGGTAATGAAGACAGTACAATGCCAATAATACATACATACAATAGTCATGTTTTTGATGAGGATCTTACTTCACATATTGATCAAGGTTTATGTTTAAGCATGCATCAACCTTATGCCAGTCTTTTAGTGGCTGGTGTAAAAAGGTATTTACTAGCCTTAACTATAATATGCTAATGTCATCAATATAAAGTTTCAAATCCTAGACATGAAGGAAGAAGTTGGCCCACAACTCATAGAGGACGCTTGTGGATAGCAGCAGCTGCAAGAGTTCCAGAAGAAGAAGAAATAATAGCTTTGGAAGATTTCTATAAACTGTTTTACAATGGTTTGCAATTTTGTTCAAATATTGGTGTATCTTTCATGGGTTATTAATTTTGCTAGATGACTCCCTGAAATTTCCTAAAGAATATCCTACTAGTTGCTTGTTAGGATGTGTGACTGTTGAAGACTGTCTAGACCAGGAATCCTATAAGAAAAGATTTGGGGGAAATGAAGAATCAGCAAGCCCATATGTTATGATATGCTCTAACCCTATTATTTTACCTATATTTTATCCTATCAGTGGAAAACATAAAATTTGTAAGTAAAACAAAATAAGCTAAAAGCAGAATAGTTTATCCGCCTTAAAAATGTTGCAGATCCTCTGGATAAAGATGTACATAAATGCGCCAAAATGGCTCTTCAACATGCTAAATATATTTAAATATGTTTTATTTGTGTAATTTCAAGAATACCTATCACTTTGATACTTGTTTTTGAGTTGCTTTATTATTTCTAATAGAAAAATAAAGTTTATATAGATATACATTTTTGTTTGTGACTATACATATATATAATTCTGGAAAAAAAACTATTAGTATGCCTATATATAGTTATGTGCAAACGACAACCTTAGAAAAAACCGCCATTATAAAAACGGTCGAACTTACTAAGGGCCTTAAAATGAGGGTTTTATGACTCATTAAACGGGTAATTTTATTACCTCTCTGCCTGTCGGCGATTTCATACCATCGCTTCTTAGTTCTATACACACATTGTGAGAGTAAACTTAGTAGAAAATTGCTCCAGTTGTTAATATCCTGTGCGAGATATTTTTTTGTTAATTCGTGAGTGTTTAATGATACAAGAATATCTAAAACACGTGAACTAACTGTGCCAGAACGTAATCAGATTGTGCTGTTAAGCCAGCAAGAATTTTCGCAAGTCTCAATTGCGAAAAAAATTAAATGTTCGAGATGTGCTATGCACACCACCTTAAAAGGGTATCAGCAGAAGGGGTCCTACTAGGCTCTAATCGAAAAAGAAAATGCGCAAAATGGCTCTTCAATATGCATGCTGTGTGGGGTAGAAAAGTGAAAACTAATTTCTGGTTTTTTTACATTTTGACAGATTTTTGGGCAATCTGGGGCTCATTACATCAAGCGAAGGCGCAGCGAAGCATTTCTCACGGAGTGCTCCAACACCTACCGTCCTCCAACATGAGTGGGGAAGCATCATGGTTTTGCATGTCAGTAGTAGGTGCGGGAATTTTTTTTATATTAAGGGGCGCATGAATAGCCGGCGTTATGTCGCAATGCTTGAAGAAGTCTTGGGCCCGTCCATATTTCAACTTTGCGGTGACAGCTTGGAAGAGTGCTATTATCAACATGATAACGTACCTTGTCATCCGGCTAAAGCAACAATGCGTTGGTTCCATAACAATAGGGTACGTGTCTTGGAATGGTAGGCACAGTTTCCAGATCTATCGCCCATCGAAAATATTTGACACATTTTGAAGAGAAACAGTGGCCAAGCATCACTGCCACGGAAAAACTCAACTTCATCAAAAAATATTCAAGAAATGGCAATCGATTTCTCCCAACGTATGTCACAAGTTGGTGTCGACGATGTCTAAGCGCTTAAAAGTGATTCTAAAGCTCTTGGTGAATCGATATAATATTAAATTTGTTGCAAATAAATGATATTAAATAATAAATTGATGAAGTTATTATTTATAATCCAGCCATGTTAGTATTTTTCTTAAAATTTTGGGTTGCCTAATTCATGTGCACGTAACTTCTTAACTGTATATCTTAAGTGATTAGAAAAACCGCCTTTCTTGCACATATACGAGCAGAACTATTGGTTACTTATAGCAGCCACCAAAAAATTGAATTGAATAAAAAAAGTTAAAAGTAATATCTTTATTCGAATATTAGTATCTCACATTCCAGACTCACTAAAGAGTCCTCAATATTTCAACAGCCATATTCCGTTTCGACGTCAACTCTCAGAATTATAAAAAAACAAGCTATCAATTTCAAAATATTTTGTATTCACAATATCCAATTTACTATTGATCGTCATTTCTGTGTCGAAACTTAAATTTAGCTCTTTAGATAGCTCAAGAACATTCTAAAAATATTACTTTAATTTTTCTTGTAAATCAATACGAATAACTAGGTATATTCTATAGTATTTTTGATTAAACAAGATAAAGAGACCTTTGGAGTACATATAGAGACTATTACACTTAAATGTTTTAAAATTTTAGTATTTGATATTTCGTCAAAATAATTTCGAAGCTAGGGACATCTTTGCTTCAGTAAGTAAATTCAAAACAAAAATCTGTTCTTAATCTGTGGTTGCTTTAACTTTTTTCATGAAGCTAAATTTCTTAAACTATAGAAAATATGTAAACATATTTGCTAATTAGGCAATTTCTTAAGGTAGTTACAAGTTGTATTGTTTTCGTATTATGTATTCAAAATGTTACAAACAAAAACGGTATTTGAGATGTAAACAAAGCTAAAAGCAGACGACAATCTAACCTCAACATAAGTAAACAATGCTATAACCGGACGACAATCTAACCTCAACATCGGTTATTGGAAATAAAACTACATTCTAAAATTGTTAAGATGGGAGTTACGTTGTATCATTTTGCACCAAGTGGGCCATCCAGAGGGGCTCTTTTAGCAGCAAAAGCGATTGGTTTAGACGTTGACATCCAAGTTATTAATTTATTCAGAAAAGAACAATTTAACGAGGATTTCATAAAGGCATGTACAACCAATCTTAATACTCTTATATACGTAAACGCAATTGTAGATCAATCCACAACATACAATTCCTACTCTTGTGGATGATGACTTTGTTCTTTGGGACAGTCATGCAATTGGGCCTTATTTAGCTACAGTTTATGGAAAAGACCCACATTTTTACCCAAAAGACCCAAAGGAAAGGGCCATTGTAGATCAAAGATTATACTTCGATTGTGGTACATTGTATCCTAGAATTAGAACAATTTGTGTGAGTAATAATTACATTAAAGTAGAAATAAAGCCAGTTTAATGCTTTTGTTTCAGTTTCCCATACTTTTTTTAGGTGAGGATCAAATTCTTGATGAGCACAAACAACCTTTAGAAGAAGCATTGGGTTTTTTAGATGTCTTCTTGGAAGGAAATGATTTTGTTACAGGAAATAATTTAACTGTAGCTGACTGTTCCATAATAGCATCAGTAACAAGTATCATGGTAAGTTTTATTTGCTATATATATGGTATATTATTAGTAAAAAAAAAAAAATATTAGGCAATTGGTTGGGATATCTCAGCTTATGGAAATGTAAAGAATTGGGTGGCCAGATGTGCTCTAGCAATTCCTGGATATGCTGAAGCCAATCAAGGAGCTGAAGAATTTGGTAAAGCAGTCAGAAGTAAATTAGCTCCTGGTCAACTTTAATAAAGCTTTAATATGTATTTTTATAACTTAAATATTTTTGTATTATTTATATAATGAACTGAATAACATTAAATTGTTTTATTAAATATCAAATATTTACCACTTCCAAGGTAAGAAATACTGTATTGGGACCTTCTAAAACATAAGATTTTAATAAGATCTGGAATAGCAGCCTCCTTTACAAAATCCAAAAAAATCCTTTCACACAATTGTAAAATTCATGTTATATCTTTGTGATTGAATACTTTATCCAGTATCAAGATAAAACAATGTCTCCCTACACCATCAAAGCTAGGGCAGCATGCTTGGATGTATTATTTGTCTTATATCCATAGCAGATATACCCTCCTAAGATGTTATAGCGACATATGCAGGTGAAATGACTAAATTGTCAGCATACTAAAACCCAGTTAGTGCAGATGAATCTGGAAGCAATACTGGTTTAGTTAACCCAGTGGCACACACAAATCAATATAGCTAAATCTGTGCAAATAACATTCACAACAGGAGTTGCCCAATTATATGGTATGCATCTTGACTCCAAATTAACCCAGAAAAAGTATATAGTCTCCAAATGAGAACAATTAGAGCATAAACTGAGTAATACTAGTCTGGTTATCCTTCATGCTAGTTGTTTGTATATCATTTACCTATTGTATTTTAGCTTACAGATTATAAACATAATTTGGATGTTAAAAAAAATTAGTAGATGTTTGTTGAAACTCAAAAACATTTTGTTTAATAAAATATCTTTCAACAAGGGTCTAATATGTGATGTAAAATGTTCCATTAATATAAAAAGATTCACACCAAACTTGAACATAAACTAGTCGCTCTTATAGTACCACACAGCACAGTATTGTTGGCTTGAAATAAATGAAAAAATATTTAGGTTATTCGAAAAAAAAGAAGTATTTTGCCGTCAAGATATGCACTAGGATTATTAATAAATAGTAGTAACAACAGAGGTTCAAAATTTGATCCTTGTGGAACATCAGATTTTAGAATCTATTCTAAAATGACAAAGTCACCACATGAATAAACGAATTGCCTACTTTAAGTCAAATATTACCTCATTAATATTCATATTAATGAGGTTATATTAAAAAGGAATAAAATAATTTTATACTTTATCATCACATTTAGTCCGGTCAATCTAGACATTCAAAGGTACATAAATTCACATCAAGCTGGAAGTGAGTAAAATTGTTCAAAACATAATTAAAAATAACATTTCAAAATTCCCCATCGTTGCGGTACGTGGAAAAAAATTGACTCGAGGTCAAAAATGGGGTTTTCGCGATTTTCATCAAAACGGTAAGTTTTATCGAAAAACTACCTCAGACAAAAATTGTAGATCATAAAATTATCTATACAAAAGGTATCAATCATTTTTTTCCCTAAGAGCCACTGTTTCAGAGATATAACGATTCAAGGATTTGTAAGCGTCATGATATGCACACGTTTCCACACCACCTCTGAGGTAGTGTACTTAGCGCGTTTTTTTTTAACGTGGTTTCCCCAGTAAGCCTATTCCACAGGTCTGTTGTGATTCTGTTTAATTGGAAATTATTGCATAATAACAGATATTAGCAAGGGTTGGAATTAATAAAAACGATGGAAATTAAAAAACAGTAGAAAAATCTATTCGTCCGATTTATAATCTTCAATTACTTCTTCTTCATACTGGGTGTAAGTGAATCGCGTCAGTAGCGATGTATCGCATGTCTCTTCGTTGGTAGCAAACGAATCCTCTACTGTTGGTGATTCAACATTAGAACACGACTGGCTTTGATAATTCATAGATGCCAGAGAACAAAACAGTCCAACTTTTTTGCAACCACATTTAGCACTGCATCCCTTTAGTAGATGTACTAGCTTTTTGTTCTTCACGTTGTCTTTTATTAGCTGCAGCAATAGAAGACTTCGAGTATAATTTTTACGACAATTTTCGTGTATTGTCAGATTTCTGACTTTTAAGATATTCTGAAAATTCATCAGCTCGTTCGATACTTTCAACAGTAACATTTTCACTTTCAGTTAAAAGTTTAGCACAAATAAAACAATATTTTGACATTTTTATTATAAAACTCAAAACAGCCCGAAATAGGTTAGAATAAACACGTGTTTCCAATACGGAGTGACGCTCAAGACTAACGGTATTTCGTTTATTAGGTATTCTGACATAAAGCAGGTATACGACCCTAGCCACGCACACAATTGAACAGAGACAGATATTGTCTAAAGGTTACACTGGTGTATAGATTAAGGGACTGGGTTTCATTTGCCTTGATATTCTCATAGTTATACTTATGTATATTTATATTTTAAATGTAAGAAATAATCACCGATAGAAAAATATTTTTACTTATATTACAGCTACAGAAATGTATATGCGTGACGTACTTATGCATATTATGACGCTTACAACTTTTTAAATCGTTGTATCTCAGGAACGGTGGCTCTTAGGAAAAACATTATTGATATCTTTTTTATAGAAAATTTTATTATCTACAATGTACAATTTGTTTAAGGTAATTTTACGATACCGTTTGATAAAAATCTTGAGAACTTACCGTTTTGATGAAAATCGCGAAAAATCCATTTTTTTTACCTTTGACCTCGAGTCAATTTTTTTCCACGTACCGGAACGATTGGGAATTTTGAAATGTTCTTTTTAATTATGTACCTTTGAATGTCTAGATTGACCGGACTAAATGTGATGATAAAGTATAAAATTATTTTATTCCTTTTTAATATAACCTCATTAATATGAATATTAATGAGGTAATATTTGACTTAAAGTAGGCAATTCGTTTATTCATGTGGTGGCTTTGTCATTTTAGAATAGATTCTAAAATCTGATGTTCCACAAGGATCATATTTTGAACCTCTGTTGTTTCTACTATTTATTAATAATCCTAGTGCATATCTTGACGGCAAAATACTTCTTTTTTTTCGAATAACCTAAATATTTTTCATTTATTTCAAGCCAACAATACTGTGCTGTGTGGTACTATAAGAGCGACTAGTTTATGTTCAAGTTTGGTGTGAATCTTTTTATATTAATGGAACATTTTACATCACATATTAGATATATATATATATATATATATATATATATATATATATATATATATATATATATATATATATATATGAATGTGAATAAGACAAATATATATATATATATATATATATATATATATATATATATATATATATATATATATATATATATATATATATATATATATATATGTCTTATGTCACATGTTCGAGAATTGAGTATGCTTATGAACGTGCGTCAGTTTGCATATTTTATGTTTTTGTGTCACGTTTATTTATCGCGACATTTGCGCACAACGGGCCGAATAGTAGAAAAAGACAGAAGCAGACGTTTGCTGTCTCACTTAGTCCCTGACACCTCCACTTACAGATATTAGCAATATAGTAGTATTGTATATATGGGAATAACTGAACCTTCTTTTTTACTATGTTGTAAAACTGTGAGAATAATTCCAGGCAATATTTTTAAGCAGCATTCTGCCCTTTCTGGTTCAAAAAAAAACTCTTAAATTTAAAATAATTTATTAAATTAATTAAATATAGGAATAAATTAATAGCTTGTAAAAATAATGTTATGGTAAAAAGAAAATAACTAAAAAATACTTTGGTATTAATTGCAATTAGTAACTAGTATCTTACAACAATTAAGAGTATTCTATTTTACTTTGCAGATATACCTATCAGAGTGATTCTATTACAGATAATAAATTGAAATACATTAAGATTATTTCAACTGATATCACAATCAAATGCATTTTTTTTATGTCATAGAAAATCCTTATGTAAAACAACCTTATCACTAATAGCTACCATTTTGAGAATTCATGCTTTCATACATTATAAGAACGTCATATAAACATATATGTTTATCTTTCTCTATTAATCACAACTTTATACTTATATATCTACTTAAAATAAATTAAATTAAGTACAAAAATAGTTTTAGTAATACTTTCAGTTGATCTAATTTCATTGGACGGATGTGATTTTTAAGATATATAACACTGACTTGCTGTGTTCTATTTGGTAACACTAGCTTGCTGTCGTTGTTCTGGAGTATTGTCTGGTAATTCTTTGCCTGATGTTTCAATTGGCAGAATTAGACAAGCTATGGCAGCCAAAAGGGCTGCTGTAGCATATGTTGATGTCGCTAGTGTTATTGATGTTTTGAGCAACACCTGTACAAATGTAGAACATGTAAAAACAGAAACAGTACTGTTTGTTGAAAAGTTCTGAGCGTTCTCTATACAAAAAAATGATGCGTGAAAGCGAAAAATATTTTGATAGTAAGGATTTATATTATACACGCATCAACAACAAAGGCTATTTAGCGACTGGACAGCATACCGTTAAACCCGGTCAGCACCCCCCTCGGACTATCAAGTTGATTTTGTGCTTATCTCCCAAAATGAGAATAAGTTGTACCAGACTAGGTGTTCAAAGATATCGAAAGTCCTAGATTTTTTTTTTTTCAGTGAAAAACAACCTTGTGTTTTGTTTAACATTAATTGCTTCAATTTTTCCGATTAACTTCAACTGAATCAATTATGTCATATTAAAAATCAATCGAGACTTGAACAAAAATAACTATAATCTATTCATTGAAGAAACTAAACCCAAACATATTCACGCATATTGCACGTGAACATTACAGGACCGCACTAAGAACTGTAATTTTTTTGGGCGGGGTACAGTTAATATCGACAACTTCATCAGCTGTATCCGTATTAGACATTTTATGAAAACAAAATATAATTATTAATAAATCGAATACGATTCGATAAATGAAAAAAAAACTCACGGCAGTGTATGAGTTACTGCCGCCAACCCTGTGTTTCTGTCAATCGACAATCTGCCGACCATCTGAGTTTTCATTGGTGGTGTGAATCGGCTCGACCGATTCCCGCCAATAGCAGGGGCGTTCAGCGTTTCTGGATAAAATATCACGTGCTGATCATGCGTTGGTCATTGTTTATGTTGACTGCCTTTCTTCGGTGAATAGATTTTCCATTGAATTGAATTAATGTTCATCTGTTTTTTTAATTATGCATAATCAAACAAACCAATAAACTTTATATACTGAAAACGCTCAAAACTTTCTATAAATATCAATAATTCAAAACTTACTTGTGCAACATATGGTGTAGCCATAGCACCTAATCTTGCCATAGCACTACAAGATCCTACTCCGACTGATCTTAGAGAAGTCGGATATACTTCCGGAGTATATACATAGGCAGCCTGAAATACTCCAGCAATAATACCTCTTGCGAGAAACAGCATTAGTGTTAGTATTGCCCTCCTAATAGAAAAAAATATAGAATTTTTTGGTATTTTTATAACATTACAACATCGAATTGAAGAAATAATTAAAGTGCAACTAAACATTAATTGAATGATTTATTTATAACTCCAAGAAATCAAGAGATGATTGAATCATCTACTGATGATGCTAACATGGTTAGCGAAATGTGCATCGTGAAATAAAAAAAAAGGGATTTGGTGTTTAGTGGTAAATCTCCTCGAGTTTAATGTTTCACACTGAAAATTCCAATAGAATTGATTTTAAATAATTTAAACCAAAACAAATAGTTACGCACGTGCAGAAAATATCTACAGATAAAATTTCAAGTTATAATAGGAATAAACAGGACATACAATAGAAATAAAAAATAACTAGAATAATGGTTATCGAAAAAGCATCAATGAGATATTTAAAGATAGAAGACAGGATGTTAAAAGGTGGAGGACCGAAAGGAAGCGCCACAGAAAGCACAGGATGGAGGGGAACTTCCATTCAAATTCAATCATCAGTCTATTTAGTTTAATCTGCTTTCATTTAGAGAGTGAAGGTGATATTGAGAATAAATTATTTTTAACTGACTATAGTTATCATCTCACTGAAGCTTTATTAGATCACAAATTTTGGCTTTGAAGATGGAAAAAGAATACTTGCAATAGGGAATAAAAGATATTTAAGTCTATCCAGTGTCTCTCGTCTGGCAAGACAATCATTGACATGGATTCCCACGTGGCTGGGGATCCAAACAAGTATGACGGAATAGAAGGAAAGGGAATATAGAAAATCATGAATCCCAGTATTTAGAGAATGAAGAACTTTCAAGAAAAAAATTGAGGGTGTCAAGCCGCAAGTTGTCGATTTGAATAAATTTAAGGGCCTCGTAAGTAGCGTATAGCTCGGCTGAGAGTATACTGGCTGAAATAAGGATAAATTGACCAGAATATTCATCAGAATAAAATGCTGCTGCAATCCCCACTGATGATCTAGTCATTTGTGAAGAGCAATCAATCAGTGAGAAAAAGGCAAATTAAAAAGAAAATAACCAAAGATTAACAAAAGAGAAGAGAACGAGAAATCTGCTGGAATAAGATCCAGATTAAATAACAAATATCGAAGACGCCAAGCTGAACATCTCGCTCTCGAATCATGAATTGGATTCAATTAATTGACTCATTAAATAAAAGTTAAAACGTTTATAAACTGACAACTGTAATTATTTTGTGATTTTAATTACTTTCTTAAGCAAATGTCTATAGTGCATTTTATTATTTTGAAAGACACCTTTTCCATAGTTTATTAATAAATATCTTGCACTTTCAATATTACCGAAATACATAATGGAGAGATTAAGGAAATGCAGTAAAAAAACAATCTTTCTGCGCTAAAACATATCCCACACATCAATCTACTAAACTCCTTCTGTTTTAATCCTATCTTGCATATAAAAAAAAGTCATACTTACTTTCCAGGGCATACAACTAAAAAACAACAGCATACTGCATAGATAACAAACTGTACAGCCATGGTTTTCTTTCTTCCAAATCTTTCAATGATAAAAATTGTCAAAAATATACCTGAAATATAATATCAGTTAAAAAATAACCCAAAAAGTGCTTTAGTGGAAATAGCATTTTTGTAAAATGGACAACATATAAGTGTTGTCTGGAAAGTTCCTAGGGATTTTCCATTAGTTTCTCTCTTTTAACGCTTATAAACAAAGCTGTGTTAGATTAGCAGTGTTTATTTGCATCTTATTAATGTTTGTGTTATTTACAATGTTTACGTTCAGATTCGCTTTAATTTGCCTTCAGTTAGTCAATTTGATTCAAATTAAAAATGCCGGTCGGCCACATTATGCTATTTCAAAAAGGGCAGGAACACTGTCCAAACAAAAAATAAGATTTGTGCAGTTTACAAAGAAGGTTCTGCTGGGGATGATGCTTGATGCAAAGGTGGTTTGGTCAGTTCAGGGACGGAGATTTTGACCTGGAAGATTGGCATCAATTAGCAAACAGAAAAGGCCATATATTTCAATCAGGACCCAATAAAAATTGATGGGCTTCAATTGGGATGTTTTGCCCCCATCCACCTTATTCAACCGACATCGCACCCTAGGACTACCATTTATTCCTCTCCCTCCAAAATTGTTAAAGTGAGAAATTTTTAAAATAGAAGAAGAGGTGAAAAACCATGAATTTTTTTGGCAAAAAGGTGTTATGAACCTACCACTACTCTGGCAGAGTTGTAAATAATATAGGCAATTACATAACAAACTAAATAATGATTTACATAAACTATTTATATTTCTCTTTCTCTTAAAAAAATCGCTATAAACTTTCTGGAACCCAATGTAACAAAAAATATATGATAATGATGACTGATTTTGCTATACAGAATCTACAATATAAAGTTAGAAATACGACGTTTTTAACTAAACAGAAAAATCAATTTGAATTTGACCACTATATCAATTCTTCTAATGGAACCTTTAGTGTGAAACACTAAACTTGAAGAGATTTACCACTAAACACCAAATCACTTTTTTTGAACTGCTCGACGCACGTTTCGCTAACCATGTTAGCATCATCAGGAGATGATTTAATCTAAGGTAGGGCTTTGTTAGGTAGGGTATTCATATAAATAGAACATAGTTTAGTTTTAGAATTAGATTAAATCATCTCCTGATATGGTTAGCGAAACGTGCGTCGAGCGGTTCAAAAAAAGTGATTTGGTGTTTAGGGGTAAATCTCGTCAAGTTTAGTGACCACTATATGTTAAATATACCTGGAAATTCTGCCAACGTTGTCCATAATAAATCTATATAATCAGTTGTCTGAAGTTGTTTACAATCAGCAGCACAAGTGTCTATTGCTTGGGCAGGCAATTGTTTTTCTGAACATACTATAGATGAGGTTTCAAATAGTTCTGTTGTCATTAAGACAAGACCATAATAACAAAAAGCACAAGCTGACCTAAAATATACTTGATAAAATACTTGTGCATCATTAAAACATTAAAGGCCTTTGGATATTAACTTTACCAAATAAACCACAGTAATAATGAAGTTAATCTCAGTGAAGGAACTAGTAGATCCCTGAAACGTCCTCTATGGGGTGCTGAAGTCATTGCATCATCCACAACTAATCGTCCTAATAACATCGGTTTTCCATTATCTTTAGCAATTTTTTCTAAAGTTTCTAAAGCTTTATCTGTTTGTCCACTTGCAACATGATATCTAGCTGATTCGGGCAGCCACTAAATGGCATTTGAAAAGAATGTAAATATAGAACTTCAATAAACTAAAATATTTTACTCACAGGACATATTAAAGCAAATGCAAGTAATGGACCAGTTGATAATGCTAACAACCATTGCCAACCTAAAGTTGGCATTATGACTAGAGCTAAAGCTACTTCAAAACATGCACCTAATGCCCAAAAACACTGCAAAACCACATATTATAAATGGGAAAAAAATTAAACATGGGAACAACAAAACTTACATCAAGTAAAACAACACATTTGGCTCTTTGTTTTGTTGGTAAAAATTCAGCATATAATGTTACACTAAAAGGATGAATAACAAAAAACTATGGAAGCAAACGATTATCAAAAATTATTCTCTCATTGTTAAAACTTACGACTGTGGGGTGCATCCAATTGCAAAACCTACTAAACCTCGTAATAATAACATCCACATAAAACTAGGAGCTATTGAGCTTAGCAGACCATAATAAAATAATAACACTGCACATAAACTAAGAGCCTATAAACAAAATCTACAGTAATTCACCATTTCACTCATAAAATCAATGACATACATGTTTGCGACCAAATCTATCACTTATATTACCCCAAAAAGTAGATGAAAGCATCATTCCTAAAAATACTATAGTTGTAGTTAAGGCTTGTTGATATCTAAAATTAATTCACATATTATTACTATATACATAAGAAGTATAGATCTTTCACCGTGTAATGTGCCAACTACAATGAAGAGCTGGTGACAAAATTGATAAAATAGTCATTTCCATACTATCAGCCATCCAACAAAGGCCTGTCCACAAAGAAAGTTTAACTTGAAACCATCCAAATCCTAAGGCATTGACAGCTTGTGTTACTGTAAATGTATCTAAAATAAAATAAGAAATATAAAATAAATAGTGCCTTTCTTATCATAACATAAGTGAAAAAATAAACTTAAGTCTTAAACAGGTCAATTACCATCTGGAACAACTGAAACTGAAGCCATTTCAATTTCCTGCGGAATGGTTGTGTCAGGATCAAGGGGCGCATCTCTTGGCTGACCTAATGAATTTCCTTCAATATCCTGATATCCCCTTGATCGTTTCAGCACCATGTCAAATAAAAGTAACTGTTTTTATTTATATTTAGTTTGTTTACGTGGTAAGTCAATTTTATAAAACATAACCTTAGATATTTGACAGCTGTTCTTCTTCTACAATTATTTGCTACAAAAAACAGTTAAATTAATGCCTAAATATAGGGCAAAAATATAGACAACCAGACATTATTATTCTATGAGATAACCTTTTTATCTATTATAGTATTACGCTCAGATATATTGCTCTTTATGTACCTTCTCAGTATTACGTAAAACTGTTGATCATGCCTGACCTTAAAGTAGAATATAAATAGACAGTTTCTATATACATAAGCCAATCATGCGCTTTTCTGTTGTATATTTTTCATACTATTTATATGAGAGACTGAGTAAATAAATAATAAGAATTATTTTGAATTTCCATTGTTTTATTGAACTTGCATTTTGATATGTAATAAAAATATTAATTACATAACAATAAATATATTTTACGAAGATTTTTACCAAGAATTATTTTTCAACATAAGAATCAAGTGTTTAGGAGATTATTTTCAAAATATAGCTGTTATCTCCATACCAACATTTCTAATTTACAATTATGTTATTGAAGTATCAATAGCTATGTATACACGCTCTTATCACAATTGAGCTGGCCTTATATAAAACAGAAACATTTATATTTAACATTTATTTAAAATTAATCTTTCCAACTAAAGGATTATTAAGCATATTTCGACATGGTAAGTATCTAATTTAATATTTGGATTTATGTTCTTCGTTCCATTTTTAAATATATTCTTTTGTTTTAGGTAAAATTTACCTTCAGAGGGCTGATGGCCCCAGTGTTTACTGCATTTAATGCCGATTTGTAAGTAAATGTGTAATGTATATTCATATTTTATTTTCTTTTTTAATTGATGTGGCTTTCAACGTTTCAATTGAAACTTCTATAGTGAAGGTTAAAAGTGTTTGAATAAACCGATTTTTTTTTCAATTTCCTTTAATTTTAACACCTTTGTTTTTTAATGTTCTGTCAATACAAACTACAACTGATTTCAAACAAAATTATATCATAATTAAAACGGAATATATAGTTAGAAAATAATACTTCATGCAATAACAATTTTGCGCGAGAAAAAAATATTTGAACACCCAAAAAAGTTTCTAAAAATGACCTAACGAACTTTCAGTATTTTGTACTGTATCAATTATTATTTATGACAGCCTGCAACTATTTCAGCATTGATTCTACTATTTATTTTTTATTATATCACTTAATATATTTCTCCATTTTGAGAGTAATACTATTTTTAATCAATTTATATTTGTACACTTGGTTTTTCTCACTTTTTAATCAACCAAATGCCATTAATTCTTAATAGAATTAATATCCTGTGAGCCGTTTCTTGCTGAAATCTGAATACATCGCTAGTACCTAATACTTCCGAGCATTTGAGATTCGATCAATAATTTCCAGTCCCAGCCTAAGATATACACCCGCAGACTATGCTGGTTCCACCACTTCTCCGGAAATTCCACCATTTACTAAAATTTACTTTACTTAAACGGGATTTCGAGTATTCAGCGCCATTTTATTTTTCCTTCACATAGTTTTATAGCCATTAGAACTAAATTGTCACTTTGGAAAAATCTAAGAGGTTATTTGCGTTTCCTGTTTCCTGACTGATAAAGGGTTTCTTTAGGATATTCTTCTCTCTATATTCAAAATTTCTTATGATCCTAAGCGTAATGTTTACTCCAAAAGAAGAAACCATATCATGGGCTACTTTTTGACTTGAAATTAAACCAATTTTTCTAATATAAAAACGACTTTAGTCGTTCCCTTCCTCTTTCAATGTGGCCAGTTATTTCATGTTTTTTCACTATGTCATGTATTATAAATAAATTAAGTTTTAGCTATTATTATTAAAATATAAGATTCAATACTCTCTTTCAGTTGCGGCTCGTGGGTTTTTAAAGTGGGAGGGCGTAGAAGAAAATAGTACTGTTCAAGAATTTTTTTGCTTTTCCCTTCCTCCTTTTTACTTTTCGTGCTATTGAAACCCTATACAGGAGGTGAACCAGGAAAATTATTTAAAGGAAAGAAACTGAACGGAAATGAAATATGGTGTTTTGCTCTGAAAAATTGTTTACTGTGATAAATGCTGGAGGGGCGGCGCCCCAACGCCCTCCCTCACAAGCCGCCACTGCTCTCTTTATATCGTTTTAACCGCATTAAATTTGTTTTTTTTGTACTGAAGTTATTTATTATCTTTGAAGCGAGTTAAATTAACAAAACCAACTGTTGAAAAACCTTTTTCCCACGAAGAAATCAGTAGTTCTTCATTAAGTATTTTTTAAATTATTTTATATTCTGCTTTATTTATGGTATAGTTTTGTTTAAAATCATTTGTAGTTTGTATACCAGGTGTGGCGGTTAACAATTATTATTTTTTCTTAAAAAAAAACACTTTTATTTTGAGAGAAAGGTAAAAAATGGTTTATTCAAAATATGCGCCATCGCTAGCTGCACATTTTCCCCGTCTTTCTGGCATTTTGTGGATACCCTTCCAGAAAAGCCGTACACCTCTGGATAATGGTTCAATCATCACGCTATTTTTCGACTTCTCCGTAACTGTTGATATGTTTCATGAAAAGTGCGTGAGACATCGATGAAAACAAGTGGTAGACGGAAGGAGCCAAGTTAGGTGAATAGGGCGGGTATGGCAAGAGTTCCCACCCAAGTGCAGAAATTGAGTCTCTGGCCGCTTTCGCTGTATGTGATGGAACGTTCTCGTGCTGCAAAATCACTTTTCCGTGTCTTGTAGCCCATTCTAGTCGGTTTTCGATCGATGTATGGTTCAAATTAATCATTTGTTAACGGTAAGGAATGGTATTAACTGCTTCACCTGGTTTCAGAAGTGCAAGGTACACGACACTCTTCTGATCCCAAAAATGCACAGCATTGTCTTCTTTCCAAAGCGATTCGGTCGTGCGGTCGATGTTGATGGTTGTCCTGGATCAACCCATGATTTTCTACGTTCTCAAAATATATCCATTTTTCGTCTCCAGTTACGATCCGATGAAAAAAATATTTCTTTCATGCCGAGAAAGCAAAACTTCGCACGCCATTTTTCGTTTTTCAGTTTGTCGTTCAGTTGATGTGGTACCCATTTTCCTGTCTTCTGGATCTTTCCCATGGCATACAGACGATCAGAAATTGTTCGGCGACCAACATTTAACCTCTCTGCCATTTGTTGTTAAGTTTGCACATAGTTTTCTTCAAACAATCTAACTAACCAAAATCACTTAAACCACCGCCCACAAGCGTCTTGCGTTGGCATAAAATAAGAATTATTAATCGCCGCACCTGGTACATTTGAAGTATTATTAAATATAAAATGTGGGCCCTTCATATGTTTTTATTATTTTAAATTTTCTAAAACAAATTAAATTTAAACTTGAAATTTCGCAAAATTTACATGTTGTCTAAGTAGCACTTACAAACCAAACAAAACGCACAACTTGTCCATTATAAAAATCTAATTTCTCGATAATTTTTCTATATTTTTGATAAAGCTCTTAAAATTAGAGTTTTATCATTACCTAAATACCAAATAAACAAACATTTTACTTAAGAATTGTTAATATTAGTGAAATGATGATACGCATATTTCATAGGATTTTTTAAATTTTAGGTCCGTTAACACAGAAATTATTCCACAATATGCGAAATTCTTGGCTGATTCTCAAATTCCTGCAGTTCTGGGTAAGAATGATTTTATATATTTCTTGAAAATCCTATTGGTATTTTATCACAATAATTTTTTAAATGCATCTTTGAAGTACTATTATAAATCACAAATAATTAAATATGTGAAACAATAGTATGATAAATAAAGAGAATACAGAAGAATTCATATGTAATATGAAGATCATTTCAAAAATTCTTCATCTGACTAAAAGCCCACAATTTTTAGTAAATTTTTAAAATTTCATAAAGTAGTTACTTTGTTAGTCAATACATATAGACTAACAACATCTCTATTGGAGCCAAGTCGGATGAAAACGGTGCATGTGGAAGCCCTTCGAAGCTTAGGTTAAGTTTTACAGCAACAATGCGAAAAGTGTGTGTAGGCACATCATCGTGGTGAAAGAGCACTTTCTTTTTAGCCAGATGCACACGTTTAACCAGAAGAACACTCTCCCAGATGGAATTGATTTCGCTTTTTTTGACGCACTTTCACCTACTTTTTCCCACTGTTTGAATTGGTGCCTCATCGTTACATGTAATGGTCTATCCATTTTTTATCTTCTGTTATAAAACGTCGAAGAAACGTAGCAGAATCGCTTTTCCAAAATCCAAACACTCTTGGGAAAGTATTTGGTCGACGAATGAGGCATTCTATAGTGCTAATAACATTTATACCAATCGAATTATAAGGTCTTCCGGTTTTCAATCTCCACTCATCTCAGTCTCTTTATCTGCTTTTTACATTTCACTCTGTAACATCTCTCTCCCTCTCTCTCTCTCTCTCTCTCTCTCTCTCTCTCTCTCTCTCTCTCTAACCCCTCTCCACCTAGATCCCGATTTTCTCCACTTTCTTCTTCCTTGGCGCCTCCACGTTAAAATATTCTTCAGAGTTAGTTCTCTCTTACGACATTCTGTGTACATACACATACAGTCAGAGTTCCTTATCCGCGAGGAATATGTTCCGTAAATATGTTGTGAATACAGAAACCGTGAATACGGAATGGTAATTTGTACGGCATTATAGGAGGTTGGTCCAAGGTTATAAAATAATATTATGTTCCAAGGTTACAAAATAAAAAGAAAAAATATATTATAATAGTAGTTTAAAGAGTGAATAATTATTATCAGGCTTAGACAATGGTTAAAAGAATTTAGTTTTTTTTTGCTTTGCCGCTTTTAAAAGGTCTTTCATTTCGGATTGATATTCGGTTATGGCATTAACAATGTGCCTTTTAAAAACAGCACTTCTTTCCGTAGACGGATTAATTTTTATGAAGAAATCACAAAGCTCATTTGCCATTCGTATACCTTTACTCAGGTTTGGATCCGTGAATAAAAACATTTTCAGCAGCGAATACAAGAAGTGATCACAATTTTTTAATCCGCGAATACTGAAAACGCTAATAACGGAACCGTAAATAAGGAGCTTTGACTGTATCATTTTAACTGCTTTGTTCTTATGTCGTTCACTATATTATGACTCCCATAATGTATCTAATACTTTTGTTGCTGATTCTCTGAATTTTCCTATGGCTCATCTCCAAAAGTCCCTTTCTGTCTCACTAAGAGTTTTCTTGATTCGGTTGTCATACTTCGCTGCCATAAGTAGATATACTTTCCCAACAATGTATATTCGGTGTCTATTAATTTTTTATGTTTTGATCCCACAAAATACTAACAGGTGTCACAGAATGTGTTTCGTTTTTGTTTTGACTGTTACGCGCCAAACACAGCTAGCAAGAGAGGGTCAAACGCTTGACGGGCTTTTTAAGTTTAGTAGCGATGGATCGTTTGACGGGAACACAGCGTGTATTTTGTGTACGAGTGTTTTATAAAAATAACGATTCTTGCATTACTGTTCCACGTCGGTACAGGACACATTTTAATTTAACGATCATGAGAAATGTGCGAATTTAATCAAACAAGGGTGCGCAAGAGGTGGTGAAGAGGCTGGAAGCACAATGCCGAATAAATTAATTGGGCACAAAAGGACATCAAGAACGAACACGAATGTTGACCGCGTTGGCCAGTCTGTTAGAGACGATCCACGATAGTCTATACGACTCCGCGCAGGTTCTTTAGATTTGCACAGATCCACGATTCATCTAATTATTCGCAAAGATTTACATTTCTAAAAATGTTCCTAAAAAGTGTTACTGTGCAAGAGATGAAACCCGATGATCCAGCTAAACGAATCGAATTCTACAGGACAATGAAAAATCGTTTTAGGACCTTCAATGATATATGGTATTCCGATGAATCGAATTTCCACATCAAAGGCCACATGAATAAACAAAATTGCAGATATTGGGCTCCCGACAATCCGCTAGAACTGCACCAGAAACCATTACACTCGCCTAATTATCAGCTCAGACTGATAATTCCGATCGCTATTGCCATATGATTTTTTGGCTTTAGAAAAACAAAACTGGAATGGCTACAACCACAACACATTTTACCAACAAGATGGAGCAACTTCCCACGTCACGAATGATTCTTTAGCAGCTCTTCACGATTTATTCCCTGAAAGAGTGATTAGTCGCCGAGGGAACATCAACTGGGCACCGAGAAGTCCATATTTAACACGTGCAGATTTTTTCTACGGGGTTACTTAAAAAATAAGGTATTCAGCCCATTACCACCCAACTTAAATGTTTTCAAGCCGAGAATAACGGACGAAATACACGCGATTCCAAGAGCGACGCTCTAGCGAGTGATTGACAATTTCAGTTCCAGGCTAAATGAAGAAGCGGATGGTGCGCATTTACGGATGGTTGTTTTTCATAAATAAAATTTCAAAAACTACTCTGTAATTTAACAGCAATTAAATAAGTTTGAATTAATTCTGATGTTTTATTTTTTAAGTATCAAAAACGAAAAACATTCTGGGACACCCTTTATTTAGCAGAGCTATTGCATTCCTTCCATCTCTGTTTCGTTCCCCAGTTACCTCATCCAAGGTGCCATTTTCCCTGATATTCATTCCCAGTTATTTATGGTTCTTACAATGTTTTATTATTTGTCAGTCTTCTAGAATTATGTGTTGTTATGCTTCATAGATACATATATTACATTTTTTCGATATTTTCATCTAGTTTCCATTTGTTGTATTCTTCCATTAATTTATATTATGTATTGTTTGTCCTTGTAGGCATAAGCTACTAATACTTGGTCGGCCACATACTTCATAACCACTTCATTTTAGATTTAACTTTCTAAAATAGCAGCAAGTATTCTTTATTGCATCCACATCATTTTATAACTATCTTAAATTGTTATTTTTACTGAAAGAAAAAATCATCAAATAGAGTGAAATATCAGACAAATGTGAAGATAACTTAATGGAGAACTGTTTTGCAAAAAATATCGCGAATAAAACTAGGAAAGTGCAAACAGAAATACTATCATAATGCAAAATGCTTTTACATAAACCAAATAATCTCACACCTTTATCTTTAGATCTTTATCTTTAGATCTAATCACTCTAAATTACATATTGCACTGTTTTAACCTGTTGCTAATTTATTAAAGCGGATGCTCTTCCAAAGCGATCGTTGGATCGCTCCAAAGCGATTCGTTTCTATATATTTTTTAAACATTTCGATCAGTCGATATACATTTTAATAAACGTTACTTAACATTTCCCAAATTACATAAACGAACTATCTAAAAAATCAATGCCTGTATCTTCTGTACCCCCGTCACAATTAATGTTTCAATTGAGGATTATAAAGATTGTACTTGATTTATTTCAGTTCATGGAACAACTGGTGAAGGTATGTCCATGACTGTCGCAGAGAGAAAAAATGTTGCTGAAGCTTGGGTCGTCGCTGCAAAAGCCACAAAACAACATGTAATGGTTCAAGTTGGTGGTTGCCCATTACCTGATGCCCAAGAACTAGCCAGACATGCCGAGAAAATCGGAGTAGATTCCATCTTATGTCTCCCTGAGCTCTATTTTAAACCTAGTACCCCTCAACAGCTCATTGATTACTTAAAAAATATTGGACAAGCTGCCCCCAATACACCATTGTTATACTATCACATCCCTGCATGGACATCCGTAAATAGTAAGAACTTCAACATATTAATTTCTACCAGTTATAAAGACCTGTTTTATTTCTAGTTAATATGGAACAATTTCTAAATCAATCAGTAGGTCAGATCCCTACCTTTAATGGTATCAAATACACTTCCAACGACTTGGCAGAAGGATACAATGCTCTTAAAGCTGCGAATGGAAGATATGCCGTCTTTTTGGGCGCCGACACAGTAAATCTGCTTATCATACATTTTGTTTACTGATTAATAATAATAATTGCTTATAGTTAATCGAACCAGCGTTTGCTTTAGGCTTCGACTCAGCTATTGCTACAGGTCTTAATATTATTCCAGGACATTTCGTTAAAATAGTAGA
The DNA here is from genome assembly GCA_031761425.1 of Cosmopolites sordidus. NCBI lineage: Eukaryota > Metazoa > Arthropoda > Insecta > Coleoptera > Curculionidae > Cosmopolites > Cosmopolites sordidus. Next base: position 362,387 of record JARFXV010000511.1, read on the forward strand.
AGCAATTCAAGAAAACCGAGTGGCAGATGCTAGAACGCTCCAAGAAAAGCTCACAGCTGCCTGTAAAGTAATTACAAAAGATGGTAAGTAAACTTTTAATTATGATGATCATTACATTAATAAACATGCAAACCGAAATATTTTTTTAGGTGCTTGGGTTCCTACTATGAAAGCTGCCATGAATTTAGTTACACCATTAAACGTTGGAGTAGCAAGACCACCACTGAAAAACCTTGTTGAAGGTCAAATAACCGACTTGAAATCTAATCTAACCCAATATCTGTAACTTTTCTTTCTTGAAGATATCATGATTGTTATTTGTTGTTGTTGAATGTTAAAATATAGTATATTTTTCTAAGATTGTGTGTCATTCTATAGAGCAAAGAGTATTCTTTATATATACATTTGCTAATTAATTCAATAACCAAGATCCACTTCTCGAATTCTGTGGAAATACTAGATATCTTTAGATGTGCGGATGAGGTTTCTAATATAGGACTCACCGCACAACTAAGTTACATCTCAAATCTGTTTTCTAGAAATATTGAATGTCAATAGCCCTGATATATCACGTCTAAATATACCAATATGCATAGCCATACACTACCTACCTTTATTGCGCTCATTCTTAGTCCAATGATGTTTAATATACACTCACTCAGTTTAATCACAATAATATGAGGTGTGACTATTAAATAACGAGACTGACGCAGAAAAACATTTTATTTTGATTTCATACATATTTACTTATTATCATCCTCAATATACACCCTCAATATCCCTACAACGCTCCATGCGAATCAGTGCTGGAAGTCTTAGTCTGTCAGCGCCTTCAGAACGCGTGCCGCTTTCTCTTTCACAGTTTAAATGAACTCAAATATTGTTTCTTTTAATCTAGATTTCACCTTAGAAAAGAGATAGAAGTCGCACAGCGCAAGATCCGATGAATAAGGCGGATGATCTAACACTAGAATGTTGTACTAGAAACCTCTTGACAGACAATGCGGAATGAGCCTGCACATTGTCTTGATGGAGAAGCCATGACTTGTCCTTCCACAATTCGGGTTGTTTTCTCTTCATTCTTTCACGGAGTGAAGGTGAGTGAACGTGAAGGTAGTAATGTTGATTAATAGTTTGACCTTCGGGAATCCAGTGAAGGTACACAATACCATGAATATCGAAGAAAACAATCATCATTACTTTGAATTTTGATTTGCTCATTCGAGCTTTTTTGGCCCTCGGTGAATGTGGGCTCTTCCAATGCATGGATTGACGCTTCGTTTCAGGATCATAAGTAAAACAAGCACTATTTATCATTCATCACGATGTTATTATCCTTTTCAATAAGTTTGGGTCATTTTCAATGGCATTCAAAGTGTAAAAGGCATAAAGGTGTAAAATGGCATTCAAAGTATAAACATTTTTGCGAGCTTCTTGTTGTTCAAACGTGATAATTTTAGGCACACTTTTTGCATGTTAAAATTGTTATGTAAAATTTGCCGTACGCATTCTTTGTCAATTCGCACGAATCAGCAATAGCACGAATACTTAACCGACGGTTAGACCGAAACAGATTACCGATTTTTTCGATATTGTCATCCGTTTTTGATGATGACGCCGGGCGACCTGGTCGTGGATCATCTTCAACGTCTTCTCGGCCATCTTGAAAACGCTTAAACTGCTCAAAAACACATGGACGCGATAAACATTCATTGTCACACTTATTTCAATAAATTAAGTTTCAGTAGCGGTTTTTCCAAGTTTCAAGTGAAATTTCACAATTCGTTACTCTATTGTTACACTTGACATTTTGCCGGCGAAATAAAAAGCAACTCTAATGCGAACAAAGGCTACAGTTATAAGGATTTGTTTACAGAAGTGAAAGGTACTGCATTCAAAAGAGAAGGCTTCACGCTAAACATCTGTGGGTCGTTGGCGTTTAGCGCATGCGTACTTCTTCTGTAGCAGCATCAGTCCCGTTATTTAATAGCTACATCTCGTATATTCCTCAGAAATATCGGCAAATATATTTTTTCCAAAAATATACATTTTTTATTATTTTATTAAATCTTAAAATGATACTGATGCTTTTCCGATTATTTTTTGCATGTGTATAGTTTTTTGTTTAGTCTTGTATTTGTTAAAAATGTAGAGACATCACTTAGATCGTGACACTCAATTATGTTTATTTACGTTAATTACGAACGATTCAAGGGGCCATAAGACAAAGTGCAGTTATTGGAGAACTCAAATGTAATTAATCGTTTATGGCTCAGATTTCAAGAAATAGATGACGTAGCCGAACAACATACAGGTCCTTCAAGAAGCTCTAATCAATTTCAATATCGTTTTCTTCGACTAAAAGTTTTACGGAACCGCAATATAACAGAATCGCAATTAGCAAATCGGCTGTGTACCACATATACTACCACAAGTGGTAGTTAGTAATTAAACTATCAGGAATAGACTACATGAGGACAAACGTCATGTTCGAGGACTGGTGAAAGTGCCAGTGTTATTCAGAGGAAATCGCGTCAATAAATTTCAGTGGCTTCTGTTTTGTTATTTAATGAGTCTCGATTTTTACTGGCATCCAATATATGTAGAACAAGAGACGATCTGGAAAACCAGCACGAAAGTGGTTTGACGTGGAATCACCACTGGTGGAAGAACTGACCCTGTTTACTCGAAACAATTTCTAAATGCGATTAACTATCACGATATCATTCTGTACGAGTTGGTCCACAATTTCGACTGATGTATGACAATGCGCATTCTCGTCTGGCTGGGGTAATATGTGCACAACCCTAGGTAGTTGTGCATGTTAGATCCGCCTATCTAATATCTTTTAAAGGCATAATGTGGTGTTTAATTCGTTTTTTTTTTGGTGTTTTACAACTTTTTGAGTGTCTTTTTACTGAATACAATGAAATTGGGCAGAATGACATTGATAATTTAATACTAATAAACCCCAAAGGTGCAAAATAATCATAAATAACCGAGGAGGACGAACATTATTCTAAAAATACCAATTACTGATTTTAAACATTGATTTAAAATAATTTCATCTGTTTTTGCGATTTTTGCAAATTTGATAAAATTTGTACTTGGAGTTGGAATAAACTTACTTACTTTAAAACAACAGTATTTTTGATAAAAAATTGATAAGAAATAAGTTTTTATTTTTGGAAACGATAGGTACCAATAATTAATAAGGACTAATGCCATTTTTTAAAAGGTGTACAAATAAGTATCCACCGTTTTCTATCAAAATTAGGAATTTATGTTGAAAGAACGGTACATTACGTTTTATTCAAAGTATTGTCCATCCATTTGTCACTAGCCAGTACTTTTACCCATCTTTCTGGCAGCATTCAGATACCACGCGGAAAAACTCTTTATTTTTTGAGACTATCTACGAATTTTTCCGTTAGTAAAAATGTAACAACAGAAAAAACATAAACATATTTGGATCATAATAATGATTTCGCAAATATTTTTATTTGTTCGTTAAATTGTTATGTAATTAAGTGTTATTAATAATTATGTACATAGATAACAAGGTGCTTACGATATCTGTTTTAAAAAGTCAATCATCATATAGGAGGAGAATTTATGAATTATTTCCTTGTAATCCCTTAATACAAATTTTTTAAAAACCTTTTATTGTTCAACCATCTAGTCGTCGTCAGAAAATGTTGCTTCATCTTATGGAATAATCTTTGGAGGTCAGATCTAAAGAAAAAGACGTTGGACAAAAATATTGAAATCAGCGTTCTGGATGGCAACCATTAAAACATAATTCCAGTAAACTAGGGTGTTTTTCTAGTAAATATGTTTCGCCACATTTTTTTTCTTTTGTGGCTTCACGAACTTTCGATATGGTACTACTACTTCTTCCTGGATGTTAAGTTGACCCGAAGGCCCTGACTTGTATTCTCTGGTTTGTTTCCGGATGTCGCGACAGTGTCGTTTATCCGGAGGGTTTAGTTGTAGTCCTTATGGCAGGATTATGATGACCGATGCGAGGGGTCAATCTGGGACAACGGCCGGCAATGAAACTGCCGTGGCTCTAATTAGCGGATTGTCCGAAAGGGATGCCGTTGCTAGGAATTTGTCCAGTAATCTGGACAGGAACGTCTGAATTTCTGGAATATCTGTCTCCCGATGGATTTGCGCATTCCTTACAAACCATGGAGCGTTGACTATGGTGCGAAGCGCACGTGATTGAAAAGACTGAAGTCTTTTAATCGAAGTGATTGGGACGAACGAGAACCATGTCGGATGTCCGTAAATAAGGACTGATCGGACCATGGATTTATACAGGGTTAGTTGATTGTCGAGCGTGAGCTTACTTCTTCTATTGATTAGGGGGAACAGTATACGGAGCATGCCGTATGCTTTCCCGGTAGCCTTTTTAAGATGCCACATCCACGTAAGGGCCTTGTCGAACTCAAGTCCCAGATAGTGAGCCGTTTTGGCCCACTTGATAGGGATTCCGTATATATGGATATTCTGGCGGATTATCGGCTGTCTTCGGGTGAAAAAGATGAAAAAGACAGCCTTGGTTTTGCTGCGATTGATTGCTAGTCGCCATTCGACCAGCCATCTCGTGGCTTTTTCGATATGGTACTTACACTAACTTAGTCAATATCCAACAAAAACAAGTTTTAAACAATACTCGCCATGATTTGGACGGCGGAAAATGAATGTCAGCTCAAAATTTTCGTGAAGGTAATGAGCCAGGTTAATATAATCACCAAATTTGCCTGTGCAATTATTTGCTGGGTTAGTTTTTGATCAACCGTTTAAACCTTCAATACACCCGGGTCCATGATGAGTCATGTCAAGTCATCACCATCGTGTAGAGGGGCACTGACGTGGTTGGCTGGTGATGATGGAGGATGGCTCTGGGTGCAGTTTTTCTCCCCACAGCAAAAGAGGATCCTCATGGGCAAGCGAGGTACACAGTGGCTGCCACTGTTGGTGTGCCCACACAGTAGCCCATGTTTAACAGGTTCCCGCTGTTGTACGTATACCACTGTGTTTCCCATTCACAGACTGGACAATCGAAGACCAGCATGTGGGTGGACCATTACATTCTAGTCAGATCCTCGATGCAACATTTTTTATTACATATTTTCCTACTATAATTTTTTTCCGTAATATTTCAATCATAGACTAATATGCCACGAATCACATCAACATGTTGCCATGCAGATCACGACTATTTTTGATGCTCCCGCTTATTCTCCTGCGAAGAATATTTCTTAACGAAAAATTATTTTGCAGAGATACTGTATGATAACTCTCCTTTCATTTTGTGTTGGTACTTGATGATTTACTATAGATTAAATTAAAATATGTACTTGAAACTTTGTGTGCGGCAAAATCATTATTGAACTCAATCAAAGCCTACTATGTAAAGAAGAATAATTCCTAACAATGATAACAATTAAAACACTTGGTATTTGTTTCACAATATATTTAAGATATTCTTTGACATGTTTCAGCCTCGCGACCATTCTCAAAGAGAGTTATGTATTAACTAAACTAAACTAAAGTTTCAAAGTTCTGTTTAATGGAGGTAGTTGTTCTTTGTCTCGTTACATTTATGACACATTCAATAATTGGGGTACTTCCGCACTCTAGCTGGGTGTTTGTTACCCATTTACCGTCGTATATGGCTTTTTTAATTTCGGAAATTTCCGAGTAGTTTAACATCCTGCTTTTATTGCAGCTATGTTTAATTTGGCATAATTGCTGCTAAAAAAATGGTTCTGGTTTATTCAATGTACAATAAAAGCATGCTGTTCACAAATTAAGTTCTGTTTAATGGAGGTCGTTGTTCTTTGTCTCGTTACATTTATGACACATTCAATAATTGGGGTACTTCCGCACTCTAGCTGGGTGTTTGTTACCCATTTACGGTCGTATATGGCTTTTTTAATTTCGGAAATTTCCGAGTAGTTTAACATCCTGCTTTTATTGCAGCTATGTTTAATTTGGCATTATTGCTGTTAAAAAAAATGGTTCTGGTTTATTCAATGTACAATAAAAGCATGCTGTTCACAAATTAAGTTCTGTTTAATGGAGGTCGTTGTTCTTTGTCTCGTTACATTTATGACACATTCAATAATTGGGGTACTTCCGCACTCTAGCTGGGTGTTTGTTACCCATTTACCGTCGTATATGGCTTTTTTAATTTCGGAAATTTCCGAGTAGTTTAACATCCTGCTTTTATTGCAGCTATGTTTAATTTGGCATAATTGCTGATAAAAAAGTGGTTCTGGTTTATTCAATGTACAATAAAAGCATGCTGTTCACAAATTAAGTTCTGTTTAATGGAGGTCGTTGTTCTTTGTCTCGTTACATTTATGACACATTCAATAATTGGGGTACTTCCGCACTCTAGCTGGGTGTTTGTTACCCATTTACCGTCGTATATGGCTTTTTTAATTTCGGAAATTTCCGAGTAGTTTAACATCCTGCTTTTATTGCAGCTATGTTTAATTTGGCATTATTGCTGTTAAAAAAATGGTTCTGGTTTATTCAATGTACAATAAAAGCATGCTGTTCACAAATTACTTGAAAATTTCCGAAATTAAAAAAGCTATATACGACGGTTAAAACCTGACAAATACCCAGCTAGACTTCGGAAATATCCCAATTATTGAAAGTATCATAAATTTAACGGGACAAAAAAACCTCCATTAGACATAACATTGAAACTTTAGTTTATATATAACTCTTTTTGAGAATGGTCGCGAGGCCGAAACATTTCAGAGAATAACTTGAATATATTGTGAAACAAATACCAAGTGTTTTAGTTATTATCATTGTTACTATGTTTCACCCAAAGCCAACCGCGCAATCGATCGAATCTTTAATTTTCTGGAAATTTACCCCAATTTCATGTCATTTCTTTTCAAAGTCACAATTTTCTCGCGGGTTTACAAAAGCAGCTCTCGACTTTTGCTAGCCAGTATTTTTAGAACATTAACATCCAACACTCATTTTATTACTGGCTAAGATGGATTAAATTTGTTTGCTTTTGTGTATTGAAATTATTAATTATATACAAATCAGATTTACTACTGACCAACTACTTAAAAAAAAACGTTATATCATCATCATCATCATCAATAAGCCACTAATTATTCAATGTCGAATATAGGCTCCTTCAGAAGTTTTCACGTTTCCTTATTTTGTCGCAGTTGCAACCCACATTGTTTTAATACGATTTGGATCATCCGTCCAACGGGTAGGTGGTTTTCCCTGACTTGCTCTGTGTTTGGTGGGATCATTAATTATATTATTGACTAATGATATTATCATTGTTGAAGTTATGCAAAGTATCTCTATTTGAATTTATGTTGATATTGTTGTTGTAATTAATTATATGTAATATGTACCGTCAACATAATTAATTATATGTAATTATGTTGACGGTAGTATGATTGCTATCATCGCTATTATTATAGGTGTTATAACGAGTATGTCTCGTTGAGTATGAACACGCTCGTATTAAAGTATGATTTTTATCGATCTGATAAATTCAAGTCACAGATAATAAGCAGAAACTAGTTTGATGGATTCGGAGTGTTCAAGGTTACTTTTATTTCCAGGCAGTTAAAGCTGCAATGATTGGAAGCCGCCACCATACTCATCAGACTCATGTACCCAACTAGCCGCCCAGTTAGAACAATTACCGTTAAGCCATCTTAGCTATTATTAAGAAGATATGTATATCTGTCTTTATATTACTTTTTTGAAATAATTATATTCTTCTTTCATTATATGTATTTCTTTACAAATTCAGTTCAAGTACAGTGTTGTGGATCACATTAAAAAAATGTGTAAAGCATTTGATGTTTCGTTCTTATATACAACTTATTGATAAAGTCTAAAATATCTCAAAATCACAAACGTCGCGCCCAAGCAAGTTGGGTAAACGAAAATCATGAGATTGTGTTGCCCCTTTCGTGTTTCGCGCCCTCCATCCACCCGAGATTATTTTCTAAAATAATCCCGAAACTTCACTGCAGGTAGATGGGATAAGGTTTCCGTAGCAACTTGCCACTTAAAAAAAACCCTTATCTTCTCTTCCTTAATGTTTCCGCAGCTTGACCGCCGGACGGGGTGGGCCAAGCGCTTCGCTCCACTAGTCTCTGGGGGACAAATACCAGAGGGGGTGTATCTTAAGATATTATTTGATTTATCTCATTTGCCGATTACACTGAAGGTGTTTCGGCTTTATGTTATCGTACTTACCTCTTTTTACTGAAGAGAAGGCACTACCTGAAAGAGAAAGCACTTCAACTTCACTTCACCAACTTCTTTTTCTTTTTTCATACGTGGGACATGCGGTCCCATTCCCACGGCGGAAGATCCCAAGTTGGACAACAGCCAACCTAGTCCTCCAAAAGTTGGAGTTTCGGACTTCTGTGCCTTCTGCCACCCAAAGCTGCGAAGTCTTCCGGACGATAGTCCGTCAGCCTTCGCAGTTCTTGATTTGGGTGGTCAGTAATCTTCAAGAAGGTTTTCTCTGCCTTTTCTTGCATGCACTGCCTAAAGGGAGTCCACATCATCTTTCTTTGTATTCGTACTTTAGAGATATACCAAGGGGCATCCAGAGCCTGTCTCAGCAGTTTGTTTTCATAACTTTCCAGTCCTTTGATATAGGATTTTGCCGCGTAACCCCACGCGGTCGATCCGTACATCATTACGCTTCTCACTAATGATTTTATCATTAGCATCTTTAGCTTCACGTCTAATGTGCTTTTTCTGCAAATTAGCGGGTAAGCCATCTTCGTTACCATCACGGCTTTTGTCCGGGCGTTCTTGATGTGTTGACTCCAAGTCATCTTTTTGTCGAAAGTGGCGCCTAGATACTTTACAGTATCTTGCCACGCCACGTTTTGGTCTTCTATCTCCAATTGGCGTCCTGGTCTTCTCCTTCTCTGCGTGATATAGATATAGCCTGAAGTGATATAGCCTGAGTCTTGGTGATGTTCATCTTGATCTTCCAGGCTATCATCCATTCCATCAGGTCGTCCAGGTGTTCCTGGACGTACCTGACAGCCTGGGCAGGTCGCTTGTGCCTTACCATTATGGCGGTGTCATCGGCATATAGGGCTAACCGTGTGACATTCCTCTTGGGAATATCACAGGTGTATATGTTGTATAGGTGTCGCGCTAGCACCGCTCCTTGCGGCACTCCAGCCTCCACCCATCTTTTCGCTGATTTGACTTCACCCATTTTCACAGAGAAGCTTCTGTCTCTTAAGTATGAGTCAATCAGCTCGGTAATCCACTCAGGGATTCCTGCCTCAATCATCTTGAAGATAAGCCCATCGTGCCATACCCTGTCGAAAGCTCTTTCGACATCGAGTAGGACGATTGCCGTTCCATGTGTTCTGTTCAGTGCTTCTGCTGTGTATTCAGTGACACATAGCATCTGGTCTTCCGCAGAGTGATTTTTTCTAAACCCGAATTGCTCGGGCGGAAGGATGCTGTTATCTACGAGCACCTTCTCTAATCTCTTTAGAATCACTCTTTCTACGACCTTGCTTATTGATGGTAATAAGCTAATCGGTCTGCAGTTTTGCGGAAACTTCTGGTCCTTTCCTGGCTTCGATATCATTCTAACCGTTGCGTATTTCCATCTATCTGGGAAATACCGCAGTCTGATGACTGCGTTTGCAATGGCTGTGATGGCTGCGATACCCTTTCTGAGCAGCTTCTTCAGCATGCGATTGGTTACACCATCGCATCCTGGAGCTTTCTTGAGCCTGATCCTTTGGATAATTCCCTTGACCTTCTTCGGAGTTGTAAACTCCGTCGGCGGCCTGGGTCCTATCCTTTCTCGGAAGCTTCTTATGGTTCTTCTGACTAACCTCTCATGGTTTTCGTCATCGTCGTCGTGCTCATTTATGATGCACTCTCTTTCCAGTGCATCAGCCATGGCTTCTGCCTTTTCAGCATCTTCGGCTTCAGCTTTCGGCATCTGTGCAGCATCTTCGGCTCTGGTCTTTTCTTGAGTGCCCTGTAGACTCCCCATAGTGTGCCATCTTCATTGCAGAGCCCCGTGAGGCCATCTTTCCACCTCTGCTCGGCCAGGTCCTTCAGGGCTTTTCTCAGGTCGTTCGTAGACCTGGTCAACTCCCTGGCCAGATCGGCCGTCCTATTTGCCCTGTATTTTCGCTTGATGGTATGGAGTGAGGTATAGGTCCGTAGGAATGCTTCGATGACCTTTCGGTTCTTCTAATCGTGCTCCCACTATGGCCTTTTCCAGGATCTCAATTTCTCCTTCCAACTCCTTCGTTATGTCGATCTTCGGGATTTGGATTTTGCACTTCCTCACCACATAATCCCTGTATCCGTCATCAGAACCCAATTTTAAGAAAATCGGGTTATGGTCGGATGTCCCGTCGTATACAGTCTCGATCTCCATATCCAATGGGATGTCCTTGATGACTGCGATGTCCAAAACGTCCGGCAGTCCTTCTATCGGCTGATACGTAGGATCTTCAGGAGCAATCACGATTGCTCCTATAGCCTCCACGTATCTATCCAGTCTTCTTCCGTTGGGATTATACAACCTGCTATGCCAACTCGGTGACTTGCAGTTGAAATCCACTACAAGAACTTTCCCTACATTTCCCTGTAGGAGTTCTTGGAGGTCTTCTTGAAGCAGCTGATCCTGCCTTCCCGGGTGATAGACAGACTGCACCTCTATGGGTGCACGTGCCATTTCTACCTTAACCCCGACGGCTTCTATCTCACCTTCGTTATCTCGAAGTGGTTCAGATTTCAGACTTCGCCTGACGAGGATGGCTACGCCACCCCCGATTCCGTCTGTCGAATCTGTACGTCCGGTAGTTCGGGAAATTAATCCTGAACTCTTCTGGATACTTGGTTTCTTGCAGCGCTGAATATCCGGATCGTAATCTGCCAGAAGTTGTTCAACTTCTATCTTCTTGTTCCGGATCCCGTTTACATTCCAGGATCCAATCTTCAAACTGGATGGTCTGTTCCTTTTACTTTGCATTCCTGGCTTCAAGAATGACGCGGACACTCATCTCTACCGCTTGTGTGATTATCATTTACATGTCCTCATCGGACAGCACGTCATTTCGCTTTTTTGACGCTACAGACTCTTGTCTATTTGTCTTCTCACCTTTTCTCGTTGGAGCATACTTGCATCCCAAATAGGATGCAGCATGCTCCTCGCCACAATGCGCTCACGTGGCTTTTTCTTCGCGAGGGCGCGTGCACTCCGAGTTACTATGATCCATGCCGCACTTCACGCATCGTACGGGGTAACCGCACTTACCCTGCACATGTCCGTAGAGCTGGCAGCGATAGCACTGCACAGGCCTATCAGCTTTCTCTTTGCGTTCAACCTTCACGGACAATCTGTCCGAAAAGCGAAGGTTGAAAATCTCATCATTTTTGATTCATTTCCTTCTTTCTTGAGCGAAGTCTCGCTACTTCCGCGTCTGCGAAGCCTTGCTCCGCCAAGGCCTCTTTTATGTCTTCTAATGTCGTAGTTTCAGGCACTCCTTATCTTCAGGCACCTCTTATCTTCACGGAGTGTGAACGTGAAGAAGCTATACTTCTTCTGTTCACACACCTTTGCCAGCGCCCGGTGGTCTCCAGCTGTCTGAGGGAATATTTTAATTCCCTCTTTAGTCATCTTCGCTTTTGAGTACCCTATTTTCTTCTCGTTAAGCAGTCTCGAGAAGTTTGACCAATTCGTGCACGCCACGGTCACTGGTGGTACTCCTTTGTTGGTCTGTTTGCCATCGTCATTTTCTTTATTTGGGGTAGGCCTTTCTTCGGCCCCCCTATTTTTCTTTCTTCGCATTTGGTTTTCCTTTAATTGCCTTGAAGGAATCCTTAATCGTCGGGAAATCTGACTCCGACGTGTCCTCCTCCTCTTCGGTATGGACTGCCGAACGTTTCTTGGCTGTGGTGGTTTTTTGCAAGCCGGAAGGGCCAGCTGCAACCGCTGCCACTGTCTTCGCTGGTTTACTCTTGCTTACTTTTTCCGTAAGCGAGTTTACCATTTTTTCAAGGGCCTTTTTCTTCCCCTGGAGTTCATCAATCTGCGCTTTCTGTTTATCTAAGAGCGCATCTCTTTCGGCCACTTGGTTTTCAAACCATTTGACCTTTTGCTTCTTTCCCTGGCCCTCAGGCGCTTCCTGCTTTTCCTTTCCGGACTTTCCCATCACGTCCTGAAAGAAAAACACTGAAATACTATGACACTTATCTCACTAACACCTTTTGCACGCAGCAACGGCTGCCACTATTATTGATGTGCGATAATAGTGGGGCATATTTAGAGATTTAAAGTGTCGTGTCGTTCCCGAATAATTCCCAGGGAGAGTGTATCACTGAATACTTTGTTTTCTATCAATTTTTTATATGTTGTGAGCTTATCACTGAACAGTTTGTTTACTATTAATTTTTATATGTTATGAGTTTATCACTGAACACTTTGTTTTCTATTGATTTTATTTGTTTTGAGATATATTTAAAGCTCATTACTGGAGGTTATCGTTTTCACAGAACACATTGTTTCTGTAATTTCAGTTGGTATATGAATATTATGCTAAAAGATTTTCTCACAGAATGTCGTTCTGATTATTGGCAAATATCCAAATAAAATTAAACTAAATTTGTAACTGTTCATTTTAAAAAACAATAAAAGAGTGTTCCTTATTTATTGTTTTGAATAATATTAAATGATTTCTATTTAAGTGAATATTCAAAAATTGTCTGATTATTGGCATTCGCATATTTATATGATTTATTGTCGGGTGTCTTTACCCTGAATACCAAGAAGTGGGTAAATGCTGTTTTGCTTTTCTAGTATCTGGAGCGGGTATATGGTGCGTTCTCCTTTTGTACCCATTACGATTATTATTAAGCTAGTATAGCTATTATTAGGGAAATATCTATATCTGTCTATATTATAGATATTCGAAAAAGAAAATATTTCTTTTAATTTAAGTCTTTAAATTTATTATATGCATTTCTTTAGAAAATTGAAAAAAATTCGTTTGCTCAAATAAATTTTCCTCCACTGTGTATCTTGAATAATTTGATTGACAGAAAATGACTAAAATTCTACATATAAAAAATATACATTATAAACACATACTGAATTAAACAGGCATTTCGAAGTCCATTTTGATATTGCATCATGAAAATCAATTGTTGAAAATGTTTTATGGATGGTCATGCACTGATGAAAGTTCCATTTATATTGGCCAAAGATACAAATTCAATTGAAAAAAATATTGATTTCATTAATAATTATTTTGGTTTTAAAGTAGTTTTTGGGGTTGCCTGCATGCGAGTTTGTATCGTGTTATATATTTAAAACAATCTTTTCAACGCGTGCACTATGTCTAAAATTATGGAATTAATAAATAGATTTTTCATACCAATACAAAAACTAGTGAGTATAACATATTTTAAGTGATATAAAAAATTACACTATCTGTTATTCAATACAGATGAGAAATATACATTTTAGGATTTAAAAATATTTTACTTACGCACTAGTTATTAGGATACGCAGTTTGCATATTGAGAAAAACCTGTATTTTCTACCACCTATGATAATATGACACCGGAATTTTTGTATAGAAAATACCCGTTTATCGCTTGAAAATGATAAAAATATTTTATTCGAAGTATTGTCCATCGCTAGCTATACATTTTGCCCACCTGTCTGACAATTTGTGGACGCCACGCCAAAAAACTGTTGCTCTTTTGTGGCCAACCAGTCATTGAGTCATTGAAGAAGTCATTGAAGAAGTGAAGCACTGCTCAGCACGTGCGTGTTCCCCATGCAATTAAGTAGTAATCGGACGGAGCCAAGTTCAGTAAATTCAACACACACGCAAAATTTTATTGGTTTGGACCCAGCTTTACATTTTACATGCCATGGGTGCCGCGTTTGCTCTATGCGCATCAAAAATGGAATCGAGTGGCCCCTTCACTACGATGTTTAGACATGTATAAGCGCAATTCGAACGAGTTTCTACGACAACTCGTTTTTTGGGATTCGCAAGGCATTATCTTCATTGACTATTTGGAAAAAGGAAAAACGATTACAGAGCTCTACGAAATGATGCCGCATCCACCCTATTCTCCGGATTTGGCCTACTCTAACTTTGTTCTCCTTCCAAACAAGAAAAAATGGCTAGCTGGAAAGAAATTCAGATCAAATGAAGGGATCACCACTTAAAAAGAGGACTATTTGCATATTCGACAAGTCGACAAGTACATTTGGGCAAAAAAAGGTGGAGAAATCATTGGGCGAAGTGTATTGAGCTAAAAGGAGACGTTGAAAAATAAATCTAATTACGATCAAAAAAACAATAGTTAATTTAAAAAGTATTTCATCGAAGGTCAGGTGAAAACCATATATAATTAATTACATACCAAAAATTACTTGTTAACATTGATTAATAAATATAAAAATATATTTGATTCAAATGGTATGAGTTTGATATGAAAATAAAATAATTGTTTTTAGAAATATTGTATTAATTTTTCATTCACCGAAATAAATGCTCTAATAAATGTTTCCAAATATTTTTAGAGCGAACCTACAATAATCGACATAATTGAATTAAAGTAAGAAAAAAACCGAAAGTAAAAAAAAAATCTCCATTTGTCTATAAAATTCTTACGAGAGGTATTCTAATTTGTATATTTTTTTTATGATATATTGTGATGTTGAGCCTAAACCATACATATACCTTCAAAATAAAATTGTCCAAATTGTTTTCCAATCATGTGAATAAATATAAAATATTTATAATTTTTTTTGTATGTTTGTTTCGTATCAGTGACTAGACAATATTGAGGCTAATTGTTATATAATAAATAATAATAACACAGGTCGACATGATTTTGTAACATTGATGCGAATGCTCTTTTTGCGTTTCATTTAGGTAGTTATTAAAACACCTTTTCACAGAAATGGCCTAGCACGTCCCATTTGTAATTACCTGCTTCTCCTTTATATCATGGGCTCATTGAAATTGTTTATACCTGAGATTGGATTGAACAATGTAAGAATTACCACAAGACCATAGAGAGGGTATTTCCACAGTATTCTACGAACGTTCAAGGGAAGTTTTATTATTTTTTTTAAACGGATTTAAACCCCCCCCCCCCCCTTGGCTACGCCCGTGCAGTACAGTCAAGTGTTTAAGTCGATTTTATATGAACTGGGAAGTTCTAGTCGTCGATTTTGCAAAAAATTCAGCGAATAAGTTTCGTTATATATATGGACGATTAATTTTCACAAGATCTACATCCGAGGAAGTCAAAAAAGCCTATTTTTTATATTTTAAGTACCAAATTGGAAATCAAGATAAAAATTGGGCTCCTCATGTTTGCGGGGTGAGTTGTCACGTAAATTTATTATAGCGGATGCATCGCAAAAAAATTCTTTGCCGTTTGCTGTTCCTATGGTGTGGAGAGAACCTACTGACCATATAAGTGATTGCTGCTTTTGTATCACTAAAACAGAAGGGATTTCAAAAAAGCAAAGGGACAAAATTCAGTATCCAAACTTGCCTTCTGCACTTAGGCCAGTTCCTCATAGCCAGGAACTACTGGTGCCGTTTTGCGCTTTTAAACCTACACAACATTCTTCATCAGAATCTGATCCACAACTTCCTGAGAACACCAGCTGTGACCCAACATTTTTAACAACTACCAGTGAACCTCGTTTAATAACTAAGAATGAATTAAATGATTTAGTACGTGACCTGGGATTGCCAAAACAAAAATCGGAACTTCTCGGTTTCAGACTTCAACAGTGGAACCTGTTAGATAAAACTAGAAGTGTTTCACTTTACCGAAAGCGGAATGTAACATTTTCAAATTTTGATCAAATAGAAGGATCGCTATGTAATGTAAAATGTTTTTAATTCACATAAGGCTCATTAATATCTTTGCATAGATTTAATACTTTTTACATGTTTATATTAAATAAATATTAGATTATAAAAATATGTCTTCTTTTTCCCCACCATCGACCTCCTGTAAATTTAGCTTATCATTTCCGTATTTCGGACTACAAAATACTTCGTATATATCTATTTTCATCAAAGTTACCTCAAAAAACCTTAAATTTGTTGACTTGTGTAATTCATCAATCAAATAATGTGTTGAATTTATATTAGGTCCTCAGCTTAATTATCGGTCTTTTTTGGCTACCTTTGACATTTAGTTATGAAAAAACTTAAACAAGAATATATTTGATTAAAATATTATAACTTTTATATGAAAATAAAATAATATTTTTTAAAAATAGGCTTTAATAGATGTTTCGAAATATTTTAGGGCGAACTTACAGACATCAACATAATTGAAGACCCGTTCCTTAAACTAAGAAAAAAATTGAAAATAAAACAAGTATCTCCAGAGTATTATCATATGCTTATGAAATTTGTTTTACTTTGTATCTTATTTATGCTAAATTGTGATGCTAACGCTGAACCATAAACATAATACTAAACCATTATCCAAAATAAAATAAGATTTTAAATTGTCCATATTGTTTTTCAATCATGTGAATAAATAAAAACATATGTATGTATTTTTTTCGTATTTTTGTTTCATGTCAGAAAATATTCAAATACTATGAAGCTGATTGTTATATAGTATGATTTTTTTAGTGCGTCCGAACCCAAAATTTAAATAAAACAACAATCGATTTAGATGCTAATAATTAAAACACTTGGTATTTCCCGGGAAATATATATATATATATATATATATATATATATATATATATATATATATATATATATATATATATATATATATATATATATACGTATATAAAAATATATAAAATTATATATAAATATATATTCTTTTATCTAATTTAATAAAATTATATCTAGATTATTAATAAATTGTTATATAATTATATATAAGTATATATATATATATATATATATATATATATATATATATATATATATATATATATATATATATATATATATATATATATATATATATATATATATATATATATATATATATATATATATATATTTATATCTGGGCATATAAAATTTTGTATAAATCAGAAAATTTTGAAATTTATATTTATGTATTGTTATATCTAATTATGTATTAAAATATATAATTATATAAGTTATATATACTTTTATATAAATATATAAAATTATACCGCATTCCTCTCGTAAAATTATATATAATTATACATTACAAATATATAATTTTATATAATTATATTAATTTATATATTATTATAAATGTTAATACAATTTAATATATATAAATTAAATTTTTTTCTAAGTAAGTAAACTCTGAAATATATTAATTTATATAATTATATATAATTTTATCTGCCAAAGGACATAGAAACTCACATACAAAAAGATCAAAGTTTCAAAGTTTTATCGTTCAAGCTTATACTTGACAAAACATGTGTAATGCATTGGGCATTCACAACAATACATGCATTTTATAATTTTCAAACTCGATCAAATAAATTCAGTTTTGCATACATACATGCATAATTGCTAACTTTTATGAGCTGAGAAAAAGATAATAAGTTTTTTGGTGTTATTGTTATGCTTTCACCTGTTTTTTTGATCGGTTTATGTGTTTAATTTTAGTTTTAGTTTTTAAATGCATAAATATTCTTGTGCGTTCAATAGCGTATATTTGCAGTATAAAATACTGCAAATTTTTGATATTTCAAATACTCAAAATACTCAATTTTTTGATATTTCAATTTTTTAGGTTAGCGTAAACCAACGCCACCTGTAAATTATGTTTGTGTGTGTGTGTGGTCACATAATATTCTAACCTAATCATAGTAACAGTGTGTGAGATTTCTTAAAATGTTACGATACAACAGGTTAATAGCAGGTGCATTGTCGAATACAACACGTTAAAATAGGTGGACATGTGAACAGTCTTTTTGTTATATTACTGATTTATGAATTTTAAATTGAAGTGAAAGAGTTAAGTAAATTCAGACTGCTAAAATATTTCTGATTTATTGTCAAAATGACAATTCATATTGCAAAGTTGGCTTTTTGATGAGAAGACTTTTGATGTTTGTTATGATGAGGAAAATATTCCCAAGCCCGGAGAATTGTTTAAATTTAATTGGCTGAATTCTAAATATGATGGTACAGTCAAGGTAATAAATTTATCATTCTTGAATAGTAAAAAGATAGTTTTCCCGAAATAATCCAATTATTTTCTAATTTAAATTGAAGGGGTACATAAAGGAGATATATAGAATATAAAAAATAATATATATTAAAAACTTTTTAGTTTATATTAATGTTAAAACATATACTGTACATAATAAAGTTGTTCTAATACAGCAAGCCCTTGTCAAACGCGGGGGGTTCTTTTTTGTTTCTGGGGTGGTTACGTTTGAAAAAAAAAAGTAATATATATATATATATATATATATATATATATATATATATATATATATATATATATATATATATATATATATATTTATTTATTTATTTATTTATTTATTTATTTATTTATTGTGTGTAACTGTATCATCATCATCATCATCATCATCATCAGCCCGTATCGATCCACTGCAGGATGAAGGCCTCTTCAGCATGCTTCCAACCTTCACGGTCCTGGGCTTTCCTCTGCCACTCGGGTCCAATATACTTAACGATGTCATCAGTCCATCGTGCTTTCGGTCTTCTTCGCGGACGTTTGCGATCAAGCGGTATCCACTCCAGGATTGCCTTGGTCCATCTGTCGTCCCATCGCCTCGCTATATGGCCTGCCCATCTCCATTTCAACTGTTTTACTCTTCCAATGATGTCACAGACTTTTGTTTGTTCCCTGATCCATGCGCAGGACTTTCTGTCTCGTCTTGTAATGCCAAGCATACATCTTTCCATTCCCCTCTGTGCCACCCGAAGTTTTTGAAAAATATGTTTTCCATAAAATTCCCGCGAATCCTTTACATATCGACTAGACAAAAAGAAACTTTTCTAATTATTTGTTGAATAAATATTTAATTTATAGGTGAAACTATAAATTAATACAATATAAATATTAGATAATAATAATTTTAATAGCTATAACTCATAACTTTTAATATTAAAAAACATTACAAGTTGGTAAATACTATTCAAATAATATTAATTAATACTTATGATTTAAGTAATATAAATTTAGAGTGTATTTTAAGAAAAAAATGAGCATAAATAAAAACAAAATCTATTGAATTTTCGATTTTTCTATGTTCATTGTATATTATATAAAATTAAATATTATAATATTATAATACCTATTATATATTATAATATATAATTTTATACAATAATATATAATTATATACAATCCTTTGAAACCAAACCTTGATATAAAGTTATATCTAAATATATAAAAATAGATAAAACAGATAAAATTATATCGTGCCAATTTTGAGATATAATTATATATAACTATTTATATATAATTATGTATGACTATATATAATTTTTTTTCTCGGGTTGTTTTACAATATATTCAATATATTCCCTTAACATGTTTCGGCCTCGCGACCATTCTCAAACTATCATTTCCAAAGTTCTGTCTAATGGAGTTTTTTTTTGTCTCGTTAAATTTATGACTTTCAATAATTGGACTATTTCCGCAGTCTAGCTGAGTGTTTGTTAAGTTTTTACCGTCGTATATGGCTTTTTTTAATTTCGGAAATTTCCAATTCATTTAACAGCCTGCTTTTATTGCAGCTATGTATTAATTTGTCATTATTGATGTTAAAAAAAATGGTTTTGATCTATACAATGTTCGGTAAAGCCCGTCTTTCTTTAATTATGTAAAATTCAGTATTTATGTTCTTTTAGCCTATCATTGAGAGATCTACCCGTTTGGCTTATATATACCAGATCTGTAAATTTGAAACTGGAATTTGTCCACAGATGGATCAATGTAGTTGTAGCCTAGTCTGTAATAGCGTTGCACATGTTGAATTTTGTGTCTGGAAACTACGATCTGCGGGAAGCATTGATTTTCTGTTACCATTTGAATGCTCATCAGCATGCTCTTGGTAAATCACAGTGCTTTAAGTGGTTTAAAAAAATCAAAAGTGGCGATTTTTACAAGAGAAAGAAACGAAGAACGTGGAACAGAACTGAAAAGGTTTGAAAACAGCAAATTGCAAGCATTGTTGGATGAGGATGATGCTCAAACGCAACAACAACTCGCAGATCAATTAAATGTGACACGAGAAACCATCTCTATACGTTTGAATGTCACGGGAAAGATAAAGAAAATGGGAAAATGGGTTCCACATTAACTGAATGAAAGGCAGCAGGAAAACCGAAAAATATCTAGCGAAATCCTGCTCGCCAGCTTCAAAAGAAAGTAATTTCTGCCTCGAATTGTGACTGGCGATGAAAAGTGGATATATCTTGAGAATCCTAAGCGTAAAAGAGCATGGATATCTCCAGGCGAACCATCAACATCAACTGCAAGGCCAAATCGCTATGGACGGAAGACCATAGACGGAGACGGACTATAGATGGAGACCATCTATATTTGATGGTGGAAGAGTGTGATCTATTATGAGCTTCTAAAACCGAGCGAAACCGTTAATATTGAACGCTACCGACAACAAATGATTGATTTGAATCAAGCTTTGAATGAAAAATGACCAGAATATTCTAAAAGGTAACAGAAAGTGATTTTGCTTCATGACACTGCATTATCACACATTGCAAAACTGGTCAAGGAAACGAGTGAGGCGTATAGTTGGGAAATACTTTACATGCGGTTTACTCACCAGACTTGGCTCGGTCAGATTACTATTTATTTGCATCGATGGGACACGTACTTGCTGAGCAGCGCTTCACTTCTTACGAAAATGTACGAAAATGGCTCGATGACTGGTTTGCCTCAAAAAAGCAACAGTTTTTTGGCGTGGCATCCACAAATTGTCAGACAGGTGGGCAAAATGTATAGCTAGCGATGGACAATACTTCGAATAAAATATTTTTTATCATTTTCATACAATAAACTTGTATTTTCTATACAAAAATTCCAGTTTCATATTTACATACCTGGTATAGCGTCACGCATATTACCTTTTATTTCGTATACTCCAGATTTGTCACAAAATTTTGCTCTTTCTTTGTTATTATTTAGCATCCATGCAATTATTTTATGTAAATATTTTCTTTCTTTAAATGATTTGTGATTCTGGAACTTAATTTATGGATCTAGTTTATAACATGCCAATTTTTAGAATCCTTTCGGGTGCGGCATAAAAATATTTGATGTAGTTTTTCTTAATCTTGTTTTTTATCATTTTAGCTATAATGTTGGGCTGATATCCATTATTCTTTGCGATATTTTTGATTATATCAAGTTATGTTTCATAGCTGTTTTTTTTTTAAGTGGAATCGTTAGAAGTCTGTGGGTCATACTATGAAAGGTGGACATTTTTACATTCCATGAGTGATTTGAACTTGAATAGTTGTACGGGTATACGTGATTTTTCTAAATATTTCAAATTCTAATTTATTTGGTGTTCTTATTATTTTTAAATCTAAGAAATTTAATGAATTATCCGTCTCTATTTTTATTGTGAACTGGATTTTTGTATTTACACCATTATATTCAAGAAATTCACCCAATAGTTTTTTGGTATCCGTCCATATGCAAATAATTTCATCGACATACCTGGCCCAAAAATGTATGTGTATAATTACTGCCGTTAAATAAATTGTTTTCAAAATTAGCCATGTAAATTTCTGCCAGAAGCGGGCTTCCCATTGGTAATCTGTTCGTTTGTTAGTAAAATTTTGAATTGAATAGAAAATAATTTTCGGTACCTACATTGATAGCTTCTATGAGAGCGTTTTTGTGTACGATTTCAAGATTACATTCATGAATTCTTTCATTGAGCACATTTTTAAGATTTTATACCGGACTGAAGGAAAAGGGCTTTTTATATCGAACGAAACAACTTTCCATTGCGAGGTATCTCCCAATAAGGTGAGAATGGTTGCGAGGCCGAAACATGTTAGAGAATATCTTGAATATATTGTGAAACAAAGAGCAAGTGTTTTAATTACTATCATTGTTACTATATTTCAGCAAAAGCCAACCGCGCAATCGACCGAAACAATTTAGATGCTGTAAAA
Source organism: Cosmopolites sordidus (assembly GCA_031761425.1). NCBI lineage: Eukaryota > Metazoa > Arthropoda > Insecta > Coleoptera > Curculionidae > Cosmopolites > Cosmopolites sordidus. Next base: position 384,607 of record JARFXV010000511.1, read on the forward strand.
GTATTTATTTTAAGTGTAATAGCATTTAATGGCATTAATGTTCAATGTTCACCGCGGCTACTTCTGACAAAGAGCATTCTGTCAATCTAATTTCCGATCACCTTTTCAAGCAAATGGAGTCTTATGTCTGCAATTGTCTTGGCTTCCAAGGCGTCAACAGTTGCTGGTTTATAGGCATACACCAAAGATTTAACAAAACTCCAAAGAAAATAATCTAAAGGGGTTATATCATATGACCTTGGTGGACAATTAACGGGTCCATTCCACGAAATAATTTTCTCACCCAATTATTCAAGTGGAGCAATACTGTTGGAACTACATATCCTCCAGATCAATATCATTCAAAATCGGAATTCAATAATCATTGATCATCGCTCTGTAACGATCCCCATTAACGGTAACGTGCTTTCCATCTTGATTTTTAAAGAAATACGGTTTAATGCCACCGGCGTACAATCCGCACCATACGGTGCATTTTTTAGATACAACGGCAATTGTTGGATCTTTTGCGAAATATTTTCACTTCAAATGTGATATTTTTGCTTATTGCCAAAATTATTTTGGCAAAAATGAGCTTCGTCGGTGAACACATTTTTGCAGTTAAATTCTGGGTCAAGTTGTATTTGACTTTGAGCCCATTCACCGAACCTATTACGCAAACTATGATCTTGCGGCTTGAGTTCTTGGACAAGCTGGATCATGTCACCAGACCAAAATATTTGTGCAAACTTTTCCACGTAGTCGAATAACAAAGCCCAACTTACGGCGACGAATTGATAAATTAAAATTAAAATCTAAACCATGCAACAGCGGCGATATTTTCTTCGGAAAGCACAGTTTTTTGTTTTAATTTTATTTTCATATCGAGCAGCATGAAATAAGTTCGTAATTTATCGATAATTCGGCGACTACATAGCTCGATTGAGCGATTATGTGCACCGTAAAATCTACGAAGTGCTCAATGAGTTGGGCGTACGAACACCAATTTTGATGATAAATTTCGACAATTTGCAAGCATTACTCTGATGTCAAACGTTCCATGATGATTTGCCAGACTATACTGAATAATTTTGACACTAGAGGCGCGCGAACTCAGAGTTCGTTTCGCAGCAACCCCTATCAGAAGTTTCGACACACTAAAAAAATGACTACACACTAATTACACAGGTCAACAAATTGAAACTTTTTTGAGGTAACATTGATGAAAATAGGTGTATATGAAGTATTTTGTAGTCCTAAAGTGAAAATAATAAGCTAATTACTGTTATACGTATAATTTACTTTTGTTGCAGGGGGTCGGTGGTGGGGAAAAAAAGAGACGGCACATTCTTACAATCCAATATTTATTTAATATAAACATATAAAACGTGTTAAATCAATGTAAAGACATTACTAAGGATGATGTGAATAAAAAATATATCACATGAGAGGTCATACAGCTACAAAAACGTTCGCTTTTTCCTCTTGTGTTATGTAGCACCATCTCTTTTAAAAAAACCCAACATAGATGGGGTCCGGCATCCCTGGTATCTTGCTTCCGTCGTCCTGATGTTCTGGTGAAATCTCTCTCCTTGTTCGTCGATTACTGCATTCAAATTTTCTGGAAAAAATCCAAATGGGAGTGTAAAAATGTATTTTTAAGGACATGCGATACCCTAGTCTTTCAAGAGTTCATCTATGAGGTTTTCATAGTTTTCATCTTTCTTGTTGCCCAGAAATCCTTTCACTACACTTACAAAACACTTCCAAGTTACCAATTCCTTTTCATTTAATTTTTCTTGAAAACGGGAATTACCGAGAAGTTTCCTTATTTGAGGTCCAATAATTATGCCTTCTTTTAGTTTGGCATCACTTCATTGAGGAAATATTTCTTTTAGGTACTTGAAACCATTACCTTATTTGTCCATGGCTTTAATACATTTTTCATTAGTCCAACCGTAGTATGAATAGGCGGAAGAAGAACTTTTTTCGGGTTAATTGAATATATTTTTATTATTATATTTTATGTTTGAAGAACCAGGTCTAAAAGAAGTTCTATGAGGTCAATCTTTCTTACTGTGATGTTTTTTTTGTTACCCTACTGTCCCATAGACACAAAAAACAGGAATACTTTTTGGAAAAACAGGAGGGTGTTTTAATAACTAACCTTTGACATTCATTTATCAAAAAACTAATAAACAAAGTTAATATTAGAAGTAATCACTCGCCCTTTTTATACACTTTCGCCACCTTTCACGCAGCTGTTAAATACCAGATCGAAAAAATCTTGTTAGTTTTGATGTGCTAAAATCTTTGAGGCTTTTTTCAACTTTCACAAGGTCCTCAAAAAGTGGTTGACAACAAGGGGACGTTGCAGGGATCAAAAGATTGTGAAAATTCGAAAAGGCCAAGTCTGGAGAATATGCCGGATGTGATAAAACCTTCCAGTCCAACTCAGTGGTTGTTTCCAGAGTCGTTTTTGCTGTAGCTGCGTGTTATCCTAAGGCAAAATATCTTCTATTCTTCCCTCACTACAATCATGCTTTTTTTCCTCCGGAGTTATCTCAGGACGATTCACGCACGATTTCCGTCTCTTTGGAATATCGTAGAAGATTCATCTTTCGCCCCACGTTTTAAATTTTATATAAGAAGTTGAATCTTTTCCTTGAATTTGGAGAGTGACACAATATCACAACATAAGAACATTTGCTCTTATTCTCACGTGTGAATTTTTAGAAGACCGAACAACCCTTCTTTTTTGACTAACTAGTGTTTAAAAATCGTTCGTGCTGTTACTCCCGGTTCTTGTCCGAGCTCTAGTAAATCTTTAACACTATTATATTAGTGTATCATTACTTTTTTGACTTCCTCATTATATTTGTATATCACTATTCTAAAATTATTTGTTTTTATTTTTTTGTTTAGATACATTCGTATTTATTGTTTCGGATGACGTAAATTTTACAACAACAAATGTCGATGGAAAATTTGTGTCTCCTGGTGTTATGTGTTATAATTACTTTATTTATAGTTTCCTTATAAGAATGTGAAAATTTTGGCACGTAATAGCTGCAACACTGTTTGAAATGTAAATGTCACTCATAATCTGCTGTGTACAGTACATTTCGTCAATTCATTATGAAAAGATACAGCATACACGAATTGAGCTCTAGAGCAGTTCGAAGACGACTCTCACTTTGCGAAAAAATAACACAGGTTAACAAATTTAAACTTTTTTGAGGTAACATTGATGAAAATAGGTGTATATGAAGTATTCTGTAGTCCTAAATCCGAACATGATAAGCTCATTACTGTAACACGTACAGTTTTTTGTGTTACAGCGAGTTGGTGATGAGGAAAAAAGGAGACGACATAATTTTACAATCTAATATTTGTTTAATATAAACATGTAAAACGTGTTAAATCTATATAAAGACATTAGTGAGGATTATATGAATAAAAAATATATTACATGAGATGTCATCATATGATGTTTTTATAGTTTTCATCTTTTCTGTTGCCCATAAATCCTTTCACTACACTTGCAAAACATTTCCAAGCTGCTAATTCGTTTTCATTTAATTTTTCTTGAAAACGGAAGACACTTACAAGCTTCTTTATTTGAGGTCCAATAAACATGCCTTCTTTTAGTTTTACATCACTTAATTGAGGAAATATTTTATAGGTTCTTGAAACCATTACCTTCTTTGTGCATGGCTTTGACAAAGTTTTTCATTAGTCCAAGCTTAATATGGAGACGCGGAAGAAGCACCTTTTTGGGTTAATAATTTTATGGGGGCATATTTTTTGTTTGAAGTATCAGGTTCAAAATAAATTCTACGAGGCAATCATTCTTACTGTAATGTTCTTTTGTTGCTCTACTGTTCCATAGACACAAAAAATAGCAATACTTTATGCCGAAATATTCCTTACCTTTGTACTCCACAGTCAGGTATAAATAAATTCAAATACGCCATGATATAAAGGAGAAGCAGCTACTTGAAAATGGGCTGTGCTAGGCCATTTCTGGGAAAAACTGTTTTAATAACTATCTAAATGAAACGGAAAAAGAGTATTATCATCAATGCTACAAAAATCATTTCGATCTGTGTAACCTTTTCAGATGAAAGATATTTCCGACTGAATGGGTTTGTGAACAAACATAGTTACATGATTTGGGCCCATGAAAATCTTTAGGTGATTCAGGAGTCACCTCTTTATCATAATAAAAAGAAATTGTGTTATTGTTAATGGTGAACACTAAAGGAGAATGTTAACAGAATATCTATGGCATAAACTGAGAAATATGAATATAAACAATGTTTTCTTTCAACAAGGCGATTCGAGTTGTCACGCATCTCGCCAGATCGATCTGTTGCAAGAAAAGTTTCTTGTATGCATGATTTCGAGAAATGGTAATCTAAATTGGCCACGAAGACGATCCCTAGTCTTTGAATTATTTCTTGTTTGGTTATATTAAATATCTGGTTTACAGAAATAAAACCCTACCATTACCGACCTTAACCCTCCACTACTAACATGGATTTATGGCCATCGTTATTAACATCGGTCTCTAAGATGAATATTTCAACTGCCAAACAACTACTAGCTACAACAACTGCTAGTCAAACTGCCCCTTACAGTTTTCTAAGAAAACACATTATTTTTTACCAAGTTGACACATTTTATTCTCCATTTTTTATAAAACAAAAATATATTATGAAACTAAATGAAAGTGATACATTTTAAATATAACACAAACAAAAAAAAATGCACAGAAAAATGTAAAGTTTCTCTTTTTCATTAATACCGCAAAGACCAACTGAACAAAGTACAAATTACAGAAAACAATTATATTCAAACAAAAATTTTAATCCTACTACGGAACATTGAGTAGTGAATTTTATGCAATATCTAGTCCTCACCTACACTACTGCATTCTTTACATATAGGTATCAAATGTTCTAGACACATACATTTGGAGCACATGGAACAAATGTATCTGGTTTTTCTATTTTTTCTACTATCACAGTATCTGCATCTACCATAACTATTTTTGCTGGGCAACTTATCTTCATTTTCAATCCCACATATTTCTACTAGTCTAAGACGAATTGATTTCGGGATATTTTTTGAAATACTTCGTCTCCTTCTGAGTTCATTCACTAGGTCAAATCCAAGCTTTTCTAAAAAAAAATGTCTAGGAATGATGTGATTTTTTTTATTACCTTTATAAATAATATATGAATTTATGCCTCCCACATTCTTAGCGCAATAAAACAAAACCATCGATCAACATCGTTTCATTAAGTTTGTCAACTAGGTCAACGCTACTTTAGGTTTTATTATAATCAATAATAATTTCCGGTTTGCCACTCTTTTTGTTGATGGTATCTGAGAAATGCATAGTAGATTGAAGCAACACATTTTTATTATTTCGGGGAACATATGAAACAAAAGTTGCTTGATCTTGAAATGCAAACATACTCGTGTTTTCTGGATGTTTCACATTTACTAAATATGGTGGAATGTGTTTCTTAGTTTTCGTGTGTGCGAATTGTGATCAGACCGTGATCATTCAGAGGTTTATTTGCCAATTCTATGCTTGTAAAAAATTATCCATTGTCACATTTCTCTTTGTTCCTCATATTGGTTGACATAAGCGTGGAACTAATGCTATATTTGATATATCCAACTGATAAGGACCATCGAGCTGTTTTCCTACGTAAATTTCCATAGATGTGACATAAAACATTTTGACATCAACTAAGGCATAAACTTTGATACATATATCTACGAGGCTTATTTGGCATATACACCCTAAAACTGCATTTAGCCCGGAAACCTTGAAGCATTACATCTACTATTACAAAATGAGACATTGAATAGTATTTTGGTAAAGTGACAGTAAAGCTTTCAAAAAATTGTTATCAAATTGTACTCGATCCTCCCAAGTTCATTTACCATCGAAATGTATATTTCGCAGAAGAAAACGAAATCTCTCCAATGACATCTTCAATGAGGCGACATATCTCCATGGCCATTCCGTTTGTTCTAAATACATCATCGGTATTTTTATGGTTGCTTTTTGTTGCTCCTCAGATATAGAATAATCCAAAGAGAGCTTTGGTTTCAATTACATCAGTTTTCTTGGCAGTTCTGTAAGCTATGTTAAAATTCTTCATTTCTACATATTTATTTGTATGCTATACTATACTTTCCAATATTCTGTCAGTAAAAAAACAAACTCCAAATTTCTACTGGTTCCTCTATCTGACGGGCAATTCATTTGACTTCTGGTATTTGCGTTATAATATTTTGAGCGCGGGTACGAACAGCTCTTTGAGAAGTTGCATGCTTTCTCCGCCTAGTAAATCCGCCTTTTCCGATAAAACACGGAGTTTTATGCCTATTCTCATTGATAGTTTCCATGTGATCATTTTCTAAACTTTCGTCATCATTGTCGATATCTAAAACTGTTTCTATTTCATCAAATAATCGTAGGAGCCTCTCCTGTTCTTTCTCATAATACTCACTAGCCATTTTACTAACTCTTTAAATGTATTAATTCAGAAATAAAAAATGTAACAACTATTGCACTGCAGTGTTTGGTGCATGGATACTAACCTCGGTCTTACGGACCAATACTACGGCGTTTCATTAACGAACGCTGTTAACACACTATGTGTGAAAACTCTACACAGGAAGGTGCCTAAACATATTGCGTTCGCATTTAACCTACTCGATATTTATCAGTAAAATTGGTTTTGATTGGTCTCTGACACCGTTATGTTAGTAACAGAAGGTTAAGCGGCCCCTAGACCTGCAACTTAGTTGATAACAATATTGCCAACTTGTTTGCCACATACCAGGCAACCTTACCAGCAACATCAGTTTATAAAAAGGAGTTGTATAAACTATTTTGTTGTGTGTACAATTAACATTCCAATTATTTTAATACTTATTAGGATTTCAAAATGACACATAAGGTTCGTTTTCACACTCATGCAATTTGCGCAAATTGGCTTGTGCATGTCCGATTTGCACAATAAATTGTTGCATGAAAACCAAAATCGTTTATTTGCCCAAGTCAGAAAGTTTGACTTGAGTAAATCTGGAGCGGTCAGATAATTTTGCATGTGGTTAGCGCAAATGCATAAACGTATAAACCACACTCCAACTTTATAACGCTACCGCCCGGTCATCCGCATGTGTGTAGCAGCGAATTTCTCGTCTTGCCTTGCACTTGGCTTTTGTATTTTCGGTGATTCAGTGTTATTTTGCCTGTTTACTTGGTTAATAATGTCAAAAAAAGAAAAGCAATAGATCTTTTGTGGACTAGTTGCGCGTAAGGGCGTCCGCCATGTTAACGAAGCGTTAATATGAAAGTTTCGGGCACTTTTTGTAAATATGGCTGGATAACAAGGATTATTACCCTTATTATCAGTGCAACTAAATGAAAAATTAATTGATGGTGCTTTATTAGTGCATCCCACAATAGAAACACATAATTGTATTCAATTATAATGATGGTTAAAATGCCATGGCCATCCCCAACATGGAAATAAAACATAACTTGTCGAAAGGTTAGGATGGCAATTATATTCATATTAGTTTTATATTTATTAAATTTACAACATTATATTTATTATGTATATATATTGTAAGCAACAAGCAAGAACCAAAAGAAAAGAACGCCCCGTACATAGCCCGAGGTTCCATACGAACAATAACCCGCATTCTTTCACGTACTCGGAAACCCTTCCCACAGCCTTCGATAGATGGTTTACTTTTGTTTATTTATTTAGGTTAGGTTTTTATGTTTATAGCCAAGTTGGGCCTGGATGGCCAAGAGGAAGAATGTTTGGGATAGTATGAAATAGACGTTTGGTCCGAACGTTTGAGTTTTATTTTCTAATTCCCGAATTTACAATATATATATATATATATATATATATATATATATATATATATATATATATATATATATATATATATATATATATATTAAAAACAAAGAAAATACACTCACACTCCACGTTGGTGCTTTGCCGTTCCCCCATCCGCGCCATCCAAAGCACCAGCAAGCGTCTCCCAGGACCGGTTTCTGGCCTTAAGCCGTCATCAGCTGGCCTCAAGCTGAACGCCTGGAGAGCGAGCACATGCAACTCTGTCATCCTGTGGTAAACGACCGCGACAGACAAACTGTTCGAGATCGTTCGTGGCACGTCTAACCACGGGTAAGTACCAGATCTGTTCAAAAATAATGATGAAGTGGAAGACTACTGCGTTGGATTTTGCAGAGAGATGGACTTTGCCACATTGTTTAGGGGGTGTAGACGGAAAGCACGTATAAAAAGCATATATATATATATATATATATATATATATATATATATATATATATATATATATATATATATATATGAAAAAGAAATTTTTCATCCGTACTTCCACGTACCTCTGCTCGTCTCATCTCGCTCGTCTACCTCAGCTCGTCATATCTGGTCATATATATATATATATATATATATATATATATATATATATATATATATATATATATATATATATATATATATACAGGGTGAAATACGAACTTCGATCTGAGGTTGATGAGAATTTATCTCAACCATCCACACCACCTTCTGAATCAACTACACTTCGCCCAGCAGCACAAGCGTCATCGAGAGAAGCAAAAGGGCGCCACGAAAAATGTGGTACCGTTCTGGATATAATTCAACAACATTTTCCAAGGCCTTCTAATGTCGAGGAGGATAAGTTTACACTTATTGGAAAAACATGGCCCCCAAAATTAAAGGAACTTTCTCAAGAACAAGTAATTCACGCTGACAAATTAAAAATGTATGTGTTTTACGAGGCACAGTTAGGAATCCTACATCGGTACTGTACCATAAATACAGCATACCCACAACAGATACAGTCGCAGCAATAATTAACAGCTTATCAGCAACAAATGCTCCAACCACCCTCTCATCACCATCAAATTCAACCATCACACACAGGATCTTATTATCAGCAACCTAGACAAACATTTTCACATCACACTCAATCTGAACAAGATGAATTCAGTGGATCACAAACAGCCTCACAATACGTCTCTAATTTGATTCCTACGGGCTAAGAATTGTAACAGTACAGTTAACAGCTAATATACATTTCACTTACCTTTAAATATCCTTGTTTTAATACATTATAGATGGCATCGCACGTTTCAGTAATTATATTGCTGAGGGCAGATTTGGATATACACGTAGAAAACTTGAGATCTTCATAGGTTCTACCCGTTGCCAAAAACCTTAAAGTTGCGGTTAATCATTCATGTGGTGTTTCATAACAGTATCATTTATTTGTATTAATGGTGTAACTAAATCAAATATCGATAAGTCGTCTCGTCCAAGCACAGGAAATTACGAAAATCGTCTGGTTCATTAACTAATTCTTGAAAATGAATGAAATGAAATAAAAATGAAAATAAGTGGCTCCCTTTTCAATCCAAGATTTCTGCGGTCTTCGCTTTTTTGGTACTTTTAACTTTTTAATTATTAAAACATCAGCTATTGCAAGTAATTCGTCTTCCTAGTCCATCGTATTGCTCACACAGCTCACAATCGCATCTCAACTGCACATGTCTACTGGTGCTAGACAAATTTGTGCAATTTAGACTGACCGTTAAAATGAAGACACCAGTTCAGTTTTATTTGGGCTAATTTGCATGCATAAATCAATTTGCGTAAGCTACATGACTGTTAAAACGGGCGTATACGCGGCAACATAGTTGCCAACATTAGGCTCCTCTTACTAAAAATTAAAACTTTTTTGATTCCATTGCAATATGGTGTTGCAACTGCAACCTGCCCACAGACGTTCAACTTTGTATACAACATGACAAGTTGGCAACCATGTTGCAAGTCTAAGGATCACTTTAATCGAAGCATTCAGGCGACCAGTGAAAATATACCAGACGATATGTATGAAACAGTAATCGAAAATTCGGTCTCCAGAATGCATTCCACCGAACCAAGGCGACGGGATATTCGTTTCAAAACATAATGCCATTCTTCAAGAAATAAAATAAAAATTATTGGATTATCTCTTGTACTTATCATTTTGCCGCATTTTCACATTCTTAAGTTCTAACACTCTTATTGGAAACTCCTTTATATTCAGCTATGTTCTAATGACACATTCTGTACGATAACATTGTTAATAATGAAATAGTTATAAATATTGCATCGTGCAATAAATCAGAATCTCTCCACAGATATATGATGACCTTACTTATTGCTGTAATTACTTGCTTTTTTATTTATGCTATTTTGTCAATGTAAACGTATTTACAAAATCAGGAGCCTGTAGATTATCTTAAAAGTAATAAATGTTTGAAAAACTAATACAAGATATGGTAAGTAAATATATTTTATGATAATCAAAACAGTGTTTGTATAAAGAAAAAAAATGTTTAGTAATTTATGTAGAAAAAAATACATTTAATATTTTTATATTTATTAAGTCCTCAACTTAAATCTCGACCTTTTTCGACTACCTTTGATCTTTATTTATAAAAAAACGAATGCAAGATTAATCTTCGAAGTAATCTCCCTCCCCTTCTATCGATTTTCGTCACTTTTCAAACAACTGTCGAATCCCAAATATAAAAAAAATGGTGGTTTTGAAGTAATTGAGACTTTTTTTCGACTTCTTCGCCAAGAGAAAAGAAGAAAATCCGAAGGGGGTAAGTCTGGAGAATGCGCTGGGTTCGATAAAATCTCCCAGCTAGTGATCAGTATCACTATAAGGATTTTTTTTCATCTAAAGCGTCATTAATGCAAATCAGTTGCTGCTAATAATGGCCAGATTGGAGCAATTCATAATGTACGACGCCCAGCTGATCTCACCATATACACAGCAATACTTTTTTGGCGTAGTTATTTGATTTTGCGGTACTGGTTGATTGTTTACCAGGATTAACCCACGATTTTCGACTCTTTGGATTATCATGGAAGTTCCACTTTTCATCACAGATCACAATCTTATACAGGAAGTTCATTTTGCAACATTTCATTTGTCATGTGTCATTTGTCAAGCAATGACACAACAATATCAACGGTGAGTTCATAGGAGACCCAAAGACTCTCCTTTTTAATTTTCTCTAACATGTGTAAACATTTAGAAGTGGCTTGCGGTGTTATTTCGAGTTTCTGTCCGAATTCTAGCACTGTATGACAAACAAGGCCGCCTTAGGCCATGCAGGGGCCTTTGGGTACACAGAGTTTGTGGCCCTTTTAGAAAGCCAAAAAAAAAAGCGTGAATGAAAAAATGACAATGTACTTTTGTATAATATTAGTGAAGTGATTACTGTTTTGAGAATTGGACTTATGTTGGTGTTAATGGTTTCTTTCGAGATTTTTGTTGTGCAAAATATTCTATTGTCACTAAATTCCAATTTTTGAATGATATCACTTTCTATGCACATCATTGACAAATTAGTAAGTCGTTCTTGTAACTTCGTCTTGTAAGTCGTCTCAAATTCTTTTTAGCTGGGAATATGAATGCTCCCTACTGCAATTGGTGATCATTAGGTAAAAAAATATTCTTATAGCAACTTCCACATTCGAGAAAGTTTTTACTAATTTATCTGCCTTTATTAGAGAATGTATGTCTGAGATACTCAGCAGATTCAATTGCAAGTTTTTTCAAGTACCGCCTTAAATAAAAACATTCAGACTTGAGCTCATTACCGTTAAGGCCTTCGTGATAGAATTCTGCAAATTATTTGCAAACTGGCCAGAATCGATTGTTTTTAACTAAGAAAGAAAACTAATATATTTAGTAACTTCCTTGTATGATTCCGAACGTTGCTTTAAATGAGCATCCAATGTGTCGATTGCAGGAAGGTATATAAGATTCCTATACGAAATTTTTCTTTGCCATTCAACTGCAGTCTATAATGGTGTTTCCAAAAAAAATGATGCGTATGCTGCGAATTATTTTTCTTAAGGATTATCTTTATAGCCAGTATATGATTTTTTTCTTTGGCAGCCGATTCGTACTGGTTACTGCGTGCGCTACTGATATAATAGGCAAGAGATGCAAAAAATTTGTCGCAGCATCCATTGTCATGGTATTATTCTGTAAGCTTAGGCTTGTTTTATTGATAATTCTCAAAAGGTCATTCCATATCTCCGTTGGGAGAATGGTCTCCAGTTTTTCTATTTTTTTGGCAAGGTTTTGAGTCTCGTTTCTTGTTTCACCTGGTTAATCGGTGTTTTTGGTAATTGATGTTAAACCTTTAAAAATATGATTGTAACTATTACGCAAAGCGTTAAGATCATCAGCGCGTATGCAATCCATCTGGTTTCAGAGAGGGATTTCAGAACTTTGTTTGCATCTAAACATTCTGTCAAAATTTTACATCGATTGTTCGAACTCTAGAAAAAATTGAACAACTTTTGGATGAATTGGAAGTACGATACTACTTCTGAAACACATCCAACTGCCTGAACATCTACTAAATTCAGGGAATATGCGGCACATAGGATAAAAATTGCAAATTCAAATTTTTCTTTTATTCTTGCCTGAAGACCAGAAAACTTTCCAGCCATATTTGCTGCATTATCGTACTCTGTCCGCGAAAATCCTTTCTTGGAAAATCAAGGCTTACCAAAAAGTTTAAAACGGTACTTGTTATATATTAAGCCATATGCTCCTCCATAGGTAAAAAATCTCTCAATATGCCCTCCGTTTTTTACGTACCGAGCGATAAAAGTCAGCTGGTTAACATGGGAGAGATCTAGTGTGAAATTTACGCTTATTGAGTAGTATTTCGCTGATTTTAATTCGTTAACAATGGTCGGTAACACTTGCTGTTCCATTATATTAATAAATATTTGCCGACAAATATGATTCTTCATTCTTCACGATTTCCACAATTTTGCATATGATCAGCAAGAAAAAGGTCAAATTTACTTATTAGTTCTAAGCATCTCAAATAATTCTCGTTATTTGGAGATCCCAAAATTACATTATCACCACGAAACCCAAATTCTAGAAGCCAAAAATTTCACAACTGGGACAGTTCTTTTAAGTACATTCTTCCAATAATTGACCTATGTACTATGTTGGGAAAGCAATCCACTATCATCTCGTCTAGTAGATTTGCTTCGTGCGACATAATTAAGCATTGATTGCATGTGCTGTAAACTGTTCTCATGCTCCATTAATAAGTTACTTATATGGTTCCAATTTTTATATCCGCTAAAAGAACTTAAACTGTTGCCTGTAAATGGACGGCAGCAATAACAACATACAGGTTTCTTCGACAGCGTATAGAGGAGCCATTTTCTTTCCACACACGCGCCATTCGTCAATTTGCGACTGAAAACGTTCCTAGTCAAGTTTCTAGTTTTTCTTTTACCGCTTAGATCAGGAAAACTTGTTGAAGTTTCAGAGAAGTCACAATGTTGATTTTTGAAAAACTCTGGCCTTTTGCGAATTCAAATATCTCGTAGTTCTTCCGTTAAAATCAGTACAAGGGTGGTGAGATATATTTTCTAAAATACTTGTAATTGGCAAATCGCAGTAGTTTGAACTGGAAGATCCAGGCTGTGATGTGTGCGTGACTGTCTTTATATCTAAAACTGATAAACTCGAAACACTAATTGTTTCTTCTAGTGTTGTAAATAGTCGAATGATACGGACACGGATTAATAAAATAGTAGGATTATCATCCGCATTAGTATTACGTATTATTATCCGCCATATATGTTGCTCGGAATGCAAAGTCGGAAATATTCGTCATAATTCGTATTAGGGGGAGTGACAAAATAACTTCGCGAATGAAATCAATCGGAATATTTAGCACGGATAGTCCGTATCACAAACCGTCGGTATACTATAGGTATTAATTAATTCGTAATAGTTTCCTATCCTTTTCATCCGTATTACTAAACGGAAAGTAGCAGATATCGACGGATTCATTCCAATACGTATTAGTGCGATTTTTGATATTGAAAAGTCGGATTAGTATGTATTACGTATTAATTTAATATTCGGATTAGACTGTTATTTTAATACGTATCCTCGCCTCACTAGTTTCTTTTATGTCAAACGTGGGCTCCGTTTATGAGCTTTGATATTTAGAGGCATCTTGAGATAATGAGGTATCTTGAGATAATGAGGTCGAAAAATCAGTCTGCCTGTTAGTTTATTCGAGTGGAAAAAATTCGGTTAGTTTAGGTAGTTTAACTTAAAATATGTTCTTTTCGATATACAAAACTACACACAAAACTTTAATAAAGATATTTTATAATTTACAATTAATAAGATAATACACAAAACGAATCGTTAAGTTTGAGACATGACAGGGGATTCCCCATCCAATCGACATTCAACTTTGTATGCAACATGACAAGTTGGCAACCAGTAATCAAAAATTGGGTCTCCAGAATGCATTACACCGAACCATGGCGAGGGGATATTCTTTTCAAAACATAATACCATTCTTCAAGAAATAAAATAAAAATTATTGGATTATCTCTTGTACTTAACATTTTGCCGCTTTTTCGCACTTTTAGTGGAAACAGTCTCAAGTTCTAACATTCTTACTGGAAAACCCTTTATATTTAGCGATGTTCCAATGACACATCCTGTACGATAGCATTGTTGATATTGAAATAATTGTAAATATTGCATCGTGCAGTAAATAATTTAAAATAACAGCAAATTTTAACTAGCCTCACCATCACTTTCACATATTTTCTATTAAATCATCAGAATCTCCCAACAAATATATGATGACCTTACTTATTGCTGAAATTACTTGCTTTTTTATTTATGCTATTTTGTCAATGTAAACATATTTACAAAATCAGAAGCCTATAGATTATCTTAAAAGTAATAAATGTTTGAAAAACTAATACAAGATTTGGTAAGTAAATATATTTTATGATAATAATCAAAACAGTGTTTGAATAAAGAAAAAAAAATGTTTAGTAATTTATGTAGAAAAATTACAATTAATATTTTATATTTATTAGGTCCTTAACTTAAGCCTAGGCCTTTTTCGAATACCTTTGATCCTTATTTATAAAAAAACTAATGCAAGATTAATCTTCGAAGTAATCTCCCTCACCTTCTATCGATTTTCGTCACTCTTCAAGTAACTGTCGAATCCCAAATATACAAAAAATTGGTAGTTTTGAAGTCATTGAGACTTTTTTCGACTTCTTCATCAAGAGAAAAAAAGAAAATCCGAAGGGGGTAAGTCTGGAGAATGCGCTGGTTAGTTTAGGTAGTTTGCTAATATTTTTTTTTTGACCTGCAAATTTTTCGATCTTGTTCCTGAACCACTTAAAATAAGTTCTTTTCGATATACAAAACTACACACAGCACTTTAATAAATATATTTTATAATTTATAATTAATAAGCAAATAAACCAATCGACAGCATCGACATCTATCTCGCCACAAGGCTCCTCCTTTAGTGAGTTCGCTGTTGCGAAGAAACGATACTTGTAGTATTGTGGTCCATTTGATGGTGATGGCAGTTTTTTTGATGCTGATTTTCTTGATGTTACATCGATAGACGGCCGTGCGAGGTTGTTAAACTTTGACCACTTGCTGTCGTGTTGTTAGGTGTGTTGATGGATACGATGGAACCTCTGAGGGTCATAATAAAACCAGTGATGGATCCGCTGCTGATCGCATCGGGACTATTGATGGATCCGTTGCTGGTCACGATGGGACTGTTGATGGATCATTCGCTATCATGATACTAGTGTTGTTGAATCCTTTGCTGTCTCGATGGGACTGTTGAAGGATTCGTTGCCGGCTACATTGGGCCAGTGATGGATCTGTTGATAGGTTGTTGGTCGCATTAGTGTCGTTGATGGTTATGTTTGATAGATTCGTTGTTGGTTGGTGGGTTGTTTGTGTACATAGTTGCAATATTCCGAGTGCTTACCCTTCAAGTTCATTCGGAGTTGGACGATATCCGTTCGAAGGCGCCAATTGTATAGGGTTACCAATTGTATTTGAATTGCGCGACTTTCATTCAGGACGATGTTCGTGCGGAGTCACCAGTTATAAGGGAGCTTGGTTTGGCTGAGTTTGCCGGTGTTGTGCTGGTTTCCCATCTCCCAACTATACTATTGCCCAAAGGAAACACTGAAGAACTCGGCACTCATCTATTTTTACAACTAAGATGTAATTTTACAATGAATCAAATTTGACACACTTGGAGACATGTTAACACCTATGTCTCTATCTTTCCACTGCTGGAAAATGCCGCTAAAACCAAGGTCTGCGTCTGCTTGGCTTGGTAGCTGTTAGGTGCCATGCTGTGGTAGCTAGGGCCAGTTAATGTAGACGCTAAGCCGTCTCATCAGTGGCCGTAATCAGCCACAAACTGATTTTTCAGGTTATATTTACCCTAGCTAAGTATTATTAGCTTTGTTCTAGCAACGATTTCAAACGGTTCCAAACTGTCCGGAGTTGCAGATGACATACATTCGCCTGCGCAAACTCCGGACGATTTGAAATCGTTTGAAATCTTTGCTAGAACAAAGCTAATATACCGTGTTTTGAAGCTAAAAGATGGAAAATATTATATTCGAGGAGTTCTGTAGTAGATGAAATTTACTAACCGAGAAGTAAATTAAGGACCTAAGTAAGTTTTTTTTAAGTTTTAAAATAGTATGTGTTGTGTAATGTTGGTTTACTACTATGGCTGTTTTATATCACTTTAATTTTATTTTAGGCGACACCTTTATTATTCAGCGCAACAGATGAATTATATGATGATGATGCCACAGATCCAGAGTTTGAACCGGTGGGGCCTAGATATAATCAAAGGAAAAAAGGGAAGAAATCCGGAAAGAAAAAGAATAAGCAAAAAACGACAACTCCTCCTCCACCTCTCACTGCAGCCCAATATTTTATGTATCTAAAATATGGGCTAACTGCTATAGTATTATATATCGCATCATTTTTTATAGGTTAAAGGTTAAGGTTTTATAGGTTCTTTTCAAATAACATAAAGGAATTAAACAATCCATTGTGTTTTATTATATATATTTTCCCGACAAATATCAAATACTTTGTATTGAGACCAGTTGGTTTAATTTACAGACGCCATCAATTGTTCTTTTATTTAACCACCAAGGTTTTGCTTTTAATGCCAGTGAAAGGGAATTTTGAAACGAAAACTTGAAATATCTTGACTGACCATTTTATTAAATATATACTGTAAAATCAAAATTGCATTTGAATCAGATTGAAAATATACTCTGTATATTAACTTACTCAACGGGTAATATTTTAGTGCGTCCGAACTTCCGATAGAAGTCGCTGTCGAACTTCAAGTTTATGCACCTTTAAATGCAAATGCAAAAACAGTGTTCTGTGCACCAAACTTATAGAGCACTTCGTGAATTTTATGGTGTACATAATCGCCCAACCGAGCGATATATTCGTTGAATTATCCACAAATTTCCAACGCATTTCACGCTGCACGATATTAAAATAAAATCAAGACAAAAAACTATGCGTTCCGAAGAAAATATTGCAGCTGTTGCCGGTAGTGTTGATAAGATCCAAATTTATCAATTTATCGCCGTTCGCGAAGGAAGTTGGGCTTTGTTATTCAATTACGGAGAAAATTTTGCGTAAAGATCTTGGGCTGATGCCTTTCAAGATCCAGCTTGTCCAAGAACTAAAGCTGCAACATCATAATTTGCGCCGTATGTTCAGTGAATGGGTTCAAAATCAATTGCAACTTGACCCAGAATTGAACCGCAAAATGTTGTTCAGCGACGAAGCTCTTTTTTGGTTAAACGGTTACATTAATAAACAAAATGGCCGTTTTTGGACTGGAAATATGATCCAACAATTACCGTTGTATCGTGAAAAATGCACCGTATGATGCGAATTGTAGGCCGGTGGCATCATTGGGCCGTATTTCTTTACAAATCCAACTGGAAAGCACATTACTGTTAATGGGAATGATTACAGAGCGATGATCATTGATTATTTAATTCCGAATTTGATTGACATTGATCTGGAGATGTAGTCCCGATACGACGTGTCCACAGCTAACGGAACAATCGATTTATTGAGGGAACAATTCGGTAGAAAATTATTTGGATAAACGGACCTGTCAATTGACCGCCAATGTCATCTGATTTAACTCCTTTAGATTATTTTCGCCGGTTTCATCTCAAATCGGTTGTTTAGAAGGTCTTTTAGCATACAAATGTAAGAAATATGTCTGTTGAAGTCAATGTTGAATATCTGTGAATAGGTCGCAGGTTGAAATTTCATGTCGGTAACTAGGTTGGAGTAGAATCAAAAAATTGTAATTTCTTATGGGTGGAACCTGATGTTGCCAACCATGTTGAAGCGTCTGTGGCTAGGCTGATAGTTAGGTTGTAAATATTAGTGAACATCATTATATAGGCGTTTGAGTACTTTTATATGTACTATTTTATTATTCTAAACATTTTTTCTTTATAAAAACGAAAAATAATGGCTACTATCCAAAATAATGAGATTTGGATTTTGTTTTTTTAATGTCATTTGAAAATATGCCAGAATTATGGAAGCAAAATCCACCATATTCAAAGTTAGAAATATAAAAAAGATTGCGTCGGCTAAATTGTCCATGGCACCACAAGAATGGCGTCGAAAATGGCAACATCCCAATCAACAGCAAAGTGTTTCGCCAGTTAGTAATCCTTTACTATCTGCGACCACTCAGGCTGGAAGGAAACGAACAAGCATGAAATGGACACACACCTATAAACACATTCATCATGCGTACGTTTTACAAAATCACAAAATTAGAAACAAATCAGACATCATACCGAAATGAACTTCACAGGTTATTTACCCTGCAGTATCCAGATATTCTAGTTAACCCACAACGAATATTTGATCAAAGAAGGGTCATAATAAGAAATAAGCTCATTCCGGAAAACGTACTCGCGCAGTTGCAACAAGAAGTTGCAGACTAATTGCATTCCGTAGACCCCCATATTAATGAAGATATTGAGAATACTAGAGCAAGCACTCCCACCGACGCTTCACATGGTATAATCAATAATATTACATCAGACCAAACATATATTTCAAATGATGCCCTGTCCGATAGAAAACTAGTTCGCTTGATCCTCGAAACGTTCACTACTACATTAACGGAATACTTAGGAACTGACCCAACAATAAGGCCTTATATACCAAAACAAAGTTCTACCATTAGACTGGCAAAGATCGTTCATATTCGAAATAAAGAAATTTTTCCTGGAACGAGCAACATGCTCAACTCATTCGAAGACCTACACACAGTTGTCTATTGCGCGGCTCAAACTGCAGCAGTTGTAAGTGGATCTAAAATAGTCAAACAACGTTATGAAAAAATACCATCACAGCAGAACGCTAAACAGGAATGGCAAAAAACGTTAGAAAGCAAGATTGAAAGTATACGGGCAGATATTCAGATTCTGGAATTCAGTCGAGACAATCCCAGCAAAAAATTGATAAAAGCAACCAGAATATTAGAAAGATTTAGAATTCATGCTAAATATGAAAAAACGAGTTAGCATGTTAAAGAGGTCATCGATACCCTAAAACAAAAACTTAAAGTATATAGTTCCCGCCTAGATCGATATAAAAAAGCGATGAGGCATAAGTAACAAAACTGTCTTTTTAGAAAAGACGAATGGAAATTTTATAGAAATCTAATAGACGGAAATAATAACAATAATCTTGTGGGGAGTTCTGGAACACCATCCAGCCAAGATATACAGACATTTTTGTAATCGATTTGGTCAAATAATGGCCAATATAACAATCATGCCAGCTGGCTGCGTGAGGAAGAAGCAAAAACGAACGCAATTGAACAAATGCTCTATCCTGAAATTACTATAACTGTACTACAGAATATAATAAGCAACCTGCATAATTGGAACTGATAAGATCCACAATTACTGGTATAAAAAGCTCACATATCTTCACCCCTTCATAGTAAGATATTTCAATGAGTTTATAAGAGAACCAAAAGAAATTCCTCGATTTCTTACCCACGGCAAAAAATATTTACTCCCCAAAGGAACCGTCTCTAATAACCCAGCGAAATACCGGCCAGTTACCTGCCTTCATACGATATATAAACTACTAACATCATATTTTACAGTACTACTCACAGGACATGTAGACAAACATGATTTATTAAATGAAGAGCAAACGGGTTGTAGAAATGGAAAGCAGGGTTGCAAAGAACAACTTATTATAGATTCAATTATAATGAAACACGCTCGTAAGAAAAATCGAAATTTATCATGCTGTTATATTGATTATCAGAAGGCCTTCGAATCGATTCCACAGTCTTGGCTAATTAAGATATTAACAATATACAAAGTTCATCCAGCTTTAATAAACACTATTCATTTATCGCAAAATGGGAGTGCGACTAGGACTGAGGAAATCAGGGTAACAAGCGACATATTTCAGGGGGACTCGCTGAGCCCTCTGTGGTTTGAATCTAAGCCTGGCATTGAATCTAATCTCCAATCTGATTAAAAGGACGCAAATCGGATACAAATTCCAAAACCAAATTGTATCACACCTGCTGTACATGGATGATTTAAAATTGTAGCATCATCGCCACCGAAATTACAACAACTCATTCAGGTAGTGAAGAAATTTACAGCTGATATTAACATGCATTTTGGATTCGATAAATGCAGAACCATTAACATAAAGAGGGGATCTAAGTTAGAGATGACAGGGTTGGTTACTGCAGAACAAGAATATATAGAGCCAATGCAGGAGGGCGAAGTATATTAATATCTGGGAATAAAACAATCTAAGAGAGTTGAACATAAACTCATTATGGAAACATTAACTAAAGAATTCACGTTCACACTTGAAAGCATATGTAGGTCTGACCTAGAGAGTAGAAATATAGTAAAAGTTATAAACACTTTTGCTATACCAGCCTTGACATATTCATGTGGAATTATATCTTGGTCAAACGCAGATATCGAAATGCTACAACGAATAATTAGAACTACACTAACAAAATATAGGAAACACCA
The DNA here is from genome assembly GCA_031761425.1 of Cosmopolites sordidus. Taxonomy (NCBI): domain Eukaryota; kingdom Metazoa; phylum Arthropoda; class Insecta; order Coleoptera; family Curculionidae; genus Cosmopolites; species Cosmopolites sordidus. The sequence goes on from JARFXV010000511.1 coordinate 405,702, forward strand.
CCCGCACAGTAGTAAAACGCTACTTATATTACCGAGAATTGAAGGAGGGAGAGGAATTATAAAGATATGTAATCTACACGAAAAACAAATATCTAGTTTAAGAACATATTTCCATCGAAGAATGATCGAATACCCCCTATATGCCAACGTGTGTTTAGCTGATGATAAGTATACGCCTCTGAATCTTAAACAAATGGAACGACAAAATTAGAGCATTCAGACAACTGGAACAATTATACAAGAGTGGAAAAATATGTTTCTTTGTGGTAGACACTCCTATGATCTTGGCCGTCATGAATTCGACAAGAGTACGTCGAACGCCTGGTTAACATGGGGAGATTTTTTTCCGGAGACTGAAGGCTTTATGTGTGCAATTCAGGATTAGGTGGTGCATACTAAGAACTACTAAAAATATATCATTAAGAATGCACGAGTATCAAATGACACGTATAGAAAATGCCACGATAAGCCTGAGACTATCCAACATATGTAGGAGCATGTGGTAGGCTCTCCCAGACAGACTATCTTCACCGTCATAACCAAGTAGCCAATATAGTCCACCAGGAGCTGGCAAGTCATAATAACCTTATAACAGAGCAAGTTCCTTATTATAAATACACCCCGGAGGCGGTACTAGATTCAGCCGATTTCAGGTTATATTACGACCGAACAATAATAACCGACATACTGTAATAGGCCAGATATTATTTTGGTGGACAAAAGAAAAAAACAGCATTCCTAATCGATATAGCTGTTCCAAACACACACAACATTCAAAAGACGTCTGAAGAAAAAGTGCAAAAATATACAGACCTCAAGTTAGAAATAAAACGGATATGGAAGTTGAACCAGGTCCATATTGTGCCATTGATAATTTCAACAACTGGCATTATACCAATGAATCTGAAAACTAACATCAAATTTCTGGGACTAGAAGAAAAGCTGTTTCAAATAATGCAGAGGGCGGTAATCCTTAATACCACTCGCATCGGCCGAAAATTTTTGGAAGAATGAAGTTGTTTTGGCTACAACCCGAACCAGGTCCATATTGTGCCATTGATAATTTCAACAACTGGCATTATACCAATGAATCTGAAAAATAACATCAAATTTCTGGGACTAGAAGAAAAGCTGTTTAAAATAATGCTGAGGGCGGTAATCCTTAATACCACTCGCATCGGCCGAAAATTTTTGGAAGAATGAAGTTGTTTTGGCTATAACCCGCACTTTATTTAAAATCAACCTTGGCTGGGAAAAAGGATGAAAATAAAGAAATAATAATAATAACAATAATAATTACCTGCCTTCAAACGATATATAAACTGCTAACATCATGTTTCACTGTCTACTCCCATGGCATATAGACAAACATGATATTCTAAAAGAAGAGCAAAAGAGATGTCCAAAGGGAAAGAACGGGTATAAATAACAACTCATTATAGATTTAATTATATTGAAACACGCTCTGAAGAAAAATAGAAATTTATGGTGCTCTAATATTGATTATCAAAAGGACTTCGGCTCGATTTCACACTCTTGGCTAATTAAGATACTAACACTATACAAAGTCCATCCAGCTTTAATAAGTACATTTCAGGAACTGATAAAAGTGTGGCACATCACTATTTATTTATCGCAAAATGGAAATACTCCCAACACTGAGGACATCAGGGTGACAAGTAACACATTTTAAAGTGATTCGCTGAGTCCTCTGTGGTTCTGCCTGGCACGGAATCCTCTCTCTAATTTGATTAAAAGGAAACAAATCGGATACAAACTCCAAAATCAAAATATATCGCACCTACTATATATGGATGATTTGACACTACAGGCATCATCACCACCTAAATTGCAACAACTCATTCATGTTAAAGAGAATTTTACAAGTGATATTAGCATGCATTTTGGATTAGATAAATGTAGAACTATTAACATAAAGAGAGGGTATTTGTCGCTGCAGAACAAGTATATGTAGAGCCAATGCAGGAGGACGACGTATATAAATACCTTGGAATACAATAGTCAAAGAGAGTTGAGCGTACACTCATTAAAGAAACTCTAACTAAAGACTTTATTTCCAGACTTGAAAGCATATGCCGGTCTAATTTAGATAGCTGGAATATAGTAAAAATTCTAATTAATTCCTTCAATATTCGCCACATTTTCTTACTATTTTGTCTATTACGATCAATATCAGTAAATATATATATATATATATATATATATATATATATATATATATATATATATATATATATATATGTATATAGGTCCTGGGATTTCCTCTGTCACTCGGTTCTTATATACTTAACGATGTCATAAGTCCATAGAACTTTCGGTCTTTGTCGCGGACGTTTGCGATCAAGCAAGATCACCCCCAACCTCTGGGTTCCACAATCTCATGTGGAACACACACAACCTGCATCTCCGCTAAAATGAGAATTCTGATAGTGGCTTGACCGGGAAGGAGCCCCACACATCCCTTACATTGGATGGCACATGTTTCGTCGGTTGGTTGTTAGATTCATCAGGGTACCGACATATGCTCTCTCGCCAAGAATTGGGAGACCCTATCCACAATTAAACAACCCATACTTTCACCGACTTCACGTAGGATGGCTTATACCTGCAGTTTTTTTATTTCTTTGGACTGCGTCTAATGAGACAACAGTAGTTGTGAGTCTTCCTATTCTTAGCGAGAGAGCATATGCCGGTATCCTGATGAGTCTAACAACCAACTGACGAAATATGTGCCCTCCAATGAAAGGGATGGGTGTGGCTCCTTCCTGGTCAAGCAACTATCAGAATTGTCATATATATTCATATATATATATATATATATATATATATATATATATATATATATATATATATATATATATATAAGCATTACTAATACATCACAGATGCTTATTAACAAGCGTTAAACGAGGATCTAATGGAAAATCCATATGACATTTCCAGACAACTCGATTTATACATAAAATTTAACAGCTCAGTTTAACATATAGTGGTTTTGGGATCCACTATATGTTAAATATATTCGGACAGCCTATTTAAAAAATCATTCTAGCAATTCCAATATACGCAAATAAATATTTTTCTTCCCGTATATTTTACCTGTCTTACCTCCTTTTAATTTTTTATATAACAAAGGTCCGAAATCATCGAAAGTGTCAATTTGTTTATATCATCGGTCGAAAAATGAACATCGAACAAAGCAAATATTAAGTTTTGTTTTAAACTTGGTAAAACATTCACCGAAACGTTTCAATTAATGAAACAAGTGTATGGTGAGGATTGTTTATTCCGTGGCAGAGTCTACGAGTGGTTTAAACAATTCAAAGAAGGTCGTGAGGACATCAAGGACGACGAACATCCTGGTCCGAAAAATTCTGTGGTTACTCAAAGTAACATTGAAATTGTGCGTGAATTAAAAAAAAAATTCAGCCAAAATTTTCGTTGCGATACATGGAAATGGAATGGAACATGTCTAAAGATTCAATTCATCGCATTTTGATCGATCATTTGGGACTTCAGAAGGTTTGTGCACCAGTGGCGGCTCGTGGGTTTTTTAAGTGGGAGGCCGTAGAAGAAAATAGTGCTGCTGAAGATTTTTTTTTGCTTTTCCCTTCCTCCTTTTTACTTTTCATGCTATTGAAACCCTATACAGGAGGTGAAACAGGAAGATGAGTTAAAGGAAAGAAACTCAACGGAAATAAAATATGGTGTTTTGCTCTGAAAAATTGTTTACTGTGATAAATGCTGGAGGGGCTGTGCCACAACGCTCTCTCTCACGAGCCGCCATTGTTGTGCACGTATCGTTCCACACAAATTCACTGACGACCAAAAATTGTTTCGAATTTTACATTGCAAGGACTTGATTAAAGAGTCTAAAAGGAGAAGATGAGACGTGGTGTTTTCAATATGATCCAGAAACCAAGCGTCAAATTTCCGAATGGAAGCACCCGAGCGAGCCAAATCCGAAGAAAAGTCGTCTCAAAAATCAAAGCAATGTTGATTTGTTTCTACGATTCGGAGGAGGGAATTGTACACAAAGAGTTCGTTCCACCTGGTCAAACCATCAATTTTTTTTGAAAAAGTCCTGTTTTTCGAGAGACGCACCTTGTAAACACCTAAAAAATATTCGAACGTGCTAACAAAAAATTAATCTTAATTAAGTAGTAATTAAGATAAGTTGTACAAATATTCGAATTTTGTTTACTACACATAGTAATTGGCAGACTGGTGTCGAAGGAACATCTTACAACGGGTCATATACCAAACAAAAAAGAAACATTATTTTTGAAAATAAGCAATCAGTGCCATTTCATTATGAAAGGGGAACTGCCTAAAACTCGGCCGCAGTGACCTGGCCTTAAACCCATTGAAAACATTTGGTGTTATTTGCAAACTAATATAAGGAAACATTAAATTACTAATAAAAAATGAGATTATTAGAGGAATGCAATAAAATCGACGTAATTGATTTAAAAACATTGGTAGTATAAGTGCCGAAATGTTTAGGAAGTGTGATTAAGGTAAATGTGGTCATACCAAATACTAATTATATGCTAAGTTTTTTATACTGTTATTTTTTTTGTTGATACTAATTAATATCCGAACATTTTTGTAACTCTAAATTTATAAATTGATCTTTTTTATTGACGTATTTACTATTAATATGGATTTATAAATTATTTAATACTTAAATTCTAGTTGTACTAGAATTGTTTATTAATTTCCCTAATACATTCTTTTCTTTACATTTTTTTTTCATAAACACACTTATAAAAATATACTTGTCCGAATATTTGTGGGATCCACTGAATGGTTCAGGATTTCTTAGGACACTATTAATTGATGGACACTATTAATTGATGGTAAATTGTTTGTTGAACTGTATAATATTGAAATAATTAGGATGATGATTATTAGAAGAAAACGAGCTGACAGTTTTGGTATTAAACTTTTCAATTTGATTTTTAAAAACTTTTTATTTAACACTGTTGAACAATATTAAATGATTTTATGATAGAGAATACAACACTTATGTTCAAATGTTCTATAACAATTGAGTTGAAAGTCAAGGATGGTTATATTTATATAAAAATGACTAGCTGACTAATCAAAAGCAAACGCTCTAGAACGTTTAGATCGTGAGAACAACACTACGTTACTAAATATGTTGACGGTGCTGTTCTTGGTTGCAGGTGGTTGTAACTTGATACATTTGTTGTGCTAACTTGGTGAATTATCCATGCTGGTGGTTGTAATTGATATGGTGATTCGGCCTACGTTGCATAATGTGGGATGTAACTCCTCTCACCTTAGATGAAACATATCCTGTGGTTGTTGTTTCATCTATGTAGAAGTCGATTTCTTCTACGGGGGCTGCTTGATTGTTGTGCCTTTTCTGGTTAAGCTTCCAAATGCAATATATATATAAATAAATATATATATATATATATATATATATATATATATATATATATATATATATATATATATATATATATATATATAATAGAATATAATAATTATCAAACATATATAAATTAATATGGTCCAGCAGCTGGTTCGATTTATGTGGATGGTATCGGAGAGCTCGATGAGGTCTTCTCTTTGTTTCTTTAGTTCGGTTTGTATTTCATCATTGGCTTTTAAATTGATTGAATTTAGATTAATTGATGGTGGATTAAATATTGATATTTGTTATTTAGCCAATGTTCAGTTTAGCTTTGGTAAATTGATTTGTTAGTATGACAGGTCACTTGGTTTATAGGTTTCTAGTTTGATTGAACCTATATGGATTTTGCAGTTGGGTTGCATTTCTATAAGGTATGAACCATATAGGGGGTAGTTATTTTCAGTGTTTTCACACATCACTTTGAATAGCGTTTTTTTCAGGAAGGGTAACTATCCATTGGTTGTTCATGATTCTTGTTACTTGTACATCGTAGATTTTGATGTTAAAGGGGTGGCAGAATGTAATGTTTTTCTGATGATTTAACAATTGCACGGCACAAGGGTTCGCTGTTTCTAGAGGCTTACTTAAGGCATTTTTACACAAGAACTGTTTTGTTAAAGTTTCTTCACATGGCTTATCCTGGTAGGAATACTTCTTACTGCTAACTGCTAGGTAAGTTTTTAAAGGGATATTAACCAGGAAGGTTCCATTATTGGGAATTGGTAAAGGGTAGAGGTGATAATATTGGTATATTTCAGGCTCTACTAATGGAAGTTCTAATATGAATGTTATTTCGCATTGCTTTGAGAAACTTTTAATTTCAATTATTTTTTTAAGTTCGAGGATATTCTGTAATTCACTGGGTAACGGTCGTTTATCCATGTTTAAATGTTTTTCTAGATTTTTTACTTCCGATAGTAATTCGTTAGGGTTTATGATTGAATTATGTAATACATTGATTTTAGAAAACGTAATCGCTGTTTCGATATTGCTAAGCAAGTTAAATATTGATTGATATTACATTGTCATTTGTGTTATTGTAGTGTGAATTTGCATATATTGATGATCGTTTGTTTCATGAATAGTGATCGTTTGAATTGTTACTTCGATATGAGAAATTCGAATTTTTAGTATTTGCTGATTATGTGTTAAGTTAGCCGTTGTATTTTTTAGATTTTCAGAGATTTTGCCTAATAAGATCATATGGTCAATTAGACTTATGTTTAGTTTATTTTGATTTCCTTGCAGTGCTTTTATTTTACTATCTATTAATTCTGCATCATTTTGATCTAGGTTTAGACCGAATCGAAAAGAGGATCGAATTTGTATATCCGATATTATTTTAATTTTTGCTAAGTCTTTTGGTTGCCAGTTTTCTAATTCTTCGATTGTTTTATTTACTTCTTCCGTTGAGATGGCATTTGGGTCATAGTTTTTTAAGAATTCATCTATATCTGTATATCTATATCCCTTGGAGAATTCATTATCGACTCTGTTTCTACAGCATTGATTTGGATGCGAGACAGGGCGTCAGCATTCGTATTTTGGCTGCCTTTTTTATACATGATTTCATAATCATATTCTTCTAGTTTCAGTCTCCATCGTACGAGTTTACTGTTTGTTTCTTTTAAATTAAAAAGCCAAACGAGAGGGCGATAATCTTTATAAATTTTAAATTTTCTTGCAGTATTTTTCTTAAGTATTTGCATGCCCAGACAATGCTTAGTAATTCTTTTTCTATTGTGGAGTACTTTTGTTCAGATTCGTTTAGTGTTCTGGATGCGTAACCAATGAATTGATCATTTGGTTGGTTTCCTTGCGAAAGTACGGCTCCAAGTGCAATGTTAGAGGCGTCGGTTGTTAATACAAAAGGTTTATCGAAATCCGGATATTTTAGAATTGGTGCATTAATTAAGAGATTTTTAAAATGATTAAATGTTTCAATAAATGATTTGGAATGATTAACCTTTGCGTTCTTTTTTAAACAGGCTGTTAGTGGTTTTGCAATTTTCGCTTAGTTATTGATAAAATGACGATAGTATCCAGTGAGTTCTAAAAATGATTTTATTTATTTTTGAGTTTTTGGTAATGGAAAGTCTTTTACAGCGATTATCTTATCTGGATTTGGTTTAATACCTTCGTTGGTTACTTTATGTCCTAGATAAACTACTTCTAGAAATTTGCTTTTATCAAAATGAATTTTAAAATTTGACTTTCTTAATCTTTCGAATACTTCTTGTAGTCTTTCGATATGTTCTTGCAATGATGTGGAGAAAATAATTATATCAAGGTAGACTAAACAAGTTTCGTTCTGTATTCCTCGAAATACATTATTCATTACCTTTTGAAATGTCGTAGGGGCGTTTTTTAGCCCAAACGGCATACGTTTAAATTCGTAATGTCCAGTATCTGTTGAGAAGGCTGTTTTCTGTATGTCTGCTGGATTCATTTCAACTTGGTGAAATCCATTTGCCAAATCGAGGGTCGTAAAGTATTGTAATTTGCCCAGTTTATTTAATATATCAGCTATTTGCGGAAGTAGGAATTTCTGATCTATCGTTTTTCATTTAATTTTCGATAATCGATCACGATTATCCATTTGCGTTTTCCAGATCCTAATGGGACTGCTCCGTGGTGAGTTAGATTCTTGTATTATACCATTGTCTAACATTTTTTTAATCTGTGATTTTACTTCTGGTTTATGTAAATGTGGATATCTATATGTTTTGGTGAAAATAGGGGTTTCATCCGTTAGTTTTATTTTGTGTTTAATCTGATTTGTGAACGTTAACGGGGTATTTTCACAATAAAATATGTCTCTGTACTTGTAACATAGTGTGCTGTGTACTTGTGCATAGTGTAACATAATGGCTTTATATTCTTCTGTGTTACAATATTTTAATCTTATATTCTTAAGATTTCCTTTTTGGAGATTATCTATCTGTTACGTATAATCTGTGTCTGTATCCATAGATTCAAAGAAATTCATTTCCGTTTCTTCAATTAATTCGACCGAAATTGGTTTTGTTATTTTAATTTTTATAGGGGTTTCTCTTGAATTAGTAATTATCGTTGTCGCGTAAAATTTTGAGATATTTACTTAAGATTCGGGTATTTTCCGCTTGTTCAAAATTCGTGTAATGTAATATTCCTATTCCTTTTTCTTGGTCAACGGGAACTTTTATTACTTGAGATGTTCGTGGGGGTATAACTAATTCAGAGTATTTGGGATAAGAGTATTCTGATTTATTATTTTGATAATACAAGGGAATAATTGAAGTTTCTGATTCTAAGGTGAAGTCTTTTAAATTCATGTTTGCACCAATGTGGGTTAGAAAATCCATTCCTAAAAGGCCATCGAATTGTTGAGAAAAATTAAAAAGATAAAGTTTATGATTTCCTGGAAAGTTGAATGAAGGGAAAATTGGTATCATCATGACTTCATTATGCATTGAAGTTGCATGGGCTGTTTTTACAGTAAAGAATTCGTTAGTTATAAAGTCGGGGAAAAATTATATACTAATTGAGGATTAATGAAACTTTTACCACTACCAGTATCAACTATAAATGTTGCGTCCATTTCGGGTAAACAGATGATGGGTAAATTTACGATTGCTGAATTATTTAGAAATATCAACTTTTTTGTTTGGTATTTTGGGTGATTTGAAAATTTTCTTAGGGTTCGATATAGTTTTCATCGGGTGGTTCTTCTTCGTAATTTTCATCGTAATATTCGTAGTTTTGTTCATCATTATAACTCTCATCTGTGTATTCTTGTTCAGGAGACTAATTTTTTTCTTGCATTTCAATTTCGTTATCCATTGTTTGGTTAAATAGTTGATTTGAGGGTTGTCTGATGTTTCCGCTCGATGTATATATCGGTTCTGGTCTATTTCCGCGCACGATTGATGATGTCGCTTGACGTTTTATACCGTGTGGGGTATTGAAATTATTGAATTGTGGTCTGACAAAATTTGGTTTATTAGGGATATATTTTGTCTGGTAAAAATCTTTCTGGGGGTTCCAAATTGGTTTTGTTGTACATTAGCAGAATAACGTACAGGGTTATTTTTTAAATATGCGTTAGCAGAATAACATATAGGGATGTCTTGTTGATGTGCGTTAGCGGAATAACGTACAGGGATGTTTTGTTGATGTGCGTTAGCAGAATAACGTACAGGTTGTTGGATTGGGTTATTTCCTGATGTGTTTGGTTTTACGTTGATGTTACTAAGATTTTTTTAATAAAGAAAGTTTTCTTCTTTCTCGGCGTAACTCATAGCTTGTTCTAATGATGTCGGATTTTTTAATCTTACTACAAGTTGCATATGATAATTTAGACCATTTATGAACGTTCTCAAAACAATGTTTTCATATTCTTTTATTTTTAAAACTTTTAGTTCTCGTGGATCATTTGACATGTTAATTTTTGAAAATAAGAGACTTCTAACGTCTTGCAATTTAATTCCAAATTGTTAAGGATTTTCGTTTTTTTCAGGTTTAGTTGTAATAATGTCTTGCACTATGCAATCAATTGATCTTCGATCAGAAAAAGTGTTAACGATAGCATTTTTAATTAGCTCCCAATTATGAAGTTCAACTCGAGATGCTACTAAATCAGCTGCTCTACCAATCAACTTGCTCAATATAGTATCGAATAAGCAAACATTTATTGGTGCGTTAATATTTTGTGTTTATTTGTTTAGAATTGTGGAATATTATCTGCTTGATATCTAATTAAAGAGTAATTCGGTGTTGTCATTTTCGTATTAATTTTTTTGTTTTTTCAAAATGGTTTTTGAAAATATATTGTTATCAGATCAGTATTAAATCGATATTGTTATTAATGTTATAGTTAATTGTTAAAAATATACTTAATATTAAAAATGAGTAGAATAATTGTATGGAAAAAATGGAAATATGAAAAATGGAAAAAGATTGGATGCACTTACAGTGCGTTGATGATGGTTTTCATTCCTTATGGATTTGTTGGTTTGTTGCTTTGTTTCTTTCTTAGTCTAGGTTCCAATAGGAGTAGCGATTTTTGTCTCTTCCCTGGAGGTGAATTGCTGCGGAGCTGAGCGATGCTTGTCTCTTCTCTCGACGTTCAAACGATGCAATGTTGAGCGATGCTTATCTCTTCCTTCGCTGTGCTGCTTCCTATCACTTCTGGTTATTTCTCACCGTAAATCGTTGGGACGAAACAGATTATGTGCGATACAATATCTGTTGGAAAGATCCGTACGACTGCGCCAGTTTTGGTATCAAGTTTTCAATTTGATTTTTAAAAACTTTTTATTTAACACTGTTGAACAATATTAAATGATTTTATCATAGAGAATACAATACGAAACTTCTAACGGATTCAGCTCTAGACTATTAAGAGGCCAACATTTTTTGGTCCAAAACAAGTGGCGTTATTCGATAGCCAGTTTTAGATCAAATGGCTCCTTTGTTCTTCTGTATAACCTCTTGAAGGTTTGTGTCCAATTTCCCTACTTTCGTCAGAATTCGTTTCGATATGCACCTCTTTTATCACGGGTTCTTATTAAAAAAAATACTACGGCATGAACATTTGGTGGAAAATTCGCCTTCGCAACACATTTAATGGTCGCGGCGAATGGTCATTTTTGATGATGATTCGTCAGAAAAGAACTTGATAGGTATCGGAATTTCGTATTACCTCGAGAATTTTGGTGGTCCTTGCCGTTCAATCTTTTGATGGCCTCGGATTAGCGAAGCCTTCTTTGGATAATGTTGTCAGTGGATTTCGGACACCCGAAGATTCAAATGATTTCGGACACTGAACGTCCACTGCGAATACTTTAATTATTACCACTAGGGAGCCGATTTTTATCCGAGTTCGGGCAAGGTTACTGCTTATCACTGTTTAGTCATAGTCGTATACTACTGACTTGTTCTATAGAAAGATGAATTAATACTAACTTTAGCTTTATCGTTATGTTTACTTCATACAGTTACTTTTTTCCATACAACAAAAAAAAACGAAATAGTCCAATATACTCACAAAAGATCGTTGATATGAATTTGTTATTTATTTGTCAAAATAAACAAAATAATTATTTTGACGATATAGATATTTTCATACATTGAAGTGATAGAGCCATTGCAGGAAACGATTTATTCAATTATATTTATTAAGAAGTTGGGTCTCTAATTACTCTTCAGTAATACGAGTATAGTTCGAAAAGTTCTGGACCTGACAGAGCCATACTGCAAGTATAACTAAATGACTATGTGTAAAGAACTGAAGTTGAAGCTATTGAAAAATACTTTGTTTTATAGAATACTAGCCGTTACTCTCCCGCTTCGCTAGACGTAACTTGAAATAAGTATTTGCTAAAGAAAAAATTGTAAAATATATTGAAAAAATAATTTTTTAAATACAGTACATGCAAAATGAGACATTTGCGAATTTAAACTTTTATGAATCATTCGGACCCATCATTATAAGGTAAACGTTTATTTAAAAACTAATTAATTAGTAACAAAGAAACTGAAAATATAGAAGAAAATTTTGCGATATTGGTTACTATAAGGCCGGTATAAAACAAGTTTTCTTTTCCGATTTCTATGTAAAAAATGAATAAGAATTGTTCCGACAAACAATTCTTCGGTGGAAGTAAACTAATGATGGACTATGAATCCAAAACTCAAAACGTTTTCATTCAATGTAAACTCGTTTTAATTTTAATAAAAATAAAATTGATTATTCTCAAACTTATTAGGTTATTTTTACAATTTAAAAAAATCTTGAACACAAATTCAAAGGAGTATGACGTTTGTATACATCATACTTTTCTTTACTGGTTCAGTAAACTTATTTACTGGTTCAGTCGTCTTTATTTCTAACAATATTTATTGAAACGATTAAAACTGTAAAACTCAAAGACTTCTCTATAAACGACGTTTTTGGTTTTCTTATCTCGCTGAAGAATGACCAGGTTATTAGGAGAACTGATAACTGATTGAGCATGTAACATAAAACTGACCATGCGAAAAGCCGTCATTTCTGAAATCAACACCAGCCACTTTCAAACTCTCTTCTTGTGCTTTATTGATAGTCATGGTAAAGTAAACTAATAGGAAATTGCAGACATTTGAAATTAAAGTCTTTGAATTTTAGTCGGGTGGAATTAGAGGAATTCTTGGAATGAGTACATTTTTCCCTCATATTTTCCAGTAAAAATCGTGGCTTCTATTACATTTTTATGTAGAGCTTTCATCTGAAGTCTAGTTATGGAGGGTTTAAATTGCGCAATAGCATTAATGGTGTGTCAATCTTGAGGTAAAGAACATGAGATGATATTCCTGGAGGATTAAGCGCCTGTAAAAACTCCATAGGATAATGGACAGCATCTTCCACCTCCATTACCGTGTTTACAGATTCATACTTCACATTCATATTCACATATTCAGTCGGCAGCTTTTGTAATAGAACGTTATTAATGCAATTGGCTTGGTCATTTGTTGGAGTGAGAATAGCTCTCCAGCCTGGTCGATGTTTGGATATATTTTGTCAGTCAGGGTTATCAAATCTCCCATGATATCACAAAGACTACTCGGAATATTTACTTTACCTTCTTTTGGAATCTTTCCCTCATCTATATCCATTAGTAGTTTTGAAAACTTTTCTGCTATTAAATCACGTTGAAGATAAACACGCATATTAATTCTCAAAGATGGGACTTTAACATGAGACCATAAACTTGATGACTTAAGACAGGCCTTAACTATATCTTCAAGTGTTCCTCGTGATATAACAGGTCAGATCTGTTTAAAGTCACCAGCCAAACGAACCGTATTCCACCCATAAGTCGATTGCAACCTCTAGGTGAATCGTTACAATGTTGAAAGGAATAAATAATCCACCAATTGAAATATTTTCTACGGACATTTGCAGGCACTGTTCTAGGATAAAAATATCACTTGGTAGGACTATAAAAAATGTTTTACGCAACAAAACAACTCAAAAAGAAAGACTTATAGCGTGCTCACTCTCCCCTCAGGTGCAGTGCATGGAAATACAATCAACGGCAGAGACTATTTTCTGTCTAGGAGACACAAACGATAATAATAATTAAGAATTTGCTGTAATCGGTGCTAAAAAAAATATTCAGAATAAAAAGTTTCCATATTATATATTAATAAAAATCAAATAAGAACTCACCAAAACGTCAAATATGAAAAAAAATCATTGGAAACAATAATTTAACCAAATATATCAATAAATAATGCCTTAATTGAATATAGAGATAACCGACAAATATAATTTTATAATCGTATTATTAAAGACAGTACGACGTTGAAAAAATCATTTTGACAGCTGAATTTAAATTAATTGTCACATACGTCGAACATACAAATTTTATTACATTTTAATTTTTCTCATAATAATTATCTACATGAAAACCATATTGTGACAGCTGAATTTAAAGGAATTGTCACACAGTTCGAGTATCCAATTTTTATTAAATTTTGATTTTTCTGCTTTTTGATAATCTGCAAAAATAACTTAATTAAAAGCTAAATAAATTATCAAAAATTAACCGGCTAATACAATTAAAAATTAGACATGGCTGTCAGAGTCTTCCTCAGTTTCTTAATATTAATATAAATTATCATATGTGAATTAATTATTTTATCTCTCTTTCTACCCCATTTAGAAATTAATTTTTGTATTAACAGTTCTTGATCAATTTTTATAAAGCATAAGGAGAATTCTTCTCAAGTGTCAAGTCTGTAGAACTTACAGTTAAAAAGCGGGTTTATTTGTACATTTTACGTCCCGCAACCCTCTTGGGGGGCGGATTTTCATATAATCCGTCGTTATTGAATGTCTGTAGAGCATAAGGAATATGTCTGCCAATTTTTAAGTTTGAAGGACTGACAGTTAAAAACGGGTTTATTTGTACATTTTACGCCCCCGCAGCCCGTCTTTGGAGCGGATTATCGTATAATCTATTAGTGAGTGAATGTCTGTGAAGTATAAGGAATATAACTGCCACCGACCTGATGTACAAATGGGGTAAGCTGCCTTCAGCTTAATGTGACTGTGGGGACCCACATCAAACTGTTTTCCATATAGTCTATGAAGGCAGACACAAGGCATCCGCGGGAACCAAGACGGATTTTTTTATCTTGTCTCCTTCTGCAATCGAATCGATCGAGACCCTAGATGTAGCAGTATGATATTTATTACTGATTGTGAACACTAGTTTGTGTTGTGTTTTATATATACAATTTATTTTTTGTCAGTTTTGAACCATGATTGTGCTCTGACTGTTTTAATGTTACTACTTGTGTAACTGAAATGCAATACGATAAATAAATAATGGACATCGTAACTAGGCACAGTGTTGTCATTTTACAGCAGAAAAGAAAATCAAAGAATATTTTTCGCGGCCTTTGTAAATGAGAATCTTCCGGGTACTTTTTTTACAAAATGTACTTCAAAGTGCTTCTATAGGATACTTTTTTAGTTTGTCTGAACTATAAATTCAAATAAAATAACAACCAAATTAGATGCATTGAAACTATTTTAAGTGAAATAATATTCAATGGCATTCATGTTTGAAAATAACTTCGGACAAATGTCCGCGGCAGTTATAACAAAGCAAATTCTGTCAATCCAATTTCCAATCACTTTTTCAAGCAATTGGGGTCTTATGTCCGCAATTGTCCGAGTTGTGTTAGCTTCTAAGACGTCAATGATTGCTAATTTATCGGCATAGACCAAAGATTTAACATAACCCCAAAGAAAATAATCTAAAGACGTTAAATCACATGCCCTTGGTGGTTAATTAACAGGTCCGCTCCTCGAAATAATTATCTCATCGAATTCTTCCCTCAATAAATTGATTGTTCCTTTGAATAAATTGATAAATTTGTATATTCATCGAAATTGTCAGCAAACACACAGTTTTGTTATTAAAGCTAAACCAAGCTTTAATATCAAGCAGCGCGAAATATGTTCAAAATTTATCGATAATTCGGCGAATACATCACGTTCAAATTCACGAAGTGCTCTATAAGTTTGGCGCACAGAACACTGATTTTGATAATAAATTTCGACAATTTGCAACGTTGCTTTAATGTTAAACGTTTCATGATGATTTCCCAAAAGTATACAAAACTCACTGTTCGTTTGATAGCGACCTCTAACGGAAGTCAGGACACACTAAAAAATATCCCTTCATATGCATATTATTCGCCGGATTTGACTCACATCGATTATTTTCTCCTCCCAAACCTGTAGAAATGACTCGCTAGATGAAAATTCACTTTTGTGTTATGGTCACAGCTAAGGTAACTGGTTAATTTGCAAAGTTCGACAAATCAATGTACTGACAGCAACGTACTTTGAAAAGTAAACAAATAAATGTAAAAAATCTTTTGGTTTCCTTGTCCGGGCAAGACCTTTTCGAACAATCCTCGTTTTCTGCAGCCAATCTAAAGACATAGCCATTTTGGGGTTATGGTCTTTTCCTATATGCTTCTGATTTACAAGAATAACAAAAGCAATTTGGCGTTGAAGTACATTACGGCGGGAAATTCAAACTGCAATCTGGTCGGGTTTTGATGATACACCGGGTAGACCTAGAGTGTATGTGGTTCTAAAGGATAATGTTACAACTAGTGGAGCTGTTGAAACAACTTATTTCTTATTCATCTAATCATCTAAACATGTGGTTTTCTTTAATCAATGAAGATTGGTCGTTGGACGATTCTGCGAATTTCAAAGAGAGATTTATAAAAATATTCCCACAAACGATCTGAAGAATAACCTCCGCTCTAGCGTTGATGAGATAGAGGTACGGGAAGACCATTTGTCAAGCAGGAATATCACTTGTAAAGCAACGAGATCATACGTAAAGCAGGAAGGATATTTAAATTTATTATTTAATAAAGTGAAAATTACTTAAACTACTTACAGAAAAACACCATAGTTTTAGATGTGCAAGTTTTACTATAGTTAAATACATGCTAAAAGAACGCAGATAAATTGTTGTAATTAATATTAAAACAAAATTGAATTATTCAAACTGAACGTGAATTTAGACGAAAATATCTTAATCGTCAGGCGCCTCATCAAAACATCAATTTATCGTTTATTCAAGCAATTTTATGAATTGGAAAGGTTGGGGATAGGCGCCGCATCAGAGATCCAAGAACGATGCGAAACGCTGAAAATATTGACGGTATAGAGCAAACTGTGAAGGTGCCTCCAGAAACGTCGATTCGATGACGTTTTGGGAATTGGGAATTTTTACACGCAGTTTACGCCGAATTTTGAGAATTAGCTTGAAAATGTTTCCTATTTAAGATTCAAATTGTTCAAGACATATTACCTACAGACAATAATAAGTGATTAGAATACGGTAATGTCATTAAGTGACAATTTTTCTTGAAAAATTAATAATGAGGGATGAAGCTCATTTTCATCTAAGTGGTCAATTGACTAAACAAAATGTTATGTCATGTTTAGGCAAGAGAGAATTCCCGTCACATTCATCAAACACTATTACGAGAGTAGTCTGAAAAGCTCGCTGTCTTCAAACTTTTTAGGTAATCTTCCACGTTCCTAGTTTCTCACGTCAAAATTGCCACTGTTGAATGTTTTAAACCATTCAAAGCACTGTGATTTATCAAAAGCATGCTCACCGTCAGCTTCGACATACTTTCGATGCGATTCTGCAGTAGTTGTCTTCAAATGGTAACAGAAAATCAATGCTGTTCGCAAATCGTAGTTTCCAGGCACAAAATTCGGCATGTTCAACGCTATTACAAATTATGCTGTTATATAAAACTTGTATTATTGTGAGTCGAAAATCTTTGTCAGGTATCGACTAGGAAATGGTTCCAAAGAAGCGGTTTGACGGTAACTACATTGACAGCTAGAGCCATCTATGGGCAAATTCCGGTTTCATATTTATAGACCTGGTATTGATTGAAGATTTGGACATGAAAAAGCTAACCAAGCGTTGGGTGCCGCGATTGCTCACTCGGGACTAAAAACGCATTCGAATGAACATTTTCTGAAGCCCTGTTGAAGCAACTTAAGCGAAATAAGCCGGAGTTTTGCCGTGGATTAATAACTAAAGATAAAACTTAGATACACTCTACACTCCTGAAAGCAAGGCACAGTTGAAATAGTGGACTACGAAGGGTGAATCGAAAAGGCGAAGACTGATTCAGGAAAGCGACTATTTTTGGGGATAGTCATGGAGTTGTGATAATCGACTAGTTTAAAAATCGAAAAACAACAACAGAGGCATACTACCCATCATTACTTGACAAGCTAAAGACAGAAATTGCGAAAAAACGGCTGCATTTAAAGAAATAGAAAATTTTGTTTCACCAAGACAACGCACCTTCTCACACTTGGTTGCTGTGGCAAAAATTCTCGAATTGGGATTTGAATTGATTAACCACCCACCGTATTCACCAGATCTGCCCCTTGGTGACTTTTTCCTCTTTCCTAGGCTCAAATTTTCGCTCGGAGGCCAGAGATTTTCATCGAATAAGGAGACCATCACATTCGTAAACGACTATTTTGCAGAACAAGATGTCAACAACTATTTGGACGGATTAAAGAGATGGGAGCATCGCTTGGAAAAGCGTATAGAATTACAAGGAGGCTATGTTGAGAAATAAAACTAAGTTTGAAAGAAAAAAAACTTGTTTCTGCGTTAGGATGGAAACTTTTCAGACTACCCTCGTACAACCAGTTTACAGTATGCTGAAGTATTCTTGTTCCAAATATCATTGGACCATATTATTTTGAAGATTTTAGTGGAAATACAGTTACAGTCAATGGTGAACTCTGTAGGCACATGATTCAAGCTTTCCGGTGCTTCAATTGGAAAAATAGAGAATATGTGGTTCCAGCAGGATATTGCTACAGCACACACTCCATGCAAAACAATCAACATTTTGACAAACATTTTCCATAGTTTCCTTTTCTCGAAAGGAGATTTTTTTGTGGCCGGCTAGATCTCCTGATTTAACGGCTTCGGATTACTTTTATGGAGATTTTCGAAGGAAAAGGTTTACATAAATAAGCCACAAACTATACTGCAACTCAAGGACAACATCCATGTTGAAATCGCTTCATTAACACCAGATATATTGACAAAAGTTAAATATGTTAAAATGTTTGTTTCACATAATTTTGTATCAATTAAAAAATTAATCAACACATTTAAGACGAACATTTTAAGACGAATTAAACATAATATAGATATTGTGTCATATAGATGTGTCATTTAAAAAGCTATAAATAATTAAAATGGTAGCGTGACACTTGCCGCATCCGGTTTGTATATATAATATATGATATTCCATTTTTATTAGATTAATTAATTCTTTTATAGGCAATAAATAAAAAAAAAAACAACCACTCTTGTATAAAACTTAGAAAGCCCAAGTAAACAATCGTACGCCTTTTTTTATTATTTTCCATTTTTTAAGCCTGTTCTACATCTCTCAATCGCTAAAGGTCACAAATTAAGAGAAATCGGGTTTCACTTTTACCTTCTGCAAATCATGTATTTGAAGGCTGAATTAATTTTGTTTACGTTTAGTATTGTTGTCGATTAATTCGCAATAAGAATAAATTCAATCGGTGTTTTCACAAGTCAATTATTGGTAATTTAATTGTTAAAACATTTGCAAGGTGGTTTTTAATCCTGTTTTAACCATGCTAGTAAGTAGGTTATGTTTAATTTTTTTTTTGTATTTTTACGTACATTTTAGGTCAATTTTACCTTTATTGGAATAATGGCTCCTGTCTTTACTATATTTCATCCTGATTTGTAAGTGTTATAATAAGTTAGTAGTTTGTTGATTCATTTACAGTTCATTAAAGTAGTTAAAGTTGCTTTAAGTTTTTGCACGTTTCGTACAATATCTAACACAATATCTACAAAAAAAAACTACTTGCTTCATTTACTTCTTGCTTTAATCATTAATACTTAATGATAACAAAAATTTCGATGTAGTGTTTATAAAGAGTTCTCCGCTGGGTTCAGTTCATTACGTAAATTTGCTATGGAAAGATAAACAATTCTAGAGCAGTTAAAACGATATCCCCATTTTTGGTGGGAACAAAATATCTTTTCCGACGAAGTGCATTCCTGGCTTAATGGGTTTGTGAGCAAATATAACTGCAGGATTTCGACCGATGAAATCCTCAATAATTTAGGAGTTACCTCTTAATCCTCAGAAAGTCACTGTTTCGTGCGGTTTTTAAGCTGAAGGAGTGATTACCTTATTGAGGTGAGGACATTCTTTTTTTTGAAGATGATGGATGATGGAAATCGTGTTACTGTTAATGGTGAACGCTATAGGAATATGCTAACAGAATATCTTTGGCCTGAACTGATAAATGTAGGTATAAAGAATGGTTTCTTTCAACAGGATAATTCACATATCTCGCCAAACAATCGTTTTATTCCAAGAAAAGTTTTGTGGACGCGTTATTTCGCGAAATGGTAATGTCAACTGGCCACCAAGATCAAGCAATCACACGCTCTAGGATAATTTTTGTGGAGTTATGTTAAATCTCTAGTTTACAAAAATAAACCCTGAACGATTCTTGACCTTAAATAAAATATTTAGGCCAGCATTAACACTCGGAATGGGTGGAAGAGTAATCGCAAATTGGGTCTGCAGAAATGCATTCCACCAGACGAAGCCGACGGGGACAGTTGTACGATAAGTAATGTCTGAATGATTGTGGCGTGTTCCTATATTTTTTTTCTTTTTTTGAGTTTTTCGCCACGATCCAAAACTCAAAATATCTGTTCTTATGTAAATAAAGAATCACTGGGTAAAAACAAAAAACCAAACGGAGACAAATTTCTCAGTAATTCTTCTTTGTAATAAATTTGCCTAACGAACAAAATTTTAAAAATATAAAAATGTTTTAAAATAAATACAAACTTTTGAACGTTAACGATTCGAGAAGTATTGTCCTCCCGTTTTCAAAACGAACATTTTTATATTTTTAAAATTTTGTTCGTTAGGCAAATTTCTTGCAAAAAAGAATCACTGAGAAATTTGTCTCCGTTTCGTTTGTTGTTTTTACCCAGTGATTCTTTATTTACATAAGAACAGATATTTTGATATTTTTTGGAGTTTTAGATCGTGGCGAACAACCCAAAAAAAGAAAAAAATACAATTGTACGATATTATTTTCAAAACATAATGCCATTACCAGGTTAATTGAAAAGTTCGGGGGAGTGACACCTATAGAGCAGCAAAGGAACTATAATAGCTCGTAGAAAATAAAAACAGTTGCACGTCATTAAGTACGTGATCAACATTTTGCAGGGTATGTCAAAGTCAGATTCCAATTAAACATCATAACCTTTAATACTTTAGCGAATCATTTTTACAATTTAAACTGTAATAACAGTTAAAAAAATCAACTCTAAATTAAATGCAAATTACAAAGTAACTAACAAAATTATAATTAATGTTGAAAGTCTTGCAAGTGTCGTCGATTTGGTACCTCTAGATTGATTCAGCACATGTAAAATGCTTCGTTCAAAAACCATCGACAACATTTTTAATATTTGAACGGTTTCATCATTTATTGATATATAATAAAATATAATAAGTTCTAAACAGAAAAAACAATGGAATATCTGCATGCACTTATTTTCATTAATCAGAATCTGAAAAGTACTGGAATCACTGCTATCATATTTATAATTAACGGAAGAACTTCTTATCGATCACGTATATTCTTTCTGTCATACCATTTCATTATTTCATTTTCTGTGTGCTTAATTCTCTTTTCTTGATTAAAGCTTTGTTTCTTTCCTTTATATAACCTCTCAAAAAATCTATACGTTTTAGGGCAACATTGGGAAATTCCATAAGCCCTCGCCTTGGATCGTCTTTTTTCCATTTAAAACCTATTTCTTTCAATAAGTTGCATACGGCATCCGTCAAACAGTTGTTTCTCTTTAAATTGCTCATGTAGGAAATTCAAAGTTACATGCTGTTCTGAAAATGAAAATTAAACTGTGTGTGCCTGCGTATAAATTACATATGGGTTTAAGAACAGTAATTCTTAGGTTACGAATACTTATTGTGTTCATACATGATACAAATAGTGTCACGAATAGAACTTGTATCCAAACCTGTAGTACTGGTAACTCTTTTAGTAAACTTACGCTTTCTAGGCGATTTTAAAACTTCATTGTTTTTCACTATTTGTGAAATATATCCAATTATCAGCAATTAACTTAACATACCTCTCTAACAGTCGCAAACGGTAGCAATGGATCTCCTTGTTCAAAATAGTTTATCAGAGATGCTAAAGACTCTTGACAACGACTATTTAAATGATTTAGCATTCTACAGGCACGACTCTGACAATTATAATACTGGAATAGTTCTTAAAAGAACTGTTTTCGATCGTAATCGAATTGACTTTGGGTGAAATTGCTAAGACCATGAACATCTCAACTGAACGGGTTTCATATTTTGAAAAAGGAATTGGGCTATATCCTAGATGGGTGCCACATTTGTTAAATTCTGATCAAAAACAACTTCGAGTAAAACTTAATTAATTACCTTCAAACCAGTAAAACAATAACAGGATATTACTCAAACCTTTTGGATCAATTGGATGCAAAAATTCGTGAGAAAAAACATGGCTTAGTGAAGAAAAAATCTTTTTTTATCAGGACAATGCACCGCACTGTCTCGCAGAGGTGTTCTTGTAATGACCAAATTAAAAAAGTTACGCACTTTTATTAAACAACACTGGACAGCGATGAATATGGGGATCCCGCAGACCAGTCTAGTGTCACTATTTTCTACACACTTCTCGGTTTGACTAGCTGTATGCGCTTTGGTGCACTATTGCTGAAAGATAAGATTTGGACGAGCTACAGATAGGAAACGACGAAGACTAACGAAAACGAATTTCGACTAACGACAAAATGTATATTTCGACTTAAATATCATCCCCTGGGAGTTATTAGGATTAACCAATTCCCTAAGAATAATTTGTTGAAGGATATGTTAATACGAGTTAAATTTCTCCTGTCAGCCCAAAAAAGTGTAACCTTTCTAGATCGATCATGACCACCTAAATAAAATGTAGACTTTTCAGTGAAGATATGTCGTAGTTCCATTCCATGTCCCAATGCTAGTACGGAACCATTCTAAGAGTTTGAAACAAATCTGAATTAACCCTCGAAACAGTTTTATACAATATATATATATATATATATATATATATATATAGTTATATGAAGATCAGAGCCAATCAGGGACAGCAATACCCACGGAAGAACAATATATAATGCCAGATATCCTAGTGGATGAAGTAACAAATGCTATAGAATTGATGAACGGCAAGGCTCCAGGAAAGGATAGTGTAACTGTCGAAATGCTAAAAGCTGGTGGTCGGACGTTACATAAAACACTGGCAAAATTATACTCAAAATGCCTCAAAGAACAAAAAGTACCTGACTTATGGAAAAATGCAGAAGTGATCCTTTTACATAAAAAAGGAGCACAGGAATATTTAAAGAACTACCGTCCAATAAGCCTCCTATCAGTGATGTATAAAGTTTTCACTAAGATAATTTCTAAAAGAATATTAAAAAAACTGAATGACGCACAACCAAGAGAACAAGCAGGATTCAGAAGTGGATTCAGTACAATGGATCACATCCAGGTTGTACAGCAGGTCATAGAAAGGCACAACGAATACACCATGCCACTGTGTTTGGCTTTTATCGACTACGAAAAAGCATTTGATTCCATCTCAAAGCATACGATAATGGATGCACTGCTTAGCCAAGGTGTAGAGAGAGCCTATGTAAACCTATTAGAATCGATATATGATGGAGCTAGAGCCACAATTCACCTTCATGATCTTGAGGTGGGAATTAATATAGAATGAGGTGTACGGCAGGGTGACGCAATATCGCCTATTCTTTTCTCGGCTGGCCTTGAAGAAGTATTCCGTAAACTGGATTGGGAACAGGATGGTGTAAAAATCAATGGTGTAAACTTAAACCATCTTAGATTTGCAGATGATATTATTCTCATTTCACAAGACCCAGAGGAGCTGCAAAGACGCATACAAGAACTGCAAAGGGCTGGCGAACCATTTGGCTTGAAAATAAACCTGAAAAAGAGTCAGGTTATGTTCAATAACTTCGCTCAGGACAGAAGAATTTCAGTTCTAGGAAGGGATTTAGAGATTGTGGACAGCTTTATATATCTTGGGCAGAGGATTTCCATGGAGGGGAATACCGCCCGGGAGGTGGAACGGCGAGTTAAATGTGGCTGGCAGGCATTTGGTAGGCTCAACATAGTGTTTAAGAGCAGACTCCCACTTTGCCTGAAAAGAAAAGTATTCGATCAGTGCGTTCTACCAGTTATGACATACGGAAGTGAAACCTGGACACTCACATCGCAATCAATTCAAAAACTTCGGGTGGCACAGAGGGGAATGGAAAGATGTATGCTTGGCATTACAAGACGAGACAGAAAGTCCTGCGCATGGATCAGGGAACAAACAAAAGTCTGTGACATGATTGGAAGAGTAAAACAGTTGAAATGGAGATGGGCAGGCCATATAGCGAGGCGATGGGACGACAGATGGACCAAGGCAATCCTGGAGTGGATACCGCTTGATCGCAAACGTCCGCGAAGAAGACCGAAAGCACGATGGATTGATGACATCGTTAAGTATATTGGACCCGAGTGGCAGAGGAAAGTCCAGGACCGTGATGGTTGGAAGCATGCTGAAGAGGCCTTCATCCTGCAGTGGATCGATGCGGGCTGATGATCATGATGATATATATATATATATATATATATATATATATATATATATATATATATATATATATATATATATATATATATATACAGCGTCCAATGAGACAACAGTAGTAGAACACACAACAATCTGCGTCTCTGCCAAATGAGCATTTTGATAGGCGCCTGACTGAGGACGAACCCCACCAATCCCTTCAATTGGAGGGCATATGATTCGTCTCTCGATGTTCAGACTCTTCAGGGTACCGACATATGCTCTCTCATCAAGAATAGGGACACCCTATCCACAGTCAATAACCCATACTTTCGCCGGCTTCCCGTCGGATGGCGTATATATGTAGTGTTAGATTTCTTTGGACAGCGTCCAATGAGACAATAGTAACTGAGTGTACTGATGATACGATTATATCGTATATGTGTGGTCCGGTTAATGGTGAGGACATACCATAAATTCTAACGTAAATGGACAGCATTTATTCGATTTATATCGAACTCAATAAGTGAGTTGAAGCACCTAGTGCCACCCACCGACGAAAATTCGTAATGCGATTAGAATCGTAGGTGAATAAAGGTAAAATTTTAAAATAAATTAGATAATCCAACCTCGTTAAATTATATGAAATTGTTGGGCAATTTCGCCTACACCATTTGTGACGATATTTCAGTGTTCAATAATTTATAAATTTATAAACTGTTTTTTTTATTTTTCTATTAATTAATTTAATGAAATAAATGGTTTAAATTAATTGGCAAGGTAATTAAAAAAACAAAGTAATTAAATTATCAAATTAATGCAAAATTTATATTTTTTTTGCCATCGTACGGATTAACCCCATGAATATTTTTTGAAAATTGTTCAGTTCGGGTCAGGTCCGGGGGTTCAGATCTACATTTGCGCATGTGCAAGCGTATACTATTTCAAAGTTTTTTAAAAACTCGTAAAAAAACTTTTTTGTCAAAGAGCCAAATAAATTACAATTTAAAGTTGACACAAAGTCGATATGTAATGGAACATTGTTTTGGCATCCTGAAGTAAAAATTCCGCCAGTTTTATATCGCATTAAACGATGAGTTCACTGTCGATGGCGTGGAATCAAATGAAGATGATGCACTTCTACAGGAGAACGAACACTGAGTCACATATTAAGTCAGTATGATGTCATTATGATATTCAAAATGACATCATATTACGATCATGAAGAGTCAGTTTGATGTCAAATTTACCTAAAATTTTCTTACATATATATGATTTAAGAGTGATGTCAATTTAAGGTCATGTATTCACTAGGTATTTCACGAAAACTTAAACCTGCTTCTTTGATAGCAATAGCTCATTCCCATTCAAATTTAGATAATTGCCTGAAACGACGCGGTTCATGAAGTCGTAGCATTTTAGAATTTTTAACACAACCATAAGAATAATTCTTAGCTTAATATCATACAAAAAATAACTCACATGGTGTACCTCACATGATAAAACAATTTTTTTTTAACCATTTAGTTTGATATTTTTAGCATCTCATACAAAAGCATAAAGGTAAATAATCAGTTTTTGTATTCAAGATATGTTACGTTGCTGTTTTTTGTTCCCCAGTATATGATATTTGGATATTATTATTACCCATACTAAGTGAACATTATTATTTTACAGTTCGATAAACGTAGAAAAAGTTCCCAGCTATGCAAATTATTTATTAGATTCAGGCATACATGGAGTTTTAAGTAAGTGACAAAAAAGAGTAATTTGAAAATGTCTCAACCAAACAAAAAAAAAATAACCTGCGCAAAAGTTAGTGTTCTAAAACACAATCTCCTCAAAAAACAATCTACTTTTTTTCAAAATATTTATTAGATCACTTGAATACTTTCATAGAAACTTTTCAAATTATTTTCAGAACAGTTTTGCCAATTTCCTTTTCAATAATCTTTTGCCATCATCAATGTTCTCACATTTGATATACGCCTGATTTATTTTGCAAAAAAAAATCTCTAAACAATATCTGACTGATAGACGATGTCAAGACTAAATGATGGAAGTGAAAAAACATCCCACTCCAAGTTCCAATAATTTCTGGTCATTTTTCAAACATGTTTTATGTGAGCATTATCGTTCTGGAGCACAATCCTTACAAATCTTCTTGATTAAAATCTAGATATTGTTATAAATATATATCCAAACAACATGATTTACAAAATAGATGTACACCACCTATATTTCGCAAAGATTTATATTATATATAAAATTTTTATAGAGAATGTCTGAAAGATTTGTATGCATCAATAATTATGAGTAATGAGCCTTTAAAAGTATTTTTTCCCTCTTGGACACCCCTTTCAATCACTAACATTAATTTAAATTTATATTTAATATAATAATATTGTTAATTATTATTTTTATTATTGAGTTTTAGATAGTGGCGAAAAGTCCAAATAAAGGAAAAAAAATACATTACATTTTAAATCGCATAAAAGATGTTTATGCACCTGTTTCAGCATTCAAAATATTTAATTCCGAATAATATCATTCTATGGTGTAACTTTCATATCTTTAGCAAATGTTCGTATTTTTTGTGCCACCGGTGTACACCTCCGTTTCAGACTAAGTAGACGTTAGTTCCAGAAAATAATTAATATTTATTTGTCCACTAAGAAAAAAAAGAATAGCTAACAGTATTTAAGAATGTAGTAATATGTATATGTGGAGAAAAGGGAACTTTTCAAATTACTCAAGTAGATTAGCTGATGTTATAATTAAAATTGATCTTTTATAAATAATTTTAGTTGGAGCCACAAGTGGCGAAGGTACATCTTTATCAGTTCAGGAACGAAAAAATTTAACGGAAGCATGGGCAGAGGCTGTAAAATCAACTCATCAACATCTTATGGTCCAAGTGGGAGGTGCCCCATTTCCCGATGTTTTAGAATTAGCCCGACACGCCGAAAGTGTAGGTGCAGATTCGATTCTGACCATGCCTGAATTATACTTTAAACCCAAAAAAACTCAGGAGTTGATAAATTATCTAAAATTTGTCAGCGCAGCAGCACCAAGTACTCCATTGCTCTATTATCACAACCCAGGACATACATCGGTCAATAGTATGATGGTTAAAGTAAATAATTAATATACATTGATTTTGTATTGATTTTTTTTTAGTTGATATGGCTGAGTTACTGGAGCAAGCGGTTGGACAAGTACCAAACTTGAAAGGAATTAAATACACATCCAATGATTTAGCTGCAGGTTATGCAGCATTAAGGGCCGTTAATGGTCGATATACAGTTTTTATTGGAGGAGACTATGTAAGAATAGGCAAATAATCAATAATTAGTATTACAGTCTAACGTTCTTTTTCAACAAGTATACTACGAGTATACTACGATGATCAAAGAGTAAGGTAACTGTTTAAATAAAACACAAGTATTTATCTATTCATCCAAATTTATTTTATCTCCTTTAACACATCGGTCAATAAGTCACCGATCTGACATATAGACCACTTACGCGCCACTTACGAAAAATCCTTATTAGTGGTCGATTGTGCCAACCTTCAAAGGTCATGTGTCCAAAATTTATGACAATCTGTCTACTAGTTTCTGAGTTGTGCTTTAAGTGACGCTACTTCTGTTATTTTCAAAACAATGGAAAAAAATAATTTCGTGTGTTGATTAAGCATTACATTTTGATGAGGAAAAAATACCATTGAAGCAAAACAATGGCTTGATAAACATTATCCGGACTCTGCCCCAGGAAAATCAACAATAATCGATTGGTATGCTGAATTCAAACGTGGCCGTATAAGCACCGATGATGCTGAACGCTCTGGACGTCCAAATGAGGTGGTTACACCAGACAACATCAGAAAAATCTTCTGAGACCTCAAAAAATGCTCGTTGGAAGGAAATTTTGCTCCAATGAAGATGTAATTGCTGAAACGAAAGGATATTGTGAAGGCAAAGAAAAATCGTTTTATAAAAAAGGTGTAGAAATGTTAGAAAAGCATTGGAATAATTGTATTGGGATAATTGTATATCAAGGAGAATATATTGACGAATAGAGGCAAAATTTGCCAATAAAAGTGTGTTTTATTTATCAGATCGGGAGCTTATTGACCAATGTGTTATATACTATTAGAGAATACCGGAAAAAACTTACTAGAATCGCGTTTAAGTGTAAAGACCCTTGAGAGATGTTCATTTAAATGCGTCTTTGATAGACTGTTAACAAACGAAGTACCCATCCAGCGGAAAGCCTTTTCATACCCAAAACATCGTGCAAAAAGGTAGTAGGCATAGTCTATCGAATCTTTAAGACCTAAGCTCGCGTACCTTCAGTCGGCGAACATTTAATATGAAATTTGGTTTTTAAACACATTAAAACAAACTATTTTCTAACAACTCGAACTTCAGTTTTGTTAATTTTTCCGAAAATGTCAAAATTAATTTGATTTACTCAATCGTCACAAACAAGCACAAAAGTGCACGTATCAATACTTGCGCCACCTCAGTCAGACAGATAACTTTTCGAATGACTCTTGTGCCTGAAAATCTTGTTACACATGCATTCCCATTACGGATAGACGAGACAAATTTTAACAAAAAAAAAATAGAATACACCTTTAACAAAAATATCACGACTTTTTTACTAACTTTTATAAAATATAAATATTTTCAGTTGATTGGGCCAGCGTTTGCGCTAGGTTTTGATTCAGCCATAGCAACTTCCATGAATGTATTTCCGAGATACTCCACTGAAATGTTACAATCTGTCAAAGAGTCAAATTTGGAGAAGGCAAAAAACTTGCAACAAAATTTAACAAGAGTTGTTGATATTTTAAAAAGATATGGTAAGTAAAGTTAAAAGATATACAGTATGTGTAGTGGGGTGAGAAAAGATAACTGGTTAAATATTTGCGTAAAGCCAAGTTGAATATTTGCGGCTCCACACATTGGCTCACATGGCCCAGCCAATGTTTGATCCAACATTGCATTTTCTTTCACACATCCCAAGGTGGCATCCACATATTGGCTACACACCTGTCACATCATAAGTTCACAAGGTAATGAGCCAATGTCAACGATGGATTCATAAAACGAAGCAAAAACTGTTTCGGTGTGTTGAAAAGATAGCCAATGTGTGGAGGGAGAGCTTGGCACATGGGAGCATGCGCCTGTTTCTCTGATGTGGAACAAAAAACAGACAATCCTCGGCAAGTGACCAACATAAGCGCCTTCGCAAGTGCCAACTCCATCATCCACAGGTTGTCCAAGCGACGCTTGCCGTATCGTATGGCCAATGTGTGGAACTGGCTTAACCGGCAGCGTAAACTTAAAATGAATATACTCTCCGACAAAAAGAAACGAGCAACACATTTGCGAATTTGCTTTAATCTATCCAAAGTAAACCAAAAAAAAAACTAGTTTTTAAAGTGTTTATTAGTGTTATTTTAACTATGGATCATGGTGCGAAGCTTAGTGAGCAAGAAAAAGAAAGGATTATTGCATTAAAAGAACAGGGCTTTTTCAGTCTTGAAACTGCTTCAGTAGCTAATTAATTTGTGAAATGCCAATAGGTTAAAACTATGGCAAAAGGAAAAGTTCTAGACGGCAGCAATTAGAAAGCGAGAAGTCGTTAATTTTGAGAGAATCACTTCAAATTCTGCCCTATCAGTGCGGCATCATGCAGGAAGCAAGCGTCAAAATGTCGGTAATGTCCAACTTCTACTCAGGAAAACTCAAGTGGATTGATTCAAAGGAAAACAAATAAAAAACAATAACCGCTTATCCCCTAGCACAAGATGATGTTCGCTCGGCGCAACAAGTTTTGGGTTACGGAGTGACAAAAAGTTATTTTTAGTAACGAGAAAACGTTCGACCTCAATGGTCCAGATGGATAGAAAGAAACGACAACAGAACACAGAAACAACCACAGAAGGAAACAAACAAAATAAGGAAACAACAAAAAATATTAAGTAATGCCTAAATGATTGTGGCGTGTTCATATATTTTTCGTTTTTTTGGGTTTTTCGCCACGATCTAAAACTCAAAAAAATATCGAAAATATCTGTTCTTATGTAAATAAAGAATCACTGGGTAAAAAACAAAAAACCCAATGGAGACAAGTTTCTCAGTGATTTTTTTCTGTAATAAATTTGCCTAACGAACAAAATTTTTAAAAAATCAAAAATTTTCTAAAATAAATACAAACTTTTGATCGTTAACGTTTCGGGAGGTCTTCTCCCGTTTTCAAAACGAATCTAAAAAATAAATTATATTAATTTCTATATATAATGAAAAGATATCAAAAATGAAAAAAGAAAAAAAATATATCAAAAATATCTGTTCTTATGTAAATAAAGAATCACTGGGTAAAAAAGAAAAAAATCAAATGGAGACAAGTTTCTCAGTAAGTCTTTTTCTGAGGTTTATTATTTTGAAGGTTTGTCAAATGTAATAGAACTTAAAGGCCTGGATTATTCCTTGGTCCATAGGTTGGAGTAAGGCCGTCCTATTAAGAGGTAAAAATATCATATTCGGATGCAAAGCTTCAACCTCATGAAGGTGGCCTGGAGCACTGTCCAAAGTGCCTTGATATTTAAATTATTTTTTGTTCTAAATAAATTTTAACTTTAAGAACAAATCAATCCAAGAACCAGTCACAGAAAATTGTAACCCATGCTTCCTTGTTTGAATGCCAAAACAATGGTAGGTCATCCTTGTTTTGACTTTTCAGAGCACGAGGATTTAGCGATCTGTAAAGCATAAGTGGCTTAATTAAACAATCTCCTGATACATTAGAACAGAGCAGCAGTGTAACTTTATCTTTTGCGGTCTTAAAACGAGAGGTAGACTTTTCATTTTTGGATATAAAAGTTTTGTTTGGCATTGGTTTGTATCCACATTGGCATGGTTTGTATCCACCATCAGCAAGTAACTTTGAAAACTCTTCTGGATGTTGTTGCTGCCGAAGTATCCGCAGATGCAGATTCTCCAACAATTTTGACTGCAGTGATTGTCGCACCTTGAACTTATTGAACCAACCTTCCGACGCTTGAAATCCTCCATCCGTATGTTCATCACCGGGTTCTTTAAAATGTGCGTTAAGACGCTTAGCTTTCTCGGATTATAGCACGACTTACAGGTGGCGACTCTTCTGGCTACAGTTTTCAATCCGTAATGTTAATCCAGCTTCCATTTTTTCAATTGCTGGATCATGAACAATTTTTGCTGATAGTGAGGTTGAAGTAGTAGAATTACTTATTTTGTCTTCTGATTTCTTGATGGATCGTAGAGTTGATTCATTGACATTAAAAGAACGTGATACGGATGCAAACGACTCGCCAAGACGTAAACTGTCAAGCATTTCTATTTTTACCTTACTTAAACGGCAACAGGACTTTTTTCCGTGTAGGAACTAATTTTTCTTTGCTTTTACTTGAAATCATAAATCGCGAACAAAGCAGAAGAGACACGTGCTATTCACTTAAAATCGTTGCGACAAATGACGAGTTCAAGCAATAAAACAAAAGATTCGGCACCGATCGTGCGAAGGTGGTTTTTATCAAAAGCCATAGCGTCACGCGTAACCCGGCGGCGACGACTTATTTGTAAAAGAACATTCGGGCAAGCGGCAATAAGACCTGTCTGTTTAAAAACACTTGTTTGCTGTGAAAGGTAACTGGCAAATAAATACATATAATTCTAAAAATAAAATATGTATCATTAGTTTTGAATCCGCGAATAAAGACATTTTCAGCCTCGAATACAAGAAGTGGTTTCAATTTTTAATCCGCGAATAACGGAACCGTGAATAAGGAGCTTTGACTGTATGTTAAGTATTAGTGAAGGTCAAAAAGTATAAAGTGTTAATAAATGTTGTTCTCTTTTAATTGTTTTAAATGCCTCCATCTTTATTGTTGCTGTACGAAGTAACAAAATTAATTTAAGATGCCTTCAAGTCTAAGAATTATAACATTATCTCGTTAACAATCTCGGATAATGAAAAATTATTGTTAAATAACCCTACTTAAAGCAAAATTGAGGAAGTTCTATCCAAAGAAATATATAAAGGGAGATTTTTAGTGTGTCCGAACTTCCGACCCCTATCGCTGTCAAATGACCTGTGAATTTGCGCGCAAGTCTGTAAATCTGTGTCTCAATATTCTGACAAATCATCATGGGACCTTTAACAACAGATAATAATGCTTGCAGATTGTCGAAATTTATTATTAAAATCGGTGTTCTGTGTCCCAAATTTATAGTTTCACTTCGTGATGTATTCACCGAATTATCGACAAATGCATATTAAAACAAAAACAAGAGAAAAAAGTGTGTGTTTCGAAGAAAATCTCGCCGCTGTTGCTGGTAGTGTCGATGAAGATGCAAATTTATCAATTCGTCTAGATTATTTTCTTTGGGGTTGTGTTAAATTCTTAGTCTATACCGATAAACTAACATTTAATGACACCTTGGAAGCCAACATAACTCGGACAATTATAGACATAAAACCCCAATTGAAAAAGTGATCAGGAATTGGATTGACAGAATGCGCTTTGTCAGAAGTGGCCGCAGCATGTCCCTCTTTTTGTCTGCGAGAGTGTGCATTAAGGCTGGTGTTGGACTTTCTTGTGCGCGAGGCCTTTTATAGCTTGGAGGAGTATTTTACCAAGTGTTGATAATGTTCTAGGCTTTAAAGAATTGTTTTTTTGTTGTTGTTTTATTATTATTATTATTTTGAATATCTGTATTACCGTTCAATGCTAGGTATTGTTTATTTGACCTAATCTATACATTTTGTTAATGTCTTTTGGATTTAATAAACATTATTATTATTACTATTATTATTACGCAACAAAACATCTAAGGTTTAATGCCAAATTTCAATTCATTAACATTTCATGTCCGTTTAAAATGGTTAATGAGTTTTTTTGTTTTCTCAAAAAATAGGAATACGATTGAAGGGGTTTTAGAACTTTGATTTGTCTTAATTCGACCTCCATCCCTTCTTAATATTAAAATATTTTCTTGGTGTATATGAACATCAACTCTAAATATGGTAGAGTTGTAAATGAGTATTTCGGAAATTCTAAGAATCTAAATTATGACGTTGGTTAATTGTTAGGCCCAAAACATTTTGAATTCTTAAATTTTCTAGAATCTACATAAGCTATCTATCTAATGTTATTCAGGTTCCAAAGTTTCCGGAATGAAGTTAGCAATGAACCTGTTCACTCCTATAAACGTCGGATTAGCACGACCACCATTACAGAACGTGAATCCATCGAGAATTGAAGAAATTAAATTAGGTTTAGAACCATTTCTTTAACAATTTTAGTTAATGATTTAGGTAAGTGAATAGGAAGAACTAAATATCAAACTGTCAACATACATGTTTATTAGAATTATTTATAAAATGATGTACTTTTTAAATGGATATGTTCCTTAGCAGACAATGATAAAGTACCATACTATATCTATTTTGGATAAATAAACTATTTTTAAAAGAGAAATCGAGTTTCCTTCAATGTCCTTTCTTCAGAATCGTAATTGTTTTTTAACTTTTGTTCTTGCTTCAGTTTTATTAATTCAACTAGAATGTACTTATTTTAAATTGCAGAAAATAACTGATATTTAATTTGAGACAAAATATTTTTTTGCTGTAAAAATACAGTGAAACCTCCTGTTACGGACAAGGCGGTCAACTTTCTTGGGCAGACAGTTTTTGTCAGCCTCACTTCATCATATTAATTTCTTATTCAGTCACACCTCTCATGGCCCGACACTCCCTTGGATGGGCACGGACACGCGAACCCAGTCCGATTAACAGTTAATATCTCGCTTGGACTTGAGAACAAAACTTCAACGTGACAACACGCGCACAAGCAGATAAGACGGAAAGAAAAAAAACTTACGAAAAAAAGGCTTACTATACTGTATTATGTAAACATGAATGGAGGAAAAGCCGCTGGTAATAGGAAGAACCACAAAACTACGGCTTTGAAACACACGAATCTGAACGATTTACCTGTTACTTGGACGTGGAATAGAAAAGCTTATTAAAAGTTTAAATGCTTTTTATAGAACATTTATTTTACATAACATTAAAACTTTTATTAGTTACTAATACTGCTGAATCAGCTCAAGAACTCTCGAAGAAAATTAACGTTTTGGATGCAATTTACCTTATTAAAAATGGGATCGGGTATCAAAGAGAGTACAATTCATAATTGCGTTTTCAAATTTGGAATTACATATAGTGACTCTGAAAATCCAACACAAAACGCAGAAGATTCAGATGCAGAAGACGACCTTCATTTGTCACTTTTGGCTCGAATATGGAAAAATAATGATGATTTCGTCATCGGAAAAGATTTTTTGCACTGTAGACAATGATTTATTATTGGAAGAAAGTGATGACTCGGTATGTCTGCATGTTCCCATGCAAGAAACAGTGTCTGATGGAACAGCTGATGACAGTTCATGTGACGCTTTAATTAAAAAGCTTCGTTGCAGCTTTGGATTTCAAATCTAAGTAGGATCTCCACTTCCAAGATATTTTAATTGCCAATAAAACCGGACAAATGACCCTGCTAGAATATGTTAACCATTAGTCAATACATACCTTAATATTTTTTATATGTATGTATGTATATATGTATGTATAATACGTTTTTTATATCATGTATGTATTTGTAGTTTCTAATAAATAATATGGTATATTTATTATTAATTGTTTATTAAATTCACTCATATGCCTTATCTCTATTGGACGGGCAACTTCCTTAAACGGACACTTTTTTAAGGTCCGTAAGTGTCCACCCAACAGAGGTATTACAAAAACTCTAAGGATGATGTATTTTTGGCCTTCTAAATAATGTTTCGAAGGGAAAATCTAACTGAAAATAGAATTTTTCCACTAAAAAAAAACATTGAATTAGTAAATTCTGATTGAATAACCAAAACAAAACTATTTTAAAAACGTCAATTTTTGGAATTGTCTGGAAAAAATATTTAATAAAATATCAGTTTATTTATCACACCAACAT
The DNA here is from genome assembly GCA_031761425.1 of Cosmopolites sordidus. Lineage (NCBI taxonomy): Eukaryota > Metazoa > Arthropoda > Insecta > Coleoptera > Curculionidae > Cosmopolites > Cosmopolites sordidus. The sequence goes on from JARFXV010000511.1 coordinate 441,054, forward strand.
AAAATAGATCAACGATTTAATATACAGAGCTGTTACAAATAATTTTTCTGCCAAAAGCTGGGGGAAAAAAACCAACATATACATACAGTACTAATACACCTTTCAAGCAAAAATTTAGGGTTCCATACAGTTTCTCATTTTACCATTAAAGAATAATAAAATATTTGCTATGGCTTGAATATTGTTCGAAAAAGATGCATCTAAAAATATATTTAGAAAATCCTAAATAATGTATACCACAAACAACAAAATAAAACACTGTCAGCTTAACATTTAAAACCAAACATCAAAAGGAGCACATTGGTTGTTGGTTTAAGTCACATATGTCAAAACATATAATTTTATAACTTCGTGTTTTCGCTGCTTCTCCACCAAGTTTTTTTTATCCGAAAAATCTATAAAAGGAGGTGATCTTTTTCGTTCCATTTACCAGTCAATTCAAAAAAGTATCGGAGCTCAGATAAAATGGAAACTATTAATCAAATAATAAAATATTTTCTATGGCTTAAATATTGTTCAAAAAAGATCACTGTATGTATTTTAAAAAGCCAAAATAAGTATATCACAAACAAACAGTTTGTCAGCTAAACATTAAAACCAACATCAAGGAGAAGCAGCTTGGTCGTTGGTTCAAATTTCATATATCATAAACTTAATCATTTTATAACCTGCTGTTTTCACTGAAAGTCCGCCAATCGGTTTTTTTTATCCGAAACATCTATTTAAAAAGTGATATTTTTCATTCCATTTAACAATCAATTAAAAAAGTATCACGACTGATAAGATACAATTGAAACTCTATTAATCTATATTTTTAAATTGATCTGTCATTGCAATACCCTTTACATACATTTTCCCCAAAATCCAGTTAAAAATATTCCCTTCTGTTATTCATGACATGATGTTTCGACAAATTGTTAACTACAAAAATTCAAATTATAGTAATAACGAAGAGGAAAAGGGCTAGAAATAAAAATACAGTCGTCACCATAAAAGTTTATTAAAATTATAAAAACTCATATATTTTCAAAATGTCATTTATTTACATAGCGTGTAATGTAAAAATGTAACCAAAAGGGCATATATTCCCTGGCTCAATTAGAAATATTATACAAAGTGTATAAAAATCTAAAATTTATTAAGAATCCAGTTAATCTGGGTTCTGTGTATGTTAAAAAAAAGCCTATTGGATAAATTATAGGTATTTTTTTTTCTAAGTAAGTGCATTTATATTTATTGTTCCATAAATGCCAAAATGAAATCTAATTATTTTGCAAATCTGATGCCCTTATAAGAAAAGAAATATAATTTGATTTATTTATTTAAGCAGTTTGTAAGATATACATAATAATATTCAGAAAATATTATGGAGACAAAAATGTTATGTACAAAGAGCTAATTAAACCAGAAATAGAGACTGATTTAAAATGTTTACCGATACCTCTTTTGGACCTTGAGGTTATTAAGATGTGCACACATAAATATCCTATATAAATTACCTAAATACAGCGGTAAAAAATGAATTACCTCAATCACAAGTATTTTTTCCGAAAGACAGGTATTACCTCTTTGTGTTTTAAAACAAACCCATTATAAATACACTTATAAAAACTATGTCGTAATTTTTGTCAATATTGAAAACCGACATTCTTCAACGTTTTTTAAGTAATTCTAATAAAAAAATAAAGCATGTTTAATACTACAATACGAACTAAAGTAAATCGAGTTATTTTGGACTTCCAAAACACTAAAGTAAAACAGTGAATTCGCAAATTCTGATTAATCAACCAAAAGAACACTATTTTAAAAACATGAACTTTTGGAATTCTGTCTGGAAAACATATTTAATAAAATATCAGTTTATCACATTAACATAAAATATATCAACAATATAACAGACAGGTCTGTTACAAATAATTTTTCTACAATCTGGAAAAAACCAACATATACATACAGGCTCTGGGATAATTTTCTTAAAGCAATATTTCGATTCAATTAAGTAGATAGATTAAATAGTTTATAAAGCAAATATACATACATAACATATTAATACACCATTCAAGCCACAATTTAGGGTTCCATGCAGTTTCTCATTGTACCATTAAAGAATAATAAAATATTTTGTATGGCTTGAATATTGTTCGAAAAAGATCACTGTATGCATGTAAAAAATATATTTAAAAAAATCCTAAATAATGTATACCACAAACAACAGAAAAGAACACTTTGTCAGCTTAACATTTAAAACCAAACATCAAAGAGGAGCACCTTGGTCGTTGGTTCAAGTCACATATATCGTAAACTTATCATTTTATAACCTGGTGTTTTCACTGCACCTCCACCAATCTCAGTTTTTTTATCCGAAAAATCTATAAAAAAGGTGATGTTTTTTATTCCATTTACCAGTTAATTAAAAAAGTATCGGGACTGATCAGATAAAATGGAAACTATTAATAATCTTAATTTTGTCGTTATTTTCTAACTTATATAATCACACTTTTCACTATACTGGCGCTGCTTTTCTAGAAAAATATCTAAAAATGTTACTAAACGAAATTTAACGTATTAAAAATCACTAGAAGCAGCTTTCAATCACAATGAATTCAAGTGATCAAATACCTTTCAATATGTTTAATTTATACCAGTCCTGACACTTTTTATTTTTGATATACACTGTATTACCTCAACAAAGATGGCGGCAGTATGGAATCTATATCTGGATACGGTCAGAGAAGGGTGCATCGAGACAACCAACTTGTGGGTTTTTTCATGGGTTCAGTTGGGGTTAATTTGTGACCACCTTTTGGAGGATTGCTAGCTTCCTACAGATGTTCATGATACAAAATTAATAACAATAGTGAACATTTAGTTCAACTTTTCACACTATAGTTCGTAAATAAAAACGTAATTGATGCTAAATTTGGAGTTCGCCGCTCATATACGAGGGTGGTTCGAAAAATTCTTGGCCTGACACACAGATGACGCAAATATGACCAAACGACTATAATCTTTCTAAAGTGTGGTTCGTCAGATGGTGTGATGCAACGTTTCTGATCGGTGCTTTTATTTGTTTCATTGTAACGATCAAGTAAGGCAAGTTTTGACATTTTCCGAAAAATGTGTTTCCTGGAATTCTCGTGGTGTGATCAGAGACTACCTGCAAAAAGGCTGAACCATCACCGAGAAGTATTACACTTCACTACTGGGCTAACTGAAAGCGATATTCAAGATAAACGTTCACATTCGGCCAAAAAAAATGATCTTTCGCTGTAAAATTCGATAACCTATACTTCGAAGTGCTTCCACGTGCATTGTATTAGCAGGATTTGACTCCCAGTGATAGCTTCCTCTTCCCAATCTTCGGACGACCAATTATTATGCAGAGCTGAACAAATCGCATTATAATGAAGGTATTAAAAAGTTGGTATAAATGTATTGACATGCACGCTTGCAACTCGTTGAAAAATAAATAATAAAAGTTAATTTTTCGATACAAATATCTCCACTATTGTAATTAAAAAAAAACTATAATTGAACACGCTTCATCAGAACATGTAGAGAGTGGCTTTAACGATTTCGAAGTGATGACTTTAGGATGGAAAATAAAGAACGATTTGGATATCTGAAAAAGTCCGAGGATGCCGATATGCATGCATTAATATATTAATAACCTTATTACTTAATAATGGGAAGTTCATCCACATGTATTCTCCAATTAATAGAGGAACACTATATTGTCCAATCTTTGTGGCATCGGATTACCACCTTTTCTTATCGATGTAATATGCTCTCATTTGACATATTTTTCTAAATCCCAAGTATTTTACAAATTGATAGGTGACGGGATAAAACAGGTATAGAATATGATGGAAACTGTTTTGATTAATATGTCATTACTCTTACTGAAATAAATATATTTTTCAAGTAAATGACCGCTGGTATTAAGTTTAGTATCAAATAAACTTAACAATGGCAATTGTATTCATTTACTTTTGTATTTGCATTTCTAGCAAGTCTAAAATCCACATATTTAATGACTTTACTAGTACATTGAAATAATAAACCCGCACAAAAATATTTATTTAAACACTTCTTTGGTTTAAAGTCCTTTATACATGGGTAGTTCAAAAGTTCTAGACTTGAAATAAAAAAAAAGTTTACTTTTACAATAATCTCCGATATACCAACTTCTTAATACATTAAGTATAAAGCGATATCTCTAACTTCAAAATATAAAACTGGAAATAAATAATAATCAGAAGGTACCATGTCCAATAAATATGGAAGACGATAAAACATTCAATTCAGGACTTTTTCCCGATGACTAAGCATGTGTGAGGAATTGCGCTTCTAAATTGCCAATTGTGGAGGTTTTATTCATACTGTTTGATTTATATTCATTAGCATTAAACAAACACAACTAACGAAATATACTACTAGGGCATAACAAACGTATTTACGATTTTTCCTTTATAAATAATTATACTTCAACCAACCAACACCCTCGCCCCCCCCGCTCAGAGGTTTAATCCAATTTTAAGTTTTTTCTCCAACAAATAATCATTCCTTCTTCAGTATTAGAAATAAATTGGAAAATTAGGACAATTTTTAGATATTATTTTTAAAAGCTCTAAGCGACTTACGCCATTCGTGAGATTTGTAAAAAAGAGGGGGAAGGTGCCGCATCAATCCGCACCGCCCAGTTCTGATTTAAAAAGTTCCGGGAGACATGAATCTTAAAGATAGGGGAAGTTCGTGGTATTTCGAAGCGGACGCTTTAAGAGCAAACTCATTGTTTGCGTACCGAAGAGGAATAAAGTTACTGGCTCAAAGATGGATTGAGGTCATCGGAAATAACGGCCGATATTTCGAAGAATAACCTTCACGTATGATTTTTTAAATTAATTAGTGAATAACCTCAAAAACGCAAATATTTTTTATATACCTCAGTATGTGGTTGAATCATTTGCCTTGTAATCCTAACTTCGAAATTATTTGCCGTGGATTGTTTTTACGCAATCATGACTTTTCGCGCTACAATGTCGTAAATTATTCATTGTGCATTTCCAGTAACTATTCGCTTCAGAAGTAGGGGGTATTTTTTAAGTCTTCTCGCATTAAATTACATATTTTGCTCGATTTATGTGGTATCTAAACTTTAGTCAAAAAACCTATCCCACCAAGCCGAAGGATGATTTTTGACAGATGTATAAGGTAATATTCAGTGCTATAGTAATAGACAATAATAATTATATTGATAGCTTTGGAGTCCGAACTCCCAGCATTGAATTTAGTAAAACACTCTTGGTTCTTCTTCACTGGTGTTTTCCCTTCAGTACAAGCCATGAACAGTCTTTCAAAGTTGAATTTAATTTGTTCTTATATCAGTATTATACAGTTTTATAAGTTTAAATTATAGTATTCATTTTACAAGTTTTTTATCGCAGCGTCAAAAAACGAAATTTGATAATCATCTCGTGATGCCGACATGACTGACGAAAAATGCTTCAAAATCTACCAATAAGTGATTTAGTTAGCTCAATGCGATGATCCACAAAACATCGAATCACTTGTTTGCAGTGTCTTGAAGCGCGATTCGCAAAACTACGTTGGCATTACCAGAAGATATGACAAGGTTTTCACACCAAAGGCTGTGACACAGCAAGAAATAAAGTGAATTGGCGTTTTGTAGAAAACCTTAAAATACTAAACGAAGCTATTTAAAAAAATGAACTATCTCAAAAATTTATTTTTTAGTGCTTCCGAACTTTAAATTCAAATAAAACAACAACCCAATTAGATGATTTGAAACTATTTATTTTATGCCAAATAACATTCAATGAAATTAATGTTTGAAAACAATTTCGGGCAAATGTCCACCAAGCCTACTTGTGATAAAGCGCATTCTGTCAATCAAATTTCCGACCACTTTTTCAAGCAATTGGGGTCTTATGTCCACAACTGTCCGAGTTATGTTGGCTGCCAAGGCGTCAATAGACGCTAGTTTATCGGCATAGGGTAAAGATTTAACATAACCCCAAAGAAAATAATCTAAAGGCGTTAAATCATATGACCTTGGTGGTCAATTAACAGGTCCGTTCCTAGAAATAATAATTTCTCACCGAATTATTCCCTCAATAAATCGATGGTTGCGTTGATTGCGTCTCCTCCAGATCAATACCATTCAAATTCGGAATTAATAGGTGTTTCGGTTAATAATGTCGATTTTTTTGCAAAATTTGAGCGTTTATTTCCATAACAAAATAAATTACCTTAATAACCAAAGGATTGGCCATCGTTAGCTATTACTTTTTCCCATCTTTCTGTCAACCTTTTGGTTTTTTGAGGCTAACCATTCATCAAGCCACATTTTCAATTCTTCGTAAGAATGCAACTGTTGTTCTGAAAGTCTGTGCTGCATCTACCGAAATAAGCGGTAGTCCAAAGGGGTTAAGTTCGGTGAATGTGATACATGTGATAAATGGGGTAAGACGACCCATTTAACGTTTTCGAAATAGTTTTTTACACATTTTGCTTGGCAACAACATGGGACCGACCAATGTCATGTTGAAAAATGACTATCGTATTTTTGGACGTATTCTGGTCGTTTTTCCTTCAATGCTGGGTTAAATTTTATCAATCGTTGTTGGTATCGACCGCCAGTAATCATTTCAACAGCTCGTAATACACAGCTCCTGTACTATCCCACGAAATACACAGCACAGCCTTCTTTCCATGTATATTACGCACTGGTTGTGATGTTGAAGGCTGGCCTGGGTCTACCTCTGATTTTTTGCGCTTTGGGTTGTCAAAATCGATTTACTTTTCATCACCTGTCACAACTCGATGCAAAAAACCTTTTCCTTTCTGTCTGCCATGCAAAATTTCACATGTGGTTTTTCGCCTTTCGATGCCTCTTTCCTTCAATTCATATGGAACCCATATTTCTTCCTTCTGGATATTTCCCAATGCGTGTAGACGTTTGGAAATGGTGGATTGAGTAACATTCAATGTCTCTGCCAATTATTTCAACATATGAGTTGATCTAATAATAATGCTTGCAAATCTGCATCTTCAAACTTTTTCGGCTATCCTGGACACTCCTTGTCTTTTATATCAAAATCGCCACTTTTAAAGGGTTTAAACCATCGTTCACAAGTTTTTTGGATTAAAGCATGTTCACCATAAGCTTCAACCCACAACAGATAACTTTTAGCAGCCGTTTTCTTCTAATGAAAGAAGGTTATTAAACTTCCCCGCAAAACGTCATATTCTGGCACATAATTCGACATATTCAAAGCTATGAAAAAGTATGTTTTTGCACAATGACAATTAACGAACGAACTGGCTTTTGATGGCTTATGTTTATCCGCCAAAACGCCATAGACCAACAAATGTATAGCCTATACCAACAAATGTATTAGTAACGCCATCTCTTCCTAAAATCGATATTATTAACCGAAACACCTATTAAATAATCCACGTAGTCGAATAACAAAACCAAAACTTCCTACGAACGGTGACGAATTGATAAATTTGGATCTTCATCAACAATGCCAGCAATAGCGGCGATATTTTTTTCGGAACGCAGTTTTTTGTCTTGTTTTTGTTTTAATATTGAGCAGCTTGAAATGCCTTCGGAATTTGTCGATAATTTGGCATATACATCAAGAAGTTCAAATCCACGTAGTGCTCCATACGTTCGGGTTGGCTGTTCTGTAGTGCAGATGTGCAAGTTTCTTTATGGATAATTACACATTAAATTAAAACAGTGGCATTGTTGTAATCAACATTTAAACAAATAATTCAATTATTGGAATTCAATGTGAATTTAGGCGAAAACATTCAAATCATTCGGCGCCTCATAAAGCGACAATTTATGGTTTATTTAAGTAATTTTAAGAATTCGGAACAGCTGGGATAGGGCTCGCATCGGAGGTCCATAGACACTTTAACTTTTGGTTTCTAAGCTAGCCCTTGGGCTCTTACATATTTTACTTGAGATTGTTTCCCCGAACCAGAGCTGGATTTTTTGTTCGATTTGGGGCCTCCCGTTGGCCCAGGAAGTTAGTGCAAAATTTCGGCGTTTGTCGAATAGGGTCATGTTGAAGTTCAGGCGAACTTCATGGAGGTTAATCTGACGACTTTTGCCTCATCGGAAAATAGAAACGAGATAGCCTAAATGCCGGTCAAGCTGATGGATCGACCCGCATTTGGCCTGGCAGGGTTTTGTCTCATTCGAAAATGGAGGGAGGATTGCCAATATGCTGATCGATTTTCGATCATTCAATTTTCAATACATTTTCAAAAATTAATTAAGACAAAATTTAAAGACGACATAAGCATATTTATAGAAAAAAAAATCTGCGTTGTTTCTTTTAAAAGTTATAAATAATTAAAAAGGTAGCGTGACACTTGCCCCCCAAGTTATTTCTGTATCAGGCTAAAAACTTTTCGAACTATCCCCGAAGTCATATTGGGTTGTCATAATACAAAAATAATATAACGTTAACATTTATGAACCATATGGTGAGCAAATCTTAAAATTATCAGGACACACCAAAATAGGCTAAGCAGTTTCAGTAATGACAATCACATATGCCATCTTTTTAGCATTGAAGCACCTCATGTATATTTACATAATACAGAATATCTCAGATAAATTAAAACTTTCTAATAACAAAAAGATCCGAGATAAGCTGTACGTCTAAAATGTCGCAAGTTTAAGCAAATTAACGTAAATAAGACAATAGTTAAAGTGGATGTCTGCTAATTAGCATTATGCAAACAGCAATGATCCATTATATCAAATAACCAACATGCAACCTTGTGAATTTTAAGATGATGTCATAGGCTTGGAGCAAAATTGTTTATGTTGATTTGTAAAATATTAGTTCAAAGTATCATTGTTCTAAACTTCTAACACAAGTAATTCACAGAATAGTCATTACATTTCGAGATACAAGAAAGTTACAAACTTTTTATACAAAAACAATATTTTTTTTATAAAATGAACGATTTTTTTAAATTGATTATTTCATCCTACGAATATTGTCATCAGTGATGACAAGTTACACAGTGTTAAATTGCGAGAATAAGACTATATTTAAGAATTTATATATATATATATATATATATATATATATATATATATATATATATATATATATATATACAGCTATGTGCAAAAGTATTAGGGACTCTTAGAAAAACCCGCCATTATAAAAACGATAGAAATTCAGGCCAAATATTTATCTTCATTGGTTAATTTGGCGGGTACAAAAGGGCAACAAAGGGGCTTAAAATGTGGGTTTTATGACTTATTAAAATGGTATTTTTATTATATCTCTGCGAATCGGCCATTTTATAATATCATGTCTTAGTTCTATAAAGACATTGTAACCTGGAGGACACGTCCCCCTCTGGTCGACGAGGACCACCTTAAACCACTCTTTAAGGAGGACGGTCGTCAAACATGTTTATAATTGGCCGAGAAAATGGACTGCGACCTTGCAACAATCTCCCGGCATCTTCAATCTATGGAATTTACTAAAAAATTGTGAACTTGGGTGCTATACAAACTAATCGATGACAACAAGGAAAATCGCCGCAAAAGCTGCCCAAAATCTCGGCTGACACCGAGCAACACGCGGTCGCAAGGAACGATTCTTGTATAGAATAAGGAAATAAGAAATGGTGTCTCTACGTTAATATGAAGCAAAGGAAGGAGTGGGCGGCCACAGGAAACACGCCAAAGCCGAGAGTTAAGCAAGATTTCCAGCCCAAGAAGACCATGATCTGCGTTTGGTTTGGTTTGCAAAGCCATATTGTCCCATAACAATGCACGACCCCACACAGTAAACATCGTCAAGGAGGTTCTGAATGATCTCGAATGGGACGTTCATCATCCGCCGAAGTGTCCATATCTTGCGCCAACCCATTATTAGCAGAAGAGGTAATCGGTTGGATTATTACCTCTTCCGCTCGCTGTCCAACCAAATGAGGGACGTAACAGCTCCATCACGCTGGAACCCGCGTTAAAGTATACTCGATTAGTTTTTGCTTATTTTTGCCTACAAACGATGCTAATAAATGTAGTATAGTTTATTTTTTTGTAGTGTCAGTAATTATACAGGAAAAACAATAGATATTGTTCAAGATAGTAAATATTGATAATAATACGAAAAAGAGGAATGAAATCAGTGTTAAATTGTAGTTTGTTGTAGTCACAAGAATTTTTTTTTATTCTATTTATGTAAATAAATTTCGGATAAAATCGAAAATAACGAAGTTAAAACCACCCTAACTCAGAAACTCCAAATGATATAAATGTTTGTAGTAGTACGCGTATATTTGCAGTGACTCTTAAACTTTTGTTTACAAAACAAACTAAGGTGGAAGACGTTGTAGAGCATACTGCACAACTGAAACGGAACTAGGCAGGACATGTCACCCAAAGAACAGTCCCTTGGATGAAGACCCAGAACCGAACAAAGATTTAGCGGCAGATCGAACACGAGATGGACGGACCACATAAAACGAATAGCTCCTCTCTGCCGGATGAGAGAAGCAGAGAACAGAAAGGCGTTGCATGAAAAGTAGGAGGCTTACACCCAGCAGTGGATCGACATAGGCAGATAAAGATATACACAGGTTTTTTGTTGCTTAGTCGATATTTTTTTCATTGTTGAGCACAGATGTGCATTACCCTTTTCAGATGAACATAATCTCATAAAGGCCTGATAAGGATCATATATTGTTTCTTGAACAAATGCCCTTTCGAAAGAAATTCTGAGCCTGATTCCGAATCTTGTTGGCTGGTTTGCATATTAAATTAATAAACCCACGTCTTGCCACATGTTATGATGTATCTCATAAATGTAGATTCTGAATTTTTTCTTTCAAGCATGTTTTTAGTAACCTATTTATGATGCTCGGTATAAAGAAAATTGCGGCCGTGCCGCGAAGCGTTTCATACCAAAACATCAATTAAAATGGTACAAACGGATGCATGAGTCATGTTACATCCTGAGTCATTTATCTTAAAATTGAATGGCGTTTTTCTATCACAATTTTCCTTCACTTTGTCGAAATATACATCAATCGAAGAAGAATGCTATGCCTATCGAAAATACGATAAATCTGACTCACTGTGGGTTTTCTCCACCATTTTCAACGACTTAGCACAATGAATTTCATTGGCAATCCAAAATTTGAGTACACAAATTCGTGATCAACTCATCAATGTATCAGTATGCTTTAGTCATATTTCACCTCTTTTAGACATGGACCACCTTTACTAAAGTATATCTCCTCTATTTGGGGCACTGATACAACCAAATCTATTTTAAATTAATTAAATTTGGTTTTGCGAAGTCTAGACAATAATGAATACCTCAAAATATATATAAAATAACCCTCCTATAAGAATTCTCTTAATAAAATTTTCTTTGGTATTCATGTTCTATAAATGTATACTATTATATTACTAATTTAATATATAAATCGAAAGGAAAACACGAAATATTACATGATCGGTGAAAATGTAATATAACAAAACATAGAATATAACTTAACTCCTTGACAATTAATTTGCAAATTAGTTTGGACTTACCGAACTTAAAAAACAACACACATATAATTATACTATTTAAAGGTCATGCTTACCAAATTTAATAATAACAGTACATGAATTAATTTACTAATATAGATATAGTAAAGTTTTTGTTAAATTTTGACTACAATATTTTTGCTCCAAGATCCCGTTTTTACTTAAAAACGCTAATGCTACTTTAGCAAAAGATTACTGTAGCATCATTAGAGTAATTGTAGTGATAATAATAAATATCTATTATGAGAACCAATGTTCGACATGGTTTTCCTACGTTAATATACAATAGCAACCGAAATTTGGAATTAGCCAATTTTCTTCATACATTTAACAAAAACATCAGTAGTCATTCACTCTGTTAAAAAATTTAGCAATATCTGACCTCTGTATGAAGGACTTAGTGAATGACAAAACAGTTAGTGAATGAAAAAAAAATATGAATTTGAAATAAAGATGTACATTACATTCTTATTAGGAAACAAAAACTAACTAAAATGTTAAGACAGGAAAAGATATGAACGATCCAAAACACAGTTCTGGTTCTAAGTTTAAAGAATAAATATGAAATGAAAGGCATGAAAATTTAGTGGTGGTTACTATTGTTAAGACATATATTTTCTGTTGCCTTAAAAATACATGTGCGGAGGGCTAAAAAGCACAAACTCTACACTATAGATCAGTGGATTAAGGTTCTTTAGACAGATAAATTAATGTCTCAAATTTTTTGGATAGAGATGAGGATGCAGATAACAAGCAAACATTTAATGAAAAAATCAAATAAATACTAGTAATACTTGAGAGAGGATTAAAAGAACAAATGGACAAATTAAAAACAGAAAAGCACCAAGGTGAGTTGAAATACATAATGAACGTCTGAAATATAGAGACAACAATATTCAAACTCAAAGCATTAGTAGCAATTCAAACTCTTCAACAATATAACAACGACTAGAAAACTCTAAATTATGTTAAAGGGGACAAGAAAACTTATTACTGCCCATTTATTAAAATGGAAAGAAATGGAAATATCTTTTTCAGGAACATGGGATCTTTGTTTTTTTTTATATAGTAGATTTTGACAAACTTCTGATCTAGCCGGCAAATCTTGTGGCAATAAATTTTAAATAGGCGAAAAATGGTAGGGAGACAATTTTTCTTTATGGAGAACTGTTGAAACGGTAGATTTGCTAGTTCCTGTAGATGCCTCCAAGCGCCAAACGGTTCGCGACACTAACCAAAATGTCCTCTTCTTGTTCTACCGTTATATGTTCTGGTAGTAATTTACTTGTGCATAAACGTAGAGCATAGCCCTTAAATTTTAATTAGGAAACTGATTAAATCTGGGCATTTTTTTACAAGTTATTTAATACCTACTCAAGATTGGAGAAACTTGTTTCCACCAAGATGATGACAAGATGTGCAATGAAATATTCGAACATGAATATCTCGCAAATGGCGTAAAATATAGATATTGACCAAGGGTACCGTTTTTAAGTGGAAATTAGGACTCTTCTCTATTTTGAAGTCAAAATATTCCCAGCTTTATAGGATAAAAAAATATGAGCGAGTTAAAACATCTCAAAGTAGGTAGCAAGCGCCCTCTAGGAACTAGGCTCAAACTAGTACTAAATTTGGGTTTATCGCCTTGCCTTTGAAAACCCACAACCGTTTTTAAGTTATCTCAATTTTTTGAAAATTGAGTTTCACTTTCAGCATCATGTAACCTTTTAATGACATCACCCCCTAAACTTTTTTGTCACCTAATATAAAAAATCAAGTCTACAAGTTGAACAAAGATGGCAAAAACATAAGTTCATGTACATTTGATCATACTGTATATCATGAATTTGGGAAATGTCGATGATTGATAAATATGTAGTTAAATAAATTTTGTATAAAAGTTAAAATGATATGAAAATTAAAACTGTTGAAAACAGCCTGTTATGAAAAAAGCCAAAAAACCAAAAATACTATTTACCTTCTACCATAGACAGGGCGAGCAATAAGAGAAACAGAAAAATATAAATTAATAACAATAATTTAGTATAATAACTATTTACACATTGTGTTTCAAATAATTGCTTAGTGTATTATTGAAATCCAATACAGAAGATATAAAGTTAAAAATTCTTATAGTTCTATTAAGTATAAATGATGCTCTTATGAATTTGTTCCATTGAGAAATGTGCTATTTAATAACCTATATTAATGATAACTAATTATTTCCATTATTAATAATATATAATAAAATATTTAATGATAGCATGTTTAAATATGACAGCAGCACTTTAGATAAATTAAAAATAGTACTCTCAAACTTTAGCATCATGTAGTTACTGATAAAGTAAATGACAAATAATTATCTGGAAAATAATAATACAATCTCACCATTTTTATCTTTACAAAATTATGCACAAAAATAAAAATATATAATTTATATTGGGTTAAACCTGGATATTTAAATATGTTTAAATATGCAACAAATTTTAATACAAAACACACTGTGTATCATGTTTATAACTAATTATGTTAATGTAAATTTAGATATACTTCACCTCAATAAACAATAAAGAAAGTTATTGGAGTATATTAAGTATTAAGTTACAATATGTTAAAAAATACCTTAACCCACAACTAAATAGTTTTGTCTTTACCAAAACTCTCTTTATTAAAAAAAATAGCAAAGAAAGCACTTTTTCTTACCAGTTTTTTTTCCATTTTTGTTTTTATATCCCTGGCTAATGTAAAGAATGCCTCTTCTACTCTAATACTTGCTTTAGCACTGGTTTCTATAAATTTGATACCGTATTCAATAGCTAATTGTTCACCCCTTTCTTTTGATACTTGTCGTTTTTCCTCAAGTTCACATTTATTTCCTAGAAAAAGTATACATCGTTAGCAAATCAAATGTCACTAGAGATTAAATGTCAATGATACCTAATAGCATCTTTTCTACATCAGCAGAGGCATTTTCTTCAATATTTCTTATCCAATTCTTAATATTTTCAAAACTTTTTTCATTTGTAATGTCATAAACCAACATAATTCCCATAGCTCCTCTATAATAAGCTGTTGTTATTGTTCTAAATCTTTCTTGGCCAGCTGTATCCCTTAAAAATAATATATATAAATTAATTAATTTTCAGTGATGCCATTTAATATTATGTTGCCTTACCATATTTGCAACTTTATTTTCTTGCCGTCTAAATCTATAGTCCTTATTTTAAAATCAATTCCTAAAATAAATTTTTTTTCAATTTGATTTTTTTTACATAAAAAATGTATCAACAATATATGACACATTTTTTAAAATTCAATATAACACGTAAGTCTTAACATTCTACTATACAACATAAAAAAAATATAAATGGTAATTAAACAAGTCATTAAATTAGTTAATTTCCAAAAACTTATTAGTCATCAGTTCATAGTATATTGAAAAAGATGAATTTTCGCTGAAGCTTCTATTCAATAGGATCTAAATAATAAAAATATATATATATATATATATATATATATATATATATATATATATATATATATATATATATATATATATATATATATATATATATATATATATATATATATATATATATATATATATACTCATTAGCTGGGTCACATAGTTTTAGTTGTTTTATTTTGGTTGAAATAGGTGTGGTTATACAAAAAAAAAAGACAATATATTTCCAACGTTCAACAAATACGACAAACTATAACCCATACGGAAATAACCAAATAAATGGAAAGTTCACAGGTTGTAAAAAATAAAACTTAGCTTACTCACCTATGGTTGAAATAAAGGTTGTGTTAAAGGCGTCTTCTGAAAAACGAAATAACACACAAGTTTTTCCAACACCAGAATCACCAATAAGTAATAATTTGAATAAGTAATCGTATGTTTTGGCCATGTTTATTTCAATTAAGCTCTTTAATTTCAGTACTTGTTTTCTAGGAGAAATTAATTATACACTGAACTTTTTACGTTTACAAGTAATAACGTCAATTGTCAAAGTGACAAAGAAGTAATTTAAATAATAAAATTACTAAATTCAATGTTACCATACAACTGTTTTTATTTCACTATATATAGTTGGTAAATTATTATATATCAATGATATATTCATAGTTGCCATTTCACCTACATGATAAAGCAAATAAAGAAAAAATACTCTAATTTTAAAAATCAAATACAATATTTTCATAGGTTTGTACTTTAATGGCTTTTGTAGAAACAAGATATAAAGACTAAAATAATTCAACATTCAGAATAACCAATAGGAGTTATAAAGATGTATATTAAAAATTTAAATATCTGGTAATTATATTACCGTTAGGTTGGTAATTTTGAATAACTTGTGAATTGACATTAGATTGACAGGTCTTTTAGCTCATAGAAAGCTCGTGTACGAGTACGTTTCTTATTTAGAAAGAAATAAACTGAGAATAATATGGGTTTCCAGAATATTTGGTATTCTCATCCCCGTAAATATGGCCAAGGATCAAGATCCTGGTAAGTATTTAAGGTTAAGTTTTGAGAAGTTAAGACTACAAGTTGAAAATCAAGCTTGGTGATATTAGGTTAGAGTTGCCCACGTTGTTTCTAGTTATTACAATGTACTAGAGGTTTAATAATTATATTTCTCATTTAGCCGAGCTTGTTCAAACAGACATGGATTAATCCGCAAATATGGTTTGAATCTATGCCGCCAATGTTTCAGAGAATATGCTGCTGACATTGGATTCAAAAAGGTAAGTGAATATAGCTAGTTTCTAGAATTAGATGATTGTATTCATTTTATATTTTTGTTTCAGCTTGATTAAATGGTTTGCTTCTTCTCTCAGACAAAGAAAAAATGATGATTTAGGTTTAATACCATATTATTTTTTTTATTGTTTTTAAGGTAATACAGTAAACTAATAATAAAAATAGTTGTTTTAAAACCCTCAACCAAAAATTAATGTCTCATGACTATATTATAAACATTGTATGTTTAGAATAAATGAAAGTATACAAAGCACCTATTAAGTCTTAGAACTGGCATGGAATTTTTGGTATACATCTATTTTAACACATTGATTTGTACTGATATATGAATGAAGTTAAACTCTTTTGTAGCTTTGCGAATCAGTATATACTTTTGGAAAGGTATATGGAGAGTTAGGTATTATTTTGTTTATGGTGCCAGTTGCAAACTGTGTGAAAGCAGCATATAGTTTCAACAAAAACAATTTTATGATTGAACAACTGTTAAGAGGTTTGATTAAAAAAAATGTAATGTGATAAAAAAATATTTCTATATTTTTGGCATGCTTAATAAATAATGTATTTACAATGTACATTAATGTCAATTTCATGATATTCTTTCTATAAATTTTCTTGCTGCATCTTCTGGTATGATTCTCTAAAAAAAAAAGTTATAACATAATTACTACTTATATCTAAGATTTAATTACCTGTCCGACATCAGCAACTAAAGCTAAAAGAGATCTTCTTGGTGGTCTACAATACTTTTTTCCTTTTTCTTGGCAGCATAGATTTGGAAAACAGTCTAAAGGATTTTGGCAGGGCTTAGGATGAAGATCTAAATAGGTAGGAGGTGGAGGTGTACATTGCATATATCCTGTTATTATTTTCAGAGCTAAAAAGTGGATATATTATCATAGTATATTTCTAAATCAAAATACAAGTTTTAAGTTGCCCAGGAATTAATGCAACATCTTTGACAGCGAATTGTAATCAAAATAACAATCCTTAAAGTTAAAACAATCTTGACAATAGGAAGCAAGTTTCCCGTAGCACACAACTGACTGTGTTTTGAAGGTTGTAAACTCATTGAGGATATTTTCAAAGCAAGTTTTCAGGAGACTTGAGATTGGCCAGTGTTTTTGTGAGGGGTCTGGCAAATATGGACTTATCAAGGGGAAGAATTAAAAATATTTTATTTGGAAATTACAGATTTTTTACTTTTATTCAAAAGGATGATCTTCAGGGTATATTTTATTCACTTTAACATTTTTAAAAGTAACATTGTAACTTCCTGGTTATTTGGGCTTATGATACTACAGTAACAGTTCAGTTCACACATAGGCCATGTCAGCCCTCTATGATTTCTGGGGTAAAATTTGGTTTGAAATGTAGCGAAAGCTACACTACATTTAGTGAACAAATCAATTACCACAGGTGCAACAAAATACACAAATATACTATCAAAATCCTTATATATGAAGTTTAACAAAGTCAAGTGTGGCAAACAAGAATATATTATTATTATTATTGCGCTTAGCAACAAGAATATACGAGGGTCGATCGAGAAGTGGGCTGCTAGGCAAAGAAACCAAAAAGATTTTGAGATTTTCTTTTTTTTTTAAGTGTAGTTACCATGCCATTCAATACATCAAGGCCAATAACATTCTAACTGTTTTATTTCTCAGTATAATGCGATTTGTTCAACTTTATAAAATAAGAGGTTGACTCAGCTTTGACCTCACCATTTAAAGTGAGTCTTCATTCACATGGCAGCACTTTGAAGCATAGAACGTGGAGTTTTGCAGCAACCATCGAAGATGTGTGAGAAGGTGGTATCCTAGTAAAGAGCCTTTCCTTTTTAGGCATATGTGGGCGTTTAGCCTGAACAACAATCTTCAATTGAACCAGTACTAAAGTGTACTACTTCTTGGTGATGCCTTTTGCCAGATAATCTATGAGCATCACACAACGAGAATCTGAGAAAACTGTAGCCATAACTTGTTCTGCATATGGAACTTGTTTTGTTCTCTTTGACGCACTTTCACCTGCTCACATTCACTGTTTGGACTGTTCCTTCAAGTCTGGTGTGCAATGGTGAACACGTCATTTACTGTTATAATATGTTGAAGACGCTCAGCCGAATAGCATTTATATAAATCCAAAAACTCTTTCGAGTGCGCTTTAGTCGACTTTTGTAAAATGTAGTGGACGCGGTCTTGCAAGATGTTTACAAGCAATGTGTTTGCAAGATGTTTACAATATTTGCAAGCTTACGTACCTTTAGTCGATGATCATTTAATATAACATTGTGGATTTTTGTAATGATTTTTTTGGGCGTTGATAATCTTCAATACTTTTTTATCGTCAAAACAAGAAGAATCTTTTAAAATGGAATGTAACTCTTTTTGTATGTCCACCGGGGTCAAACTCCCAAAACTGCAACTAAATGCACGTGTATGAAACCTCGCAGCCTCTTAGTCATTTGGTAATTCTTCTGCCATCTCAGGTCGAGAGCCATTAGAACCAGTTTAAAACTGAGTTTAAGAAGAATACCTTAAAGGTCCGGAAACAAATACCACTAGAAGTAATATATGTAGTTATTCCCGCAGCCAATATTAAGGACATTAAGTACATTGTTGCTCATTTGACAAAAATAATATCTGAAATCCTTTGTTTCGTATATTTTAGAGGCTTAAGGTTTATTTGAGAATATTATTTAAAATAAAGTCATTTACTAACTAAACTTACTTGTGTAAGTATTCATTAAACAGTTTTGAGAGATTTAATTTATTTCAAAAATGTGTAGACAAACACGAATGGAGAAGCACAATTTGAACTCGTATGGATGCATCTGGCGTAAGCCAAATTTTTATTTGCAACACAAACTCTATAAGGAATATTAATGAGTTTCAAATGTAACTGCCGGTTTGGTCAAATTCCATGATTTTCGGCGAGATCGGCACAGAAAATAGCTTCGCAGTCACAATAGATGAAGAGTGCCATAAATTTAAAAAAACTGCTATAAAGACTTGCTCCCAATCAAAATTATTGATCGGTATTAATGCAACTTAATAGACGCATTTAATTTGTTGCGAAAGAAGAAAAGAATGATGAAATGGGCCATAAGAAGAAAATAATGAGATGGTGATTGAAGCGTGCTGGTGGCTTTTTGCTTAAAATAATTATCAGGAGTTGTGTGGGTCACCAACTGGTTAATGCAGCTTTTGTTCATCCTGAACTGGTGAAACAACAACAAAAAAGAAAAAAGGCGCCCAGCAAAAAACCTCGTTAAGGCAACCGTATTAACAAGTTCAATTAGTTAGATCTATAAATATACATGAACTAAACTGTTTTTTATTTAAGTTTTTTTGCACCTGACTCAAAATTGCAATAGAATAGATGAACTTTTAAAGGGTAAACAACGCTTTTGTCTTTGGAGGTTTATAAAAATATTTGAAAACAAAGGAAGATATGTGAATAATATTGTACTATTTTGTTTTATGTACCTGTGACTATAATAAATTGTATATTTATTATATTGTTATTATTACAATGTTAGAGGTGCATCAGCAACTAAGGTTATTTGGCGATTACAGGTCCAGCATCAGAGGACCTACCGCTTAACGTGGCTTCCAAACTATAGCCATCAAAATACAGCTACTGATGCATACCCGCCGGGCTATCAATCCTTGGACCAACGAAGAATACCTCTCAGAAGGCATCCAGCATTGCCAATTCTCGAACTGGCGCGTCTGAGTGTTGGTTTCTTTACAGATTTTGTACCCTTGTCAAAATATTCACAAAAATCAATCACACTACAACACATCACAAACAACCACAGGGACAACGGGAGTCAAACCCGCTACCCGGGCTACCGTGTTAAAGCGACCGGTTGTTATATAGGGTAATTTTTTTATTACATCCGAACTTTACATTCAAATAAAATAACAATCAAATTAGATGCTTGAATGCCTTGAAACTATTTGTTTTATGTGAAATAATATTCAATGACATTAATATTTGAAAAAAAAATCGGATAAATATCTACCGCGGCTACTTCTAAGAAAGCGGATTCTGTCAATCCAATTTCCGGCAACAATTGAGGTTTTATGTCCGCAATGGCCCGAGTTATGTTGGTTTCCAAGGCGTCAATAGTTGCTGGTTTATAGGTATAGACTAATAGATTTAATATATCCCCAAAGAAAATAATCTAAAGGCGTTAAATTACATGGCCTTGGTGGCCAATTAACAGGTGCATTCCTCGAAATAATTTTCCACCGAATTGTTCCCTCAATAAATCGATTGTTGCGTCGGCTGTATAACATATGGAGCCGTCGGCCTCTTGGAACCACATCTCTTAACCAATACTACTTAAATTAGGGAACAAAGCCCAACTTCTTGTGAATGGCGAGGAATTGATAAACTTGGATCTTCATCTACACTACCAGCAACAGTGTCGATATTTTTTTTCGGAACGCACAGTTTTTTATCTTGTTTTTGTTTTAATATCGAGCAGCATGAAATGCCTTCTGAATTCGTCGTTAATTCGGTGAATACATCATGAACTTCAAATACACGAAGTTATCTATAAGTTTGGCGCACAGAACATTGATTTTGATGACGCTTTGCCAGGCCATTGAGACACAGATGTACAGGCTTGTGCACAAACGTACAGTTCATTTGACAGCGAATACTATCGGAAATTTGACCACACTAAAAAAATCACCCTTTATACCACCTCACTGTAAATATAGTAAGTTGTTTACTGATACTATACAGAAAATGAAAAAATACAATATGTCTTGGAATTATTTAAAATGTTCAAATATCTGAAAAAAACATGCATTCATTTCTGGATAACATTATAAAACCATATCTCAACGAATTATAATTTTTGAATTATTTACGTTCTAACACTGGTGATGGTAATGGGAGAGTATCCCAAACAGGTATAGGAGTTCGACAATATCTTGCTCTTTCTCCATTTTGTAATGTTTCGCCACAACAAATTCTGGGTGAACATTCGTCATCAGTTATACACTCTTGTATGTCAGATAGTTCTGCTAAAGGGTTTACTGGACATTTTCTCTGAATGATACCAAATAGTAAGGCTAAAAGGTGCAATATTTTGCATAAAATTTGCATATTTGCAATATTTTGTATAAAAAGAATTTTAACTTACGTTCATGTGGTGGTTCAGCTTTTGGTGGTATGATTCCTTTGAGACATCGATTTCCGCAGCATAGCATATCACGTCCTAACAATTGACAGTGGTTCGTCATACCGCATGGAAATGAGAAGAATGGTTTAGGAGCATTTTTCGATGGACATACATATGGAGATACTTTCTTAGGTTTCTTCGTTACATCATAATTATTTTCTTCATTTCCTTCATTCTTTATTTCTTTTACATCTTGTTCTCTTTTTATAATCGAAATGGTTTTATTATGAAATTTTGTTTGTTTAGTTTTAATAGTCTCTTTGAAATTTAACGCATTTTTTCCTGAAAAACATTTTCATAAAAGTTAAGAACAAGTTTTGAATTATATGAAAATTTGTTTATATTTAACTGTTTCAAGGCGATTATGTTGTATAACTTAACATTATTTTTCGAGTATACTGAACGTAGTTGAATAGTGCTCATGATCTAGTTTGAAGGAATGTAAAAATAAGAACTATAAAAAATCTTGGTATAAATTGCTTGGAAACCTTCACGCATAATTAAGCTCTACGTGGTTTAATAGATCTGCCGACAATTTACGAAGAGAATGTTGCTCAAATCAAAATGTATCGGGATTGTGTGGTTTCACCAGCTCTGTATAATTACGTCAATAGATTCGTTAGCGGTTTGGATTGGTAGGAATATTATTGGCATATATTTAAAATATCATAGTGTTACTAATATTAGTTGATGAATAATCTCTTCATTGATTAAAAATATATTGTTCATACGACATTTATGACATCAAATTATCGTTCTTTTTATTGATCACTTTATAGAAGAAAAATAGGAAATACACTTTTGGCTTTGGACAACAAATGTATGTGAAGAACAAGAATTTTTTAATCTTACAAAATGTTAAACGAAGACACAGTATCCCTTGTAGAGAGAAATTCGATTAATACGTCAATACAATCAAAGATTTTGTATTCAATAAATTATTTTGGTACAGATGTACCAAGCAGTTACAACTCCTAATGTCTATCATAAATTTTGGTATATAGACCAGAGAGGATATTTCTAAGTAAAAAATATGGTACAAGTGGCCGAAATGAAGATCCTAAGAACTATATTATGTAAGGTCAGGAGATATCGTGTGAAGCACCGAATAAACAAGTACATGATCTGGATGGTAAACAAGAAACTATCTCGAATTTTTTTAAGGTTGACCCATGATGGGCGACGTCAAATCATCGCCATCATGTGGAGGGGCACTGGCGTGCAGTGGCCGATGTTTTAGCTGATGGTGGCGGAGGATGGCTTTGGGATCGCTTTTTGTCGCCACGTTAAAAGAGAATCAGCATGCGCAAGCGATGTGTGCAGTGATTTCCACTGTTGGTGCGTCCACTCAGCGGTCCATGTTTCACCAGTTGAAGCATACTCTATGAAATTTAAACACGAAAGACAATATCTGCTAAATGACCACCTCTTATGTTCACATATGTTCGCTCTTTTGTCAAAGTTTTGGATGACATTTTGGCATAACCGTGACTCTATCTCACCAATGACTCGAATAATTTCATCCTTTAGTTCAGGAATCGATTGTGGATTGTTCTTATAGACCTGGCTTTTAATGTAATCCCAAAGAAACTAATCCAACGGTATCAAATTACATGATCTTGGTGGGCAATTAACATCACCGTTTCATGCACTAACTCGTCCAGAAAATCTCAATAAATCAATTGTTTCATTAGTAGGGTGAGGTGTAGCGTTAGTAATATAGGTTGTAATACAATTGTAGGTTAGTAATATCAATATTATTCAATTCAGACCACACACATTTACTTATCATCTCACAAAATTCACAGTTTCAGCTTCACCAGCAGATTCTGAAAGATATACGGTCCAATTACACCTTCTGACCATAATGCACGCCAAACAGTGAGTCGTTTAGGATGCAAAGGTTTCTCATGAATCAATTGTGACGTTCCTCACCTCAAATGAGACAATTTTGTTTATTAACATAGCCACCAATTTTAAAATGTGCTTTATCTAAAAAGTTGATGAGATGATTTAGAAAAATCATCTGTTTGTTCTTTGATCCAATTGATAACTGCACGGCACGGTTTTAATGATCCAGTGGCTTCAGTTCCTGTTGAACCTTATATGCCTTCAGAGCTAAATAAATCCTTTAGTAAAATACGCCATATTGTGGATTCACTTAGTCCAAACTATTGTGATCGTCGACTAATGGAAATTTCTGGATCTTTACACTTTCACGTACCAAATCAATATGCTTTTCTTTTATCATCCACCAAACTAGTATATTGAAATTTTTGAACAATTCGATTGATAGTGCTTTCAGATGGACAATTGTGCAAACCTTAAATATTACGTAATTTACCTAAAAACATTTTTCGCTGAATGTCCATTTTCATAAAATAATTCAACAATTTTAATGCGTTGTATTGGGTACGACTCCATTTTTAGAAATGTCATACATTACCCTTATAAAATGAGACTAGCCCTAGGTAACATAATTAAGATTTGTATTTATATATAATAGTTTATTTAATGTTGTATATATCTGAAATAAAGGTAAAGGCGCTAACCTCGCATCAGTGCCTGACGCTGCACGGAAAGAAGGGTAACAACCAAAATAATAACGAAAACGAGGAGTCGACGTTAAGAAGTCGTCGACAGGTCTGTTCTAGCAAGGTTTTCAAACGGTTTGAAACCAGTTTGACGGATTAATTAACTGCGCATGTTCGTCCCTAAACTTGGTTGCAAACGGTTTGAGATTTTTTTTTCTGCTAGAACGCTTATTTTGATTGACATTTCTCTGGATCGTGTCAAAGAATGTTGACGTATACGAATCGTATCTATACGTAAATATTCTTTGGTTAAGTCGCATTTGTTTATATTTGTATTTGAAAATAGTAAAGCGAACAACGTAGCTTTTTATCATAAAAATAATAAAGTTGGTTAAAATGGATAACATTGATGTTAACGGTGAGTATTTGTACCACATTTACTGTGAGTTTCTTTAAATATACGATTTTATATTTGTAGATATCTCAGAATTTGTTGTAATTTCGTCCCCTTCCAGCATAAGCAGTGTGTCTGTACCCGTACAGCAGTATTCTTGTGTACCGGCTGTACCCGTACAGTGGGGGCTTTCGACCTCAAAACCTTTATATATTACGCTGGAAGAGGAAGGAAATATTTTGAATTTGATGCAGAAATTAACGCCATTTTTAGCAAAAAAAAATATAAATCCAGAAATTTTACTCAGCCCATCAAGCTTATAACAACTAAATCATCTAATGAAGAAAGTTTGTAAGTTGCAAGTGAAATTGAAAATATTCAACCACACTTGGAATTCAAAGATGCAAATATATTTATTGAAAAAACATTAACAACTCCTGCAGATACACTGAAGAAAATAAAACTGATACAGATTACAAAGTATAAAAAGGATGTAACTATTGAACAAATGCTTTTAGATAGGAAGCACTATCAAGAAGAAAAACTGGAGCTAGAAAAAAACAAAATAGAACAAATTTTGCAGATTGAGAGAGAGAGAAGTTAGGATGTAAAAGAAAAAATAATATAAAAGAAAATTATACACTAGATAAAAAGAATGTCAAACCATTCAAAAGAAGTTTGTGTTTAGAAGTCTTCTAAAGGAGCTTTTAATTATAATTTCTATGCTGTTTTTAAAAATCAATTCTCTTTGACCTTAAATTATCCAAAATATAACAATATTAATGCTATCTTAGAACTTGTCAAGCTACAAAATTTCTGTGACCAGCAACATCCCTATTGATATTTTGATTGTCCTCCTCCTACTTATTAATTACAGGTATAAAAGAGTTTTCTATGTTTGGTAGAAATTCATCTCATATAGATAAATTGTGCAGTACATTGCAGGCCTGTTGCAATGTTTTTTTTTATATTAATGTAGTACAGCTGGCACCATATCTGTTTCAGTAAGCCAAAACAGTGTTCAATAACATAATGGGTTGTGGATAACTTTGAATTGAAATTTGTTTCTATGGCTGTAATAAGTTCTTCATGCAAGGATAGCCACTATCCCCGAGTAAATAGTGAAACTTATCTACCATTTCTGTACATAGAGGTAAATTTCTAAAAACCCTGCTGTCATAAACAGAGCCAGGATATCCACTAAAAATATCTCTTATCCTCAAATTATGATCACACACAGCTTGCATCTGAAAATAATTTTAAAAACAAACTTAAACCATTAAGCATGAAGGGTATCAGAAATGGAATATGAATATTGTTGAAATAGATTTATTAAAAGTTATATATCTTCCTCACTGAACTTACCTGGATGGAGTAAAAATATTTTCTATTTAAATATGAGTCTGGATCGATAGTAGGCTTATCAATTTTTATATGCGAGCCGTCAATAGCCTCAATCACACGTATACATCCGTTTTTCCTGAAATGCTTGAGGAAAAGTCTGCAGTTTTCCATGTTAACTCAGAAAAACAATAAAAATATAAAACACTTTATGAAATTTGCTTCTACATAACCAAACAATCCAAAATAAAAATAAATAAACGAACATTTCCAACTACTGCGCATGTCACAAACTAAATTGAACTGTTTGAACTAGTTTGCGAACGATTTTGTTGTTGCTAGAACATAAGACTGGTAGTCGGAATCCCGGATTTAATTTGCTAGAACGCGTACATTCATCTGAGCAGACTCTGGACGATTTGGAACCGTTTGAAATATTTGCTAGAACAAACCTGTCTGAGTAAGACAGCGATTCGGAATTGCCGACGATTTGTAATGGCAACTTGGTTTTATTGAAACAGTCCATAAGTAAATATAAAATATATTAAAAATACTCCCAATCGCAACAGTGATTCAGTCACAATCGACTGAGCATACCAAACAATAATATATAAGAAGGTATTCCAAATGTGTCAAGCAGTGCCGCCATCTCAAGTGTGTCCAAGGCATCAATTTAAACTTTTTATGGCGTGCCGACTTAAAAGTTTGAAGTTCAAATCCTCACCATTGTTATTAATTTCTGATAATTATTAAGTTGCAAGTTATTTTTTCAGTCCCTAGTGTATATTCGACGATATTCTGATTTCTTGGTTGTACTGTTGTATCTTTAGCGCAGAATATCGTTTACAGCTCTCAAAATGCATACAAGTACATGCGACCTTCAACTAAAACTCCTCGGAAATGAATATATTCAATTTATTGTTTTTTTAACAAGTATATTGATTTTTTAATGTCAATGTCATTGTCATTGTTATATAATTAGAGTTATTGCACGCTTTTTCAATTAAAAGACAAATGTGTATGATGTATGACTTACATTTTTTACTAATTATTTAACACTAGAGACGGAAAAAAAATAACTTGCAGCTTAATAATTATCAGAAATTAATAACAAAATAAGTTTAATACTATTTTTGAAAAAAAATAACAGTGGTAAGGATTTGAACCCCAAGCTGTCGGCACGCCATAAAAAGGTAAAATTGATATGTTGGACACACTTGAGATAGCGCCCCTTAGCCCTAGGGAAATTCACAACGCCGTATGTGTTTTATTCAAGAATTAAAAAAACCGCAATATACGTATACATAATACGGTTTAGTGGTCGGTGACAAGTCTTTGTAAGTTGGTAAGCAAAGACGCGATTCACGAAATCAAACACGTTTCGACAAAAATATGGGACCTTGTAATGACTTGTTTACAGAGCAAATGGACCGGCATAGCAAACAACCAAAGGCATACAAATTGATGCACGAAATCAGATCTATAAAAGGCAGGGATAGTTCTAAGAATATCTTATTATTTGTGTGTGTGTGAGTTGATTTTATAACTATCTATCTTTTATATTTAACTATTCTAATTTATATATCTATATCTAATTTATTTATTGATTGATTGGTCCGTTACTTTGTGATAGTTCATTTTTTGAAATGGAATAAAACAATTTTATATTTAGTTATCTACCACTTTTTTTTTTAAATTTGTGTGACTATAGTCTCGTAAAACGAATTTATATTCTCAAACACTACTTTAGTAGTACTTGGTAAAACCTTAGTTTTAAAGTATTGTTTGAGAATGTAAAATCGTTTTACGAAACTATAGCCACACAAATTTTAAAAAAGTGATAGATAACAAAGTATAAAATTGTTTTATTCCTTTTTATCTAATTTATTGAAACCGTGGCGAATTTTGTGTTTCAAAATATCTGAATTTAAGGAGAAATGACGCCTGTACAATGTTGAGTATTTAAAATGTGGGTTTACGCACTCTCCTACGAACTAATCATTACCTATATGTTTAATTTGCCAAAAAGTGTTTTGAAATGAAGCCATAAAGCCTTCCAGACTGTAAGAACATTTGAATAAAATGTATTCTGATAAAAAGGACAAACATTTATTCTATTTCAAGAACTGGAAAAGGAATATTTAAAACAACCAGCTATATCGAACTTTTTTGCGTCGTCTTCTAAACAAGATGATGATGGGCTACGAGCTTCATATATTTCATTGTTAATCGCAAAAACGGGAAAACCACCCGCAATTGGCGAGGAATTAATCTTGCCGGCAGTCTAAAAGGTAATAAAAACTGTCCATCATAAGACACTGTCAGATATTAGGAAAATTCCTCTGAGTAATAATTCAATGCAAAGAAGAAGCTAAAGACGCTGAAAGATGATTATACGATTACTTAAAGACTTTGCAAATCTACAAAACCCTCGAAGCCCTACTCTTATCATACGTTCGATTCATAAAAGAAGAACAAATGTATCAAGAGTTATTATTTGCTAAAAATTTAGAAACCGATGCAAAGCGAAAATTGGTATTTCATACCATGAACAAGTTTTTTCAAGATAAAAACATTCCTATTTGTAATATTTTGTCAGCTGCTATTGATGGTGCTCCAGCAATGATGGGGCGTCATAATGGTTTCATAGCGAATTTGAAACAAGCAGTACTAAATGTACTCGCTGTACGTTGTGTTATTCACCGTCAGCGTTGGGTTGCAATTAATCTGAAGGAACGCCTGCATACTTCGCTCCATTACGTTATTACAGCAGTCAATAAGATTAGAATCAATTCATTGAACGACATATTATTTGGCCAACTTTGTAGTGAAAAAAACGTCATAACTGCTTTTGTGGAAGAACTTCTTCTGTTGAAACGAAATCTAGGTAGAGGTGAATACCACTTTCCCACATTGTTAACACTCTCTGCAAATCAGGAAGATTTACTTAATTACTGGCTTCCTAACACTTGGACGTTCTTGATGCTGACTTTACGGAGCGATTCCAGGATATTTTAAGCATTAATATACCGAGTTGGGTTTTAGATCCTTTCGTAAATGCAGATACAGCAGAATCAGAAGAGGAATTCGTAGAACTCACAACTAACGAAGAACTAAAAGTAAAACTCAAAAATGGATACCGAGATTTCCAGCTTCAAACATCAATACCAGCTCTCTATCCTGGATTGTGGGCAATAGTATAAAAGTTTTTAATTGCATTTCCTTTATCGTATTTGACTGAGCGTGGATTCAGTGCAGTAGCTCGTTTACTGTCTAAGAAAGACTACACATCTCTGAGCGTGGCCATTTGCGACTGATGTTAAGGAAATTGGAACCCGATATTAACAAATTGTTAAGACTCTACCAGCTTCAAGCATCTTATTAATTTTTTATTTCTTATTGATTTTGGGTTTATTTTTAAATTTTTAATAAACAATTCTTTACTACATTTGTGGTATTTTTAATTAATTTATACTTTGTAATTCTTAAGAGATAGACAAATAAAATAGGTATAGATAATGCGCAACAATATTTTAAAATATGGGGTAATTAACTATTTTGGAAGATGAGGCGTGGATTTTTTTTTCTTGTAAAAGGGGCGGTTGTCCAGAAAAGGTTGGGAACTTCCAAGGTAGAACAACTGATCTAAGATCGAATTAGTTAGAAGAAGAAAAACATTCAACTCCTCCTACGGTCTTACCCATCACTGTAGACCGACGTCGGATTGAGTAAAAAAGTAACGATTTGCATATCTACGCAAATACACATAAAACTGATGTTATCCAAACGTGCAATCATAAAAATGTACTAGTAAGTCTAACCTTTCAGATGTGCAATTGAGTTGCACAATATCTTAGACAACTAGACAAACAACGGCGAATAGGAGGTAACCTGCACGGAAAAGTAAAACAAACGAGCTTATTTACCAATCAAATTTTATTAGCAAACACATTCATTAGTGTGAACATATGTATTTCTTTATGAAATTCATATATTTCATGATGACTTGCATGTTCACGCATTCGGTGTCTCGCACGGGTTATTTTCAAGGTTTGTACCGGCGTGTTTATATAGAATGAAGTATTATGGATCAATATTTTATACAAGAAAGCGAAATAGGTAGACATACCATTATTAGGATAGCAGTTCTCGGCGTGCGTTTCGTGTTAATGTTGGCATTCAATCTGAAACGCTCTTCGATAAATTACAAACATTAAAATATATAAGAATAGGTTTCTGCGGGCAATTTCAAAAAACGACGCAAAGTACTCCTAAGCTAAGTGGTTTTGTAATTAATATGAAAAAAACAGGTTTCAGTTTTCATGAAAATGGTGACAGGATTGGACATTGATGGTTATGATGACATAGGTAAGGTGGGTTATGGATCAATGTTATACAGGAATAGGAGATTCTGGTCCTCCAAGAAGCATCCAAGTTCGTGACGAATAGTATTTCTTACATAATTTCTTCTTACTCAGGAACAGGATGTTCAAAATTGGAAATATTTGAAACCAAAGACGGCTTGAGAGAGGGCGGGGTACTGAGTCAATCAACGACCGCTATTCAACATTATAAGGATGATATAATCAGAGATGTGCAAGATACCTCATAAAAAGATACAAAATACTTTTAAGAATGTATTTGAGATATCAGATACAAGATACTTTTGTTTTGTATCTTATATTTCAAATACCATTTTCAAAAGTATTTTGTATCTGATATCTCAAATACATGACTTAAAAGATACAAGATACTTTTAAGTAATGTATTTGATATATCAGATACAAGATATTTTTGGAAATGCAGATATGTACAAGATACCTCATAAAAAGTATCTGGGATACAAGATACAAGATACTTTTAAGTAATGTATTGGAGATATCAGATACAAGATACTTTTATTTTGTATCCTGTATTTCAAATACCATTTTCAAAAGTATCTTGTATCTGATATTTCAAATACATTACTAAAAAATATCTTGTATCTTTTTATGAGATATCTTGTGCATCTCTAGATATAATGAAAGAAATAAACGGAAAAGTAACAAAACTACCAACGAACATTACAATAAATCGAAATAAGATCAACCCGAGCTGGTTAAAATAAATAATTAAAGTCTAGAACAAATAAATATATTTAGGTGGTCTGTAACTAAAGTAATGAGACTGATTTTTTGGAAACACATGGAACATTGTTGACTGTATACTGTGCGTTTTGTCATACGGACGCTATTTGTGTTGTTTAGTGACTTGAAAATTTTATCTCAGTCAAAAAATGGAATAACCTTGTGAGAATTTTCGTGCCATGATTTACTACGACTTTCGACGTAGATTATCTCAACAACAATGCATCGATCAACTCACTTCGACTTTTGGCAATGAAACACCATCTAAAACCACTGTATATCACCGGTTTAGTTAATACAATCGTGGCCGTCGTTCCCTCACGGATCAATTTAACATCGACAATCTACAAAATCGATACGCGAACTGATAAAATAAGATCGTCATGATAACATCACTGATAAAATAAGATCGTAAGATTGAGGTAACCCTGGGCATTAGTATGACAAGCATACAAAATATTTCAGATGAACATTTAGCCGTTAAAAATATTTGTGCGCGTTGGCTTCTGCACAATTTGGCAATCGCTCAAAAATGGCTTCTTGTCGATTGGTGCAAAGAAATGCTCAAAAAATACAATCGTGGTGCGTCAAAAGCTGTGTATAACATCTACACTTGCGACGAATCTTGGATCTAGCGTATGAGCCCGAAAGTAAACAGCAGTCGACTATATGGTCTTCCAAAACAGTGAGCCAAACAACAAAAGTTGTTCGCGCAAGAAGCACTTTGAAGCAAATAGTCGCCTTTTTTTGGGATAAATGGGCATGTGGTTATAGTGTCACTAGAAAATCGTAGAATGGTCAATTCTGAATGGCACACAACCATTTGTTTGCCGGAAGGCTGTGAAGGAATAAGAAAAAACAACTAACGACGCAGGATCATTTTTCACCATAACAACGTGAGCTCTCGCACATCGGACCGAACAACTCAATATTTGACCGGTCAAGACATCACATTAATGGGTTATCCGCCGTACAGTCCTGATTTGATACCCAATGATTTCATTTTGTTCCCGTCCGTGAAGAATAAACTACGTGGTCAATAATTTTCTACGCCAGAAGAAGCAATTGATGCGTTCAAAATGCAGGTTTTGGAGATACCTCAATCGAAATGGAAAAAGTGCTACGAAAATTGGTTCAAAGATATGTAAAAAATCGCAGAGAATATTTTGAAAAACAATAAAACCATTTTTAATGATATTATTATTCCGGATACATAAATAGCAACCCTCGCGCATTGTCTCCTGCAAAGTAGTTATTTTGGGAAGCCACATAAAGCTGGAATACTGGAATTGATTCAGATGGCCTCCGGTCTTTTCAATTTTCTCCAATGTTCCAAAATTTTGTCCCTTCAGGTGAATTTTCAATCTCGGAAAAAGGAAAAAGTTCCAAGGGTCCAAGTCTGGCGAATAAGATAATAAGATAAATAATTTTAATGATAAATATTTGTTTTTATTTATTATTCCGGATACATAAATAGCAACCCTCGCGTATTGTCTCCTGCAAAGTAGTTATTTTGGGAAGCCACATAAAGCTGGAATACTGGAATTGATTCAGATGGCCTCCGGTCTTTTCAATTTTCTCCAATGTTCCAAAAGTTTGTCCCTTCAGGTGAATTTTCAATCTCGGAAAAAGGAAAAAGTTCCAAGGGTCCAAGTCTGACGAATAAGGGGACTGTGGAGCCATAGTGATGTTTTCACTTGGCAAAAACTCGGTAACCGAAATCGTTGCGTCGTAAGGTGCACTTTCATGATGCAGCATTAAGATGCTACTGATGTTTAGTCTCAAATGCAAAATGCTTTAGTTTCAGCTTTGAATCACACATTTATAATGGACGGTACCCTCGCAATTAAAAAAGCAAGTCGGTATGGTTTTGATCTTTCATTTGCTCGTTCTGGCCTTTTTTTTATTGTGATGAGGTTGGAGTCTGTCATTCCAAGCTCTGAGAAATTCCAGGCTTGGACAAAAATCCAAGACTCTTCACCAGTAATAACACGATTCAGAAAATCATGGTCATTTTAATTCGCCTCAAAAACTCAAGTCATGCCTCCTTCCTGTAGTCCTTTTAATCCTGCGAAAGGTTTCTCGGAACCATTTTGCGCGCAGATTTTCTTCGTCCCCAATTCATTGGTCAAAATCTGATGAACTATTGTGTGGTGATCATTCTCACCGACAATCAAAACGCACAAGATCCTGGATTCTGTGGATATTTTTATTACTTTTTGCAGTTGAAGGTCTTCCCCTGCAATGCTCATCGTCAGTCGAATCTCAGTTTTCTGAGAATGCCCTAAACTATCTGAAAACATGGGTCCTTGACAAAACACATTTTTCATTTCCGCACAGTGCTTAAGTGCGACACTTGATAGCGCAGCGTTGCTCGAAATTGTCACTGATTTTCAGAACGCACAAGAAAAATCCTACTCACGAAAAGAATTGCTACCGACCACCAAGTGAACTCTGGCGAGTTTAATCTCGTACTAATAACGCATCAGATGTTGATCTACCTCCCATCCACAGGGGAGGCCCATGGTGTTACCATATCGAACGCTACGCCACCAGTCTCATCACTTTATTTACATCACAATAAATATCATTAAAATATATTTTTTCCATATTCTACATACTTTTATCTACTTTTTTACATAATTTGCATATTTATTTAAACATTTGTCGTACCGCTCAACAAGTTTTTGAATTCCGACGTCAAAGAAATCTGCCGCCGGTGAAAAAGCTCAATTCATGGCAACAGTTTTAACTTATTCGTCGTCGTTGAATCGTTGATCACCAAGGAATTCCTTTAAGTACCGAAACAAGTTAAAAACACTAGGTGCAAGGTCTGGACTGTAAGGTGGATGATCCGGTGTTTTCCATCCAAAAAATCTGATTAGACCCTGTATTTGTGCAGAAACATGTAACCTTGCATTGTTATGGAGCAACATAATACTGAAAGACTGTAGGCCACGCCGCTTGTTTTTTGTATGGCACACCGGAGCTTTCTTAAGGTGACACAATACGCATCAGAATTGATTGTTGTACCTTTCGGCATAAAATCCAGTAGCAAAAATTCCTTTCCTGTCCCAAAAGACAGTTGTCATGGTCTTTTGTGCTGAAATTGAATGTTTGGCTTTCACTTTGGTTGGCGACGATGTGTGCCGCCATTCCATTGACTGTTGCTTGAACTCAGAAGTCATGTGAAACACCCCTCCTTCCTGATTGTATCGAGTCGAAAACGATAAAGTACAGCCCAATCTTTTTGTTTTGTGATCGTCAGAAAACAGTCTTGGAATCCACCGAGAACACAATTTTCGATAATACACTTTCTCCGAAACGATGGTGTACAAAACTGACGTTAAAACCTGTGGAAATTCACTTGATAACTTGAAATCGTAAATCGTCGGTTCTCTCAAATTTTGTTGTGCACATCACGAACCAAATTTCCATAACACATTTGTGTATTTCATACACATCAAAGAAGGTCGGCCAGAGCGTGGCTCATCATGTACATTAACCTGCCCGCCCTTGAACATTCTCACCCACTTTCAAACTTTACTATCACTCATAGTATTATCGTCGTAAACCTCACCAATCTGATAATTAATTTCCGCTGCTGCCAAGTTTCTTATACTCAAGAATTGAATTACAGATCGTACCTCATAGTCGGCGGGTGACTTAATTTTCTTAAACATTATAAACTTCTACAGTTCAGCACACAGACAGGTGATACGGCTGCAAATGGCGCCTAAACGCGCGCAAAGCATACTAGGTACAGACGCGCAAGGGCACTGGGGCCATTGCGCGTGACTCTCACTCTCATTCACATACGGACCTTATTTAAAAAATACCCCTCGTATATAAGGACGACAAAAATGAGATAGAAATAAATTAAGTAATAGAGAAAGTAAACCGACTATATTATACATTCACTGATAGATTTACAAGAAGGAAGTAAAACGTCGTAAACTTCACCAATCTGATGATGAGTTTCCGCTGCTTCCAAGTTTCTTACACTCAAGAATTGAATTACAGGTCGTATCTCATAGTCGGCGGGCGACTCAATTTTCTTAAACATCATAAATTTCTACAGCTCAGTACACAGACAGGTGATACGGCTGAAAATGGCGCCTAAACGCGCGCAAAGCATGCTGGGTACAGACGCGCAAGGGCACTGGGGCCATTGCGCGTCATTCTCACTCTCATTCACAAACGGACCTTATTTAAAAAATACCCCTCGTATATAAGGACGTCAAAAATGAGATAGAAATAAATTAAATAATAGAGAAAGTAAACCGACTATATTATGCATTCACTGATAGATTTACAAGAAGGAAGGAGATTTTAGGACAAACAAAAATTACGGTTTACAAAACTATATTCAAACTTATACTCACATATATATTTTAAATGGTTTGATTACATTGTAAGAATGGACCCTCAGATACAACTGAAATGAATATGACAAAGAAAAACACACCTGAAGAAACCAAGGAGAAGGTCGAGGAAGATATGGAACAGCGGAACGGCACAATGTTTAGCGAAAGAAGGAATACAATGGAAAAATGGAGAAATAATGTAAAGAACTTGGAAACGTTGTGCAAGACTAGTGCATCAACAAAATGCATATGTCTTAACGCTTTTGGGTAAAGGAGGCTTTATTGATTGTGTGTATAAACATATTTAAAATTCATATCGGCGGATTACTTATTTTACTCACTCTATGTTACTTAAATGTTGAAATACTGATGCTTTTATACAGATAAATATTTATCTATAGATTCGAAGTAACATTTCATAAGAGAAATACATTACTATTTGATGTCGACCTTGTTTGAAATCAGGAAATTGCCGTGTGATTTTTAAATTGAAATGCAATTGTTACCAATGTTTATTTGACTTAGAACGGCCTCCTTTCACACAGTATATTATATTTTCTTTTATTTTGCCTATATCAAAACTGGTTTTCCAAATATATTGCAAAGGTTACACAGTTGCATGTGTGGTGTAGAAGTATGGGACTGATATATTGCTAATAATCAATTACGTAAGAACATAGTGATGTTTCTGCATTAAAAGTTTCTCTTAGCCAATACAAAATTGATTATCATCATTGTGGAAATGTAAATATGTAGCAAAAATCATTAATATAGTAAAAATTATAATTTAGTAATAAGACGATCAAGGAATATACCTTATATAATATCTTGAAGTTGAAATATAAATGACTGAAATTAATAATTATCAATAATCATTATCACGAAATACTAGAATTTGTCCACCAGTATTCATTGGTTTTTATACCAATGCGAGCTGGTTATCATTAATCTATAATGTTTGGCATATTTACATATTATATAAAGAGTCAAAACTTAAAATTGAGGCACAATAATAACTAGGCTAATTGAAAAGTTCGCGGAGCTACTTTGAAGTTTCATCCTTTATATGAACATATGTGAAGTTTCAAGTCGATCTCTCAATTCATTCGTACAAAAACAGCAGCTTAAAGGAAAAGTATCAGTGTTATTTTTTAAAATGGGAAATATTGAAAATCGTGTAGAGATTAAATTATTTGTAAAAAAAAGGTTTAAAGGCAGTGGAAATTCATAGTAAAATGGTAAATGTATTAGGGGAGTCTGCTCCTTCAAAAACAATGGTTTGTAAGTGGGTAGGTAAGTTTCAACGTGGTCATACAAGCTTGGATGATGATCCTCATTCTGGACGTCCAATAAGTGCAACTACTGAACAAGTAATAAATTCTATACATCATATGTTTATGGATATTAGACAATTGACTTTGAGTGAAATTGCTAAGGCCATGGACATCTCAACTGAACGGGTGTTTCATATTTTGAAAAAGGAATTGGGTTCGAGAAAGCTATGTGCAAGATGGGTGCCGCATTTGTTAAATTCTGATCAAAAACGACTTCGAGTAAAACTTTCTAACCAACATTTGGATCTTTTTCGAAAAAATAAAATATATTTTAAATGTCGTTTTGTAACTATGGATGAGACTTGGGTTTACCACTATGAACCTGAGCTGCGACAACAAACCGCAAAGTAGACTGAGCCCAGTTATTCAGCTCCGAAGCAGCCAAAGTAGTCAAAATCGACCAAAAAGGTTAGGGCATCAATTTTTTGGGATGCAAAAGGCATTTTGTTAATTGATTAACTTCAAACCGATAAAACAATAACAGAACAGTATTACTCAAACCTTTTGGACCAATTGGATGTAAAAATTCATGAGAAAAAGACCAGGGTTAACGCAGAAAAAAAATCATTTTTCATCAAAACAATGCCCCGGCTCACATATGTGTTCTTGCAAATTTGGCTTTTGCGGCGAACATTCACTCTTAAACACTTTCCAATGCCCAAATAACATTGTTTGCCTGTCCAGAAGAAATACGGAGTAGATAGAATATACGATAGAATAGAATTCGACGATAGTTAAAGAAAACAGCCAACATGACTTTGCGTTTTGTTATCGAGGCGCCACTCCGAAGCTTGGAGCCTAAGTATTCCCTTCATGCAGGCTAGAGAGTCTACCTACCGATTATCAATTTCTAGTTTAAAAATGTATGTTAAACATTAACCACCCACCTTATTTATCAGATCTGGCTCTCTTTCAAACTTAAAATTCTGACAAAAGCACTCCATACAAAAACATTCGCAGATTGAGATCATATGTACCGCAATACTGAACGAGATATACTGCTATTATCAAAAAGTAAGGTGACTTTTTAAATATAACACAAAATATTTCTTTATTCATTCAAATTTATTTTGTCTCTTCTAAGTGTAGTAACTTCTAACCCCTTCTTAGTGCAATACACATTATGTGTAAAAAGTACCCGGAATTGTTAAATAAAACACACAAAAATTGATTTATTAATCAAAATGTATTTTGTCGCCTTCAAAGTAGGCCCCATCAAGTGAAAGACAACTATGCCACCGCTTGATTCAATCCTGCGTGCATTGTTCGTAGACTGATTGAGGTATAGTCTTCAGTTCCTTGAGCGAATTTTCTTTTATGGCTCAATTGACGTAAAACACCTTCCTCGAAGTGGTACTTTTAACTTCATCCTAAATCATAATACCTACATGCCTAAATAGTATTCCTTATTCACCCTGGAAGAAATTCGAGATGCACCACACCACAAAACGGTAATCGAAGAAAACTATCAGCATGACCTTGATTTTTGAGTGACTTTGACGCGGTGTTTTGAATTTCGCTCCTTCGGCTCCATTCCGAAGAGTGTTGGCATATTTGCATGTCGTACTCGTGAATACATGTCTCGTCGCCCATTACGATGAGTTTAGTGAAGGTAGGGTCCGCAGAAGCTCGGAAAATCGTGTCTTGAGCTCTTTCAGAATCAGTCGTGCGGCGACGCGTTCCATATCCAAAATATCAGTCATAATCAATTTTTCGATTGGAACCTTCTTACCACTAAACACCGAATCACTTTTTATAAGTTCTCGACGCACGTTTCGCCAACCATGTTAGCATCATCAGGAAATTATTTAATCTAATTCTAAAACTAAACTATGTTCTATTCATATGAGAACCCTAATTGCTAAACTACTACATAGGAAGCGTACTACCTAGCTAATGAAGCGTGTAAAAAAAGGATACAAGAAAAAAGAAAAAAAGGAAAAAAAGAGAACAAAAAAAATGAACCGTGCTGAAAAGTTTACTGACCCTTAATAATTGAAAAAGAACCTGACCTGAACGGAATAAGTCATTTCCTTTTACCATATAATAAATTAAGAGAAGTCCTGGGCAATCCAAAGGATTTTAATCAACATGAAAAGTCGGGGATTTACGAAATTAGCTGTCAAGATTGTGATCGAAGGTATATTGGGGAAAAACAAAAAGATCCATATTAACGGGATATAAAGAATACATTGCCCACATTAGATATAGGAGAAATGAAAATCTTGTATTGCCCAGAATTTAATCGAATATGACCACAATATAGACATTAATAATTTAAGACTGGTTAAAAGTGTACAGTAGGGCTTTGGATGCATATGAAAACATTCAAATAGAAAAATGCAAGAAAATCATGAACCGGGATAAAGGACCTATTCCTTTCAGTCAACTTTTTCAATTATTAATGTAAGGTGCAGTAAACGTCACGGTTCATGTTTTTATTTCTTTTGTTCTCTTTTTTTCCTTTTTTTCTTTTTTTCTTGTAAGCCTTTTTTCCACACGCTTCATTAGGTAGGTAATTCGCTTCCTAGGCAGTAGGTTAGCAATTAGGGTTCTCATATAAATCGAACATAGTTTAGTTTTAGAATTAGATTAAATTATCTCCTGATGATGCTAACATGGTTAGCGAAACGTGCGTTGAGAACTTAAAAAAAAAGTGATCCGATGTTTAGTAGTAAATCTCTTTGAGATCAGTCATAATGTTATGAATGGACTAAAAAGATATTTGTTCACGTCTTGAGCCAATTCTCTAGAACTTATCATACAACAATTTTCGACCACCATTTTGTCGATGTTTTCGTCGTTTGTAGACGTTGAAGGTTGACCAGAATGAGGCAAATCAACTACCACGTCTCAACCGTCTTTGAACGTTTTTGATATGCACGATTCATCGTACGTCTATTGTAAGTAACATTTTCAGTGATTCGGCACATGAAATTTCGTTTGGCACACACAATATAAGGAAAGGCTTTGCGCAATATTTTTATTCATAGTTAAATCGTAACACACACTTGACGTCGACAAACAGCGTAACAAACCAGCTGATTGAAAAAAAAAACAAACTACTCCTATCACGCTTAAATTGGACGTAACTAAAATAATATATAGCTCATACACGGAAATAATGGTCGTACTTCATCAAAATATATGACACTTACGTTACATATCAGCACCAAAATACCCTGACTTTGGCAAGACAGTTGCTTACACCGATTGCTTAACAGTTTTAGCATTTTTTTGCAATTATAGTCGCTGATTTTTTATTACAGAACTCATAAAAGCGGAAACTAAACCAGAAAATAGCTAAAACAGCACAGAATACAGAAAAAATAATTCAAAACGTTTACAGGCACAACTCAAAAACGATCAGAACATGAAAATGACAGATTCGACGAGGAAAGTTATGTTAGGCCGGCAACACTCTCCAGAACCACAAACCAAATTGTGATCCTAACAGCGAATTCACAGAATGTGATCCACCGGCTCACCGTATTTTTATCCTATTCTAATAGGATTAGAGGAAGAAGGAAAGAGAGTGCTTCGAACTTTAAATGATTTTTTCTTTCTTATGGATTTAAATTGGCAATAGATTTTTCTAGATTGATGACGTGCCCTGAATGAGCTATATTAGAAGGTATTGCAATCCTGCAAGGACGATGGGAAATGTGTCAAGCGGTGGCGCCATCTCAAGTGTGTCCAATAATTATTAAGTTGCAAGTTAATTTTTCAGTCTCTAGTGTTAAATAATTATTTATATGAATAAAAATGTACGTCATTAATCATACACATTTGTTTTTTAATTGAAAAAACGTGCATAACTCTAATTATATAATTTATTCAGAGAATATAAAAAAGAAAGACAAGACAACATTAAAGAATCAATATTGTCACTTGTCAAAAAACGAACAATAAATTGAATATATTCATTTCCGACGGTTTTAGTTGAAGTTGAAGAATATCGTTTACAGCTCTCAAAGTTCAACTAAAACCGCTCGGAAATGAACCTATTCAAATTATTGTTTTTTTGACAAGTATATTGAATCTTTAATGTTCTTGTATTTTTTATGTTTTGAATAAATTATATAATTAGAGTTATTGCACGCTTTTTCAATTAAAAAATAAATATGTATGATGTATGACGTACATTTTTATTTATTTTACTAATTATTTAGTAGTAGAAACTGAAAATATAATTTGCAACTTAATAATTATCAGAAATTAATAACATAATAATTTTATTGCTATTTTTGAACAAAAAAAATATAACAATGGTGAGGATTTGAACCCCAAACTGTTAAGTCGGCACGCCATAAAAAGTTTAAATTGATGTCTTGGACACCCTTGAGATGGCGCCATCGCTTGACGCATTGTCCATCGTCCCTTGCAGGATTGGAATACGTTCTTATATATTATCTTAGATATAACTAAGCACAGTGCTGCCATCTTACAGCAGAAAAGAATATTTTACGCGGGCTTTGTAAATGGGAAATTTCGGGTACTTTTTAGACATAATCTACTTATTCCAACGTTTTTTCCAGTATTGGAAACAATTTTTATACGAGACTTCCAGTATTTCCTTCAAAGCCGCCAGAGAGCTCTCTTTTACGGAGTCAAAATGATGTACACGAGGTGGTTTCTTCAGTTGAGGGAACAGGAATACAATCTTGAATCGAGGGAAGTCACACGGTGCCATATGGTGTTTGTGAAACGGTATTTGTTTGATTTTTACCGAAAAATTGACGAATATTTATTGCGGTGTGCGATGATGCGTTATCATGCAAAAACCATCAATTGTTTTGCCACAGTAATATCTACTACTTCTCTAATACTTAATCAGCTATTACGCAGTATATATTTTCTTTATTAGTGAACGTGGAAGGCCTTCCTGAACACTAAAGTCCTTATACTACTTTTAAACATTTTTATTTGACACAGCTTCATCCCTGTTAGACTATTTTAACATTTTTAATGCATCGACATACAAAGTTTCGTTTGTAGACAAAATTTTACACAAACTCTTTGCTCAATAAAATAATCAATTTTAGAAAATCGCCGCCAATTTTTTTTTTAACTTTTACAAAACCTGCTATAGTTTCTACAATATATTAACAAGCGAAATGATATAAAACTTCTGTCAAATGTCAAGGACAGTCATCCATCAACTTAAAATACAAATGATTGTATCGATACGTAAAGCGCGAAATTTTGAAACAAAAGTCACCGGGCTTTTCATCTTATAAAATACTCCGAAGAACTGTATGTATAAAATATGTTTTGCAATGAATGTAAAAAAGGATCATTTAGATAATAATTGGATTATTCGGCGAAATTATTAATAAGAGATATTCAATATAAAATAATAACCATATTTTATTATAAGAATTAAATATATGTTAGTCA
The DNA here is from genome assembly GCA_031761425.1 of Cosmopolites sordidus. Taxonomy (NCBI): domain Eukaryota; kingdom Metazoa; phylum Arthropoda; class Insecta; order Coleoptera; family Curculionidae; genus Cosmopolites; species Cosmopolites sordidus. The sequence goes on from JARFXV010000511.1 coordinate 483,135, forward strand.
ATGAGGTTAACACCGACACCATATAACTACAAACTGTATTTTAGTTGAAATTAATAACAAAATCATTCAATTTAAGTATTCGTTATAATAAAAGAAAAACAGTGCAAACCTGAACTAGAATAAATTGTTATCCTTTCCTGACATTTAGCCTCGAGTATCACCAGAAATACAAGAAAGGAAGAAATCACCCATTGTTTATGTTTCATTATTTACAAGAATACGTTGTTTGCATTGCAAAAACGATGTTTTTGAACAGTTGTCTTAGTTGATACTGGGCCTTTGCTTTCACATAAATGGCTAGATACCCCCGATGGTAGCGGCCGAGTGTATGATTATGCAATCACTGAATTACCTGAAGACTTGAATTATTACACTGTTATACAAAAATTATTTTTCTCAATAAGGTACATAATTCATAAGTTGTAATGATGTTTAATTTTTATTAACTTATATTTCTTTAATTGACATTGTAGCTTATTAGCAGCAGTATTTATAAATACTGTATATAATATTACTTAGAAAAAAACTACTATGCCGTGATTTTTTTATATCATATAATTATAGTTATTTGTTATATCAATAGTGGCACCATCTATACATAATTCATAATAAACTGTAAAGATTTAATTCAGAATGATAACGTGGGTTTCTGTATTAGACTGTATTATCCAACTATAGCTAGATGGAGATTTGTAAGCATTATTTTTATTTAAATAAACTAATAATGCACACATATCCCTCTGTGCAAGAACTGTTTTCAAGGATATATAACAGCATATATATAATTTAGTATACAAAAAATTATAATAAATTTGTACTTGACATGTAGTTACACCCTAACGAAAATATTTTACTTGTTGGTCAATAGATGCCGATGTTCTGTATAGCTTTTTTGATATATGTTAAAATCTTAAAATCTGCTCTATAATTACAGTATAATTGATGTTTATTTTATTTTAAAAAAATTATTATACAATTTCAATTTCATGTGTTTTTTATGAAAATTAAAATTTTTAAAAAGAAGAATCAAACATTTAATATATAGATTTCTGTTTTTATATGAAGTTATTACGAACAAATAAAAGATTGAGCTAGTGACGCATATTATTACAGTTATCTGTTTAATCTATTTATTATTTTTAAGTCGATTTATGTGATAAAAATACATGAACATTAAATTTATTTACATACTTAAGGAATTATGTTAAAATATGGTTAGTTTGTCGAGGAGTGTAAATACCAATGCTGGTGTATGTATATTAATTTAATTTTTCAATTTTATTAGGGTTAACCTCAAACTTTATTTCATATAGGTGTGAATAATCCTGATGTGCTTTTATTTATTAGTCTCCTTATCTCAATGTTATTTTAGGGTGCCACCTTTTTCAGTGAATCAGTTAACATGGACGATAGAGAGCAACTTCAACCTATGTTGGAGTCATTTGGTATATTTAAACCACTTCAAACTCATCATTTATTTAGTATCCATTTATTGTTTGCATTAATACTTGACATTGTGGCCATAGTTTATGCTGTTAAACATCCAGATGAACATAGCAAATGCAAAGAATATTTTATTATAATTTATCTCCATGTTGCCTACTGGTTTATAACATTGGTGAGTTCTTAAAAATGTTGCTTCATTTGTATGATAATTGGTAGATAAATAAGATTTGTGATTAATTAATTTTATTCTAATGTGTTTGTTTTAGATATTACATTCAGTCACAAAATGTTTCCATTACAAAATTCAGTTAAATGGTTACTTAGAGTTTTATAAATTGACTGACACTCATATTAATGCCCCACTTCTTATTGTGAGTCTGTGGACAGTTGTTATATTATTTGTACAAACTCTAATGCAACATTATTATCCTGATGATTTTGCTGCAAGATGTATTAAGGGAGGTACATTTTCTCCAATATTTAATTTGTGTGCCATAATAACAGTGGAATGTTTTGTTATTGCTGGTGTTAACATCAGCTATATAGGTATGGTATTTATTATAGCAATAGAGTTTATGTGGTTTTTATACAGTGAATTAAAATGCTTTATCTCCTGCATAGCAGTATTGTAGTTTTAATGATTCAGAAAGAAATTTGTCTGCTTTATAGTGTATATGGAAGTGTGTTGAATTGTCATGATGGGAATGATTTATTTTTAAATACACAGTATGTCAGAAAAATAACGGAACTTATATTTAAAGAAAACTATTAGCGCCATCTATTGAAACAATATATAATCTGAAAGCTGTATACCTCCTCTATCAAATGAGACTTCCATCATTAGAATTGATCAACAGATTGTCAAGTTATAGTGCTTATAAAGTAAATATAATCCCAAAAACTTGATGGAACAAAGAGCTGATATTAAATTTTATTTATAACTTGGTAAAACTCTTTCAAAAACATTTGAATCAATGGAAAAAGTTTGTGGTTAGGATTGCTTATCCCGTACATGTGTTTGAGTGGCATAAGCTATTTCAGGACCATCATGATGATTTGAAATACGACCCAAAGTCAGGCCGCCGAAAAAGTACGGTAAAAATAGTAAGTACGTAGGTAGTACGAAAAAGTACGTGAAATGATTGAGAATAGTTTGTGGAAGAGAATCGTTCAAGTTAAGTGAGGATCGAATTCGAGCTTTGGGAAATTGATTTTTGTTGTATGATAATGCACCATCTTACAGGACCATCGATGTTTGTGAATTTTTGGTGAAAAAGGAAGTCTATGCTTCGACATCCTCGGTATTCGCCCGATTTATCTCTATGTAACTATTTCCTGTTACTGAAACTAAAACTGGCCATGAAAGGAATGTTTTATGATAGTGTTACCATGAAGCCAAGGGTCATTGAGGCGATTCCGAGAAACGACATAAAAGATCTATACTAGCATTGGTCGAATGTGCCCAGCAGTATATTGATGTGGAAGGGATGTATTTTAAATAAAGTGAAAAATTTTGACAAAATGTCTAATTGTTTTTTTTTATTTAAAAAGTTCCGTTATTTTTTCGACATACTGTATATAGTTGTCAGCATAATGTGCTGTTTAGATTAGTAAAGGTTTATCAATTTAAAATATGTTTGCTTTCTTATATTTTTCAGTTAAAGTTCTTAATTTTAACAAACAACAAGCGCCACCAGATGTACAAAGAGGAGAATGGTTAGCTTCTGCAAGTCCAGATACTTTTAATCAAAATGAAGTTGGTTATCAAGAGATGGGTGGTAAAGTTTATGACTTTTTAGAAAAACAGGTAGCCAGAAGATATTTTCATTCATATATTATGCATTTATTCCTTTAACAACTCTTTTTTTTTAAGGCTGAACTTATAACATTCTTGAAGGATCACAATGCTAGACTTGCCGAGAAAGTTATGTTGTTGAGTGCACAGTTACAACAATTAAGAGCAGAAAGAACATCTGCCTAAGTACTATATATAAAGTTTGTTCTTATAAAAATGTAATAAATATTTGTTTTCATAACATTTTTTAATATATTAAGGATATTTTCTTTTCAACAAAGATTATCTTAATTCTGAAATGTTTTATGAAATGACGATCTAATTTGAAAAATGGCTGTGGTATGTGAAATAATTAATCTTAACAAAATATATAATATGTATGCTTTGACAATTTTTTATAACATTAATAGAGTTTTTAAAATTGGGTAAATGTTGACTAATCGATTATTTTTTTTTTAAATAAAACTATAATTAAAGTCAGTTCAGATGTATTGTTTTTTCTTTTGTTATTTATTAATATATTCAAATTATTCATTATGGAATAGGTGTTTATGTACTTTTATATGTCTGTGAGATATGTAACCTTAAGACAATATAAATTCCAATTCAGTTGTGTTGGATATGATTAAACTGATATGATTGGACTGATTGTTGATGTACTTCTAATAATAAATTCAATCCAAATTCTACTATTGAAAAAAGGTTAATTTTATCCATCCATATTGATCAGGTATTTTCACTGTGATTCTGAATACATTAATGTTCCTTTAGAGTCCAACAAAGACAATGCCTTCTCAAATAACATGTCTGGTAAAGTGATTGTTTTTATTTTTTTGTCAAGATGCGATTTGGTGGATAAAACATTTGTCCTGCAGATTTTGAAGCATGTTATGACTAGTGATGAGAAATACGCATCTTTTTGGAGAGTCGGATCACCGGTTTAGAATCAATTCAAAGATTCGGATCTCTGAGCCGGTTCTCGGATCCCATTGAATCTTTTATCGTATAACTGGTTGCATAACCTAGGTGCATAGTCAGATAAACAAATACTTTACGATTGGCAGTAGTATATAGCATAACATTTTAATTTCTGAGAATATCAACGTGCCCGTATATGAATTATTTTTCGTATGTATTATTAAAAGGCTTCGGTATATCATTGACACCAAAAAGCAGTAATTCACTCTCTCATATGGAAAAATTTTGAAAACAGTAAAAAATGTAAAAAGTTCTAGAAATCCTACGTAGGCAGCTATTAATGAAATAATAAAATATTTATATGAGCCCTTAATTGATCGACACGAGGACCCCTTAATATGGTGGTTTCAAAGAAAAAATATTTATCCAAGACTATATGAATTTGTCCAAAAAAAACTGTCTTATGTCTACTTCAGTGCCATGTGAAAGAATTTTCAGTAAAAACTGGTCAAATTGTGACAGAAAAAAGAAGTGGATTGAAAACTAAAAAGATAAATGAAATCATATTTTTACATGTAAATATGTAATTGTTTAAAAATTTTAATTCATAAAAATTAATTTTAAAATTTGATGTACCGTGAAATGGGGTGACTGCCCAATTCTGAATTTTAAACCGTTCTTGTTTCATAAAATGTTGTATTTTCTGGAAATCGTATGATCTATGCTACAAGTGGCAATAAGGAGAATACAACAATAATGTTGTTTTTTTGCTCATTAAAAAAATAATGTAAAAAAAAATAAACTGGGTGGGCAAAGTTAGTTGCCTATATGGGGTGTCTTTCCCACCCTCTTATTTTATTGATAAAGCAAAGCCACCCCATTTAAAAGGGAATTATATAGGCAGTTTAACATATTTATTTATAAAAAACACAAATTTATTCAACTAGGTAACTCATCACTTGTAAGGTAAAAAACACTTTTTTTTGTTACTTGAACATGGTAACATAACATAAGTAAGCAATTAACTTATTTTCAGTTGTAAGATATAAGACATATTTTTGCTTAATTTACATAGATCGTTAAGTCAACCCCAAAAATATTTCTTCCACGACGGCAGCTTACAGGTGTAGGAAGAACACCAACGATTTGCTTCAAGTTTACATCAGAAATGTCGGGTTCGTTAGGAAAGACGAAAACTTTTTTGTCTTTTGTGCGAAGGCAACTAACTGAAAATTCGTCGCTGCTTTCATAGATGTCTATAATTTTGGCCACATAGTGCTTGTGAAATATTTTTTTGCCTGTGCCAAATTTTACAATAACATAATCATCGATGCGAAGTTTCTCTGGATTAACTTGCATATTTATTTGAAAACTTTCTGCACCGTCTGAGCTGTTATATAAAGACATATGTTCATCCTCTGAGTCGCTGCTGTCGTCAGAGTCTGTTTCAAGATGCTGTCTTTCTCTTCTGGGACCCAGAATGTGAAATATCCTTGCTGCAACCAGCTGTAGGTGCAGGATATTCTATAGATACATTTTTTTTTCTTGCTTACTTTCAGAAAGTTGCAAATCAATTAAGGAAACAGATTTTCCTGCGGAAATATCAATTTTCTTTTGGCGGTCTTTGGTAGGAAAATCCTTATCTCCTTTTCTGCAAGCTTGCAGATAATTGAGGAGTGTTTCGCTCACTACCCTTGGAGTTTCATCATGAGCTTGCGAAGGCGCACCCGGTATTTTTTTCAACACCTCTTGGCGGTTCACTGGAACAATGCCACACGTCTTAAAGCCTGCCTTGATGCTTTCAGCAATTGTGGGCTTCATCTCTTCTAATAATCTTTTTAGTAGTCTTGGGAAAACCGACTTTTCCAAGCTTACACTGTGTGGATTTTTCATTTTGTAATCTGTTAAAATGGTTCTCCAAATTCTTTTGATAGGAGCGAAACAAGCCACATCTAAGGGCTGGCAAAGATGGGTGGCATTCGCAGACAGAAATACAAATTTTATATCTAGCTCTTCACAACACTGTATAACTTTTGTGCTAAGGTGGGAACTCAGATTATCCCCAATAATACATTTAGAACCTTCTAATTTTCTTGCCCACGGGACAATAATTTGTAAGAACCATTCCTCAAAATTTGGCCCGTCAAACCACCCTGACGTGGTTCTCCCGTACCTTGTGTCGCTGGGGCCGGCTTCAATCCATGTTCTCCATAAGTGCTCCGCCTTATATACGACGTAAACAGGTAGCACTTCTCGAATAGCAAACACCGCAAACATTACTGATATGCAGCCTTTGGTGGAGTTGATGTTCCTTTCAGGGTACTTAACACCTCTTCTAAAGACCATCTTCTTCGATCCGGGATCATCCGAGAAGTTGGTTTCATCAAAGTTAAGAATGTTCTGCGTTGGAATATTTTCTAAAGACCTCTCCAGATGATCAAAATAAGATGATATATGTCCTCTTCCAACCGCTGCTCTTGCTCTTTTTACATTCTGACATTTCCTAACGGTGAGTTCGTCTAGATGTCGGTTTAAAAAATTCCTATTCCACATGTCCCCAGGAAGATTATCTTTAAATTGTTGTACAACACGTCCCAGGGTACCAAGATATCCTTTTACAATTAATCTGATATCAAAGGAATCCAGCGGCATACCCCAATCTGCGCACGTTAAAATCTGATGCAAAATAGTTTTTTCTTCTTCTATCGAAAATATCGTTTGTCCACCAAAATTTTTTTAATGTCGCTGTGCTATCTTATTGTCCAGTGTTTTCCTAGGAATTTTGTATTGAAGCGAAGCCTGCCTTGCTGACATTTTACCATTCTGTATGTCTGCAACTGCTTGAGCGAGCACATCGTCAGAATAATTCCGGTACTGGCGTGCTCCTAATTTCTTCTTATAAATCCTGGACATCTTTCTGAAACAAAATGTCTAGCTTTAATGCATTTTACAAATGCGAACAATTGATCGGGCAAAGCTACTATCTGTAATCAACGCGTTCTGTTGACGGGAGTGACTTTGCCCACCACATTTTTAACCTCAAAAATTGTTTTTTTTTTCAGATATATTATATACCATCATTATCCTAAATAGTATAATGAACTTTTACTAAGTACTTACCTCAGTATATCGTAGTTAACTGTTGGAGCCAAGTGGAAGTTTGAAACCCACAAAATAGGCGTAATAAATAGGCTTGGCTTAAAGACATTGTAATTGCCACTTGCAACTGACGACAAGCGCTCAGGCGACGTTAGAGACGCGGTATACCCCCTACAATAATTTCCAAGTGACATATACTACGTTGCGTTCAAGTAGTGGCTACGGATACATTTAACGTATTTTCGGGCGTAATTGGGCAAAGTCGCCCCAAAAGGCAAAGTCACCCCATTTCACGGTACTTATTGTGATGTGTCTTACCTGATGTTGAACTTTATTTTATATATTTTGTATCTTTATGTTTTTTCATATTTTTTATATTTTATATATTTTTAGTCTATTTTATGTTTTATATATTTTTATAGTTTATTTTATAATTTATAATTTTCGTGTTTTACAATTTAATGTATTTATGTAATGTATCTTAAGGTATATTATATATATATATAATTCCATGTGAGCCATACGCTAAATAAATAAATAAATGTAATTGTTTAAAAATAAATTAATATATTTAATTATTATGTGTATTATTCTATATATTTATATATTTAGGTACATAAAACAATAATAGATTGCAAATTTTAAGCCACAGTACGGCTCCTTTCCCAACGAATCTTTTTACTCACGGTTCACAAATCAACGGATCTAAAAAAGACCCGAGACCCGATATGTGTCCGACCCGACTATCTAAGAACCAACAGAATCGAGAACCGTCAGGGATCCGAGAACCGTCTGGTATCCGAGATCCGTGTATCGTAATTTTAGGAACCGGTTCATTCGGTTCTTTTAAAAGATCCGAATCTGGGAATCGGATCAGATCCGATCCGGGCATCTCTAGTTATGACAAAAATCAACACAGTATTCAGTTCGAGTTTTGTTTAGGTCGTGAGTCACTTCTTTAAAACGTCCATTAATATTGCAAAATGCGTTAAATATTATTGGATGTTAAAAAAGTATTGCCTGATGGACTGGCTTAACCACCTTTCTGCTTCTTTTTCGTTTCTCAAGATGTTCATATCAAGCGAGGCAGACGTCAATTCTAGGCTTAAATATTGATATTTTAAGTTGTCTGGGCCATAATTATTGAAAGAAAGCAGTAGCACCTTGCCAGTGGAGTAACGTTTCGGTATTTCGTGCGCATTCAATGTTTTATTTTCATGATTGTTGATATCCATTTGGTAAATCATTAATTTATAAAAATATCCACAATCCAACTCTAACAAAAACAGTTACAGTAAAACTTCCAATTAACAAATGTATATATTTTATTTATTTATAACAATTTGAATAGAGAAATTTGATGAACAATAAATAAATAAGTCATATAATAATGGTATATAATACCATGGACTTGAAATTTAACACCAGGATTTATCCAAGAGACATTTTCCTTGGAACCATTTGACATGTAGTTGATTCTCAGCCGAATAATTTTCATTTAACGAAATCAAAGCCTCTTGCTGCGTCTGAAAAACATTAATCCATTCTATCAGGTTGTAACATATATTCATTTTATTTTTAGTGTTGTAGAATCATTTATTTGTAAAATTCCAAATCAATTGAGTATGTATGTAACATTTTGTAGAACTGGAAACGACTGTTAGAGAAAAACCGATCGAACTGGTTTGGTAGCTTTTAAATTTGGCAGATTTGCAGCTCTAAGTCCTGAAAGGCTCTAAATATACGCTAGTTTGAGGGCACATGTGTCAAGAAGGTGGACTAAAATATACTGCTATAAATTTTACCATTATCTATTTAATATTATACCTTAAGTCCTTAAGAATTGTTGAAACTGAAATTATTGTCCTTAAGAATTTTCGAAACTGTTCAGTGACTCACATTCAAAGTATTTGCAATTTTTCGCGTAGAACTACCAGGCTCTTCCGCTATCATGTCCAGCAAATACTGTTCCAATTGTACCGTTCTTACGGCCTGCGATCTTCCTGACCCTTCAGTTCGTTTCAATGTGCCTGTTTCACGAAGACGTTGATGAATGTTTTCGAAGATTTTTCGGTCAGGGGCATTATGGGCTGGAAATCGTACACTGTACAATCGCCTAGCTCGTAATGCATTGCCATCAGCAAGTCCCTACATGAAGTGCATGTCAGTCACCTCGGCGTCTGTATACATTATGATAGAGGACTTCACTCACTATTTAAGATACGTCAAACAGCCAACCGTCACTCAATCTATGTTAACAAATGCGACCAATGAAATCCACTTACTAGATAAAACAGCCGTTCCAAGTGATCGAGATCGAAAAAAAATTTTTTGTACTTGAAAAACTCATTGACGTACACCCTACTTTTATTTTCATTAATAATTTCAACAAATATCGAATATGGTTGTCGCAAATTTTGTTCGCCCTGTATCTTCGAAACAAAGGGGTTTTTCAAAAATCATCATAGGACAAAATATTTTTAGAATAGGACAAGGAATAACTCCTTACATTTTTGCGGCATGTTTAACTAACACCCTATATATTTATATCTATCTTTATTTCAATTATATATCTATCTTTATTTTTATTCCTAAATTTTAGTATATGTAGGCAACCATCAATTAGGATGAGGAAACGGAAACGACACGAAAAGTGGGGTGTCGAGTGCGCAAGGGAAGAGAGTTGCTTTGAATCCTTTTTTTAAATAATGTCTTAAAATTGCTCTAATTTCGCGGCCTAATTCTTCCTCCTTTTGAACATTTTTGATAAAAACTGTTGACTGAATATTTAATGATGAAATCACTTTAATACTGAAGAAGGGATGTTGATTTGTTGAAGCAAAAAATTGAAATCATATTAACTACCTCTGAGGAGTCAAGTATAATCTTTTATTTATAAATAAAGGAAACAACGGAAAGTTTTTTAATTTTTGTTATACCATCCTTTTGTGTAGTATGGTAACTTAGTTCCATACCAATTTCATATATCGTGAAATTCGTTATTTATCGATATATAACATTTACCATCAATTATAACATTGATTTTATCCACGTGAGACATGTTATCCACCTCTAGATTTTTGGCACCATTTTTTTCAATTTGCGGCGTATTTTATACTTTTTTTAAGCATATATTAAAAAAAAAAGTGTCTACATGTTTAAAATTTCACAAAGAAGTTGGCAACGGTTCGAAAAAGCAATATTCTGCCCTCAGGTAGAAAATTGATATTTTCATATGTTACAACCTCAATTCTTCTATTGGAACTTTCGTTGTGAAGAACTAAACTCGAGAAATTTACCAATAAACACTAAATCACTTTTTCAAACTTATCGACGCCCATTTCGTTAACCATGTTAACATAATTCAATGATAAACGTACGTCGAGAAGTTTAAAAAAAAGTGATTTGGTGTTTAGTAATAAATGTCTTCGGATTTAATGTTACGGATAACAATATGACATTGTTAATGAAAACTTACCATACTCGGTGGAAATATTCTTTTACAATCTCCTCTATGAAGATGTTCTTTGAAAGCCTGAACCAAATACTTTCTGGTTTCTGGAGATAGACACGGTTTGCAAAGTTGACATTCTGGAGATACGCAACTTGTTCTGCACATCTCACTGTTACAATTCTCTGGATAAGTGGCCAAATGTTTATCAGAAATAATCATCTGTTCTTCATTTGGACTGAAATAGCATAACGTTATTGTTCGAGGATTATTTTGATTTTTTTGTGATATATCGAAACCAAATTAGCTAGACGAACAACACCTGGTTAGAATGTAGTATCTTTTATGGCTAATTATAAATAATATTTGATGTTATCCTTCTTTAGGTAAACATATCGTAACTCTCATTCTAACTCCATCTATCATAACAATAAACTGTTTATGAAGGCGTTAAAGTACTATTGGCTTCGTGCAATAGTGATATCTTATATTATACTTCTATTATTATCATTTTAATATTACCTTATTTTTAAGGAATTTTTATGTATTTTTTGACCAACACCAACCAATCCTAAAACGTTGTATAAGACCTGTTGATACAACAGCCTGTTTGGAGGAAAATGTGCCGACGAAAGATTTGGACTCATGTTAGCCTCCAAAAGATAGATATTTAAATTTTCGTCAATTACAAAATCAAAGCGCATCATTTCAAAAAAGTTGCTTTTAAACTTGAACCTGAAATGGATTAAAAATTTATGGTAATGGAGAATTTTTATTATTATTACTTTTACCTTTTTAGTACGTCTGCGATTAATGGTTCTTTTGCTAGGAGGATAGTTCTTATTGAGTTTTCGATTTGAGACCATATGATACTGGGATCTTTTCCTTGACTTCTCAGAAGAGCATTTAGACTTTCTCTCATACCAAATCCTAATACGTTGTAATAATAATCTAATGCGGGCACTTCCCAAATTGGCAAATAATCATCTCCAACTACGTATTTATCTAAATTGTTGGGGTCAAATGGATAATATTTGCTGGGGCAAAATCTGTAACATAAGTATTGCACGATATTAAGTAGCTTCAAAGGTCTACACATATATTTTTTTTAATATCAAGTTGGCAAAAGGTTCATTTGAGTATAATGGGTCATAATTTCGTCTTAGATTGTCGATCTGAAATTGTCATCAGAGAATGTTGAATATTCCATTCAGATAATTTTATAACTCGAAGAGCGATAACAGGAGAGTGACAGGTATATATGTTGTGGGTGCAGACAGTATAAAATTAAATGAATAGTCCTGTCTAACTTAAATGTACTATAATCTTTTATACAGTGGGTCCAATGAAAAAGACTGGGCTGAATTTTCGTATGGTTATTTAATAACAAATGTAATAAATGTACAAGATGTCGTAAGGTTTACAAAAAGATGAAAGAAGTAGAATCAGCACGTTGATATAATTAGCAAAATATGAAGAGTCGAATGTCCTGCATATAAGATGCTTTCCAATAAGGACGATAGGATTTTGACAGCTAATGGCGGCCATATTTGATATCCAATGCATGACATTTACTGTCAATTGTTTTCATTAAGGTTTGCTATTTCCCATTAACAAGTTTTCGCTGCTACAACGTATGGATTGCCCAAACATTTTATCAAAATTCGAGAAGTTTTGTTGTTACTCAAAGAGCATTTCGTTCAAAACAAGGTGTCATTCTGCTCCTTCTTATCAAGCCATCCGCCATATAATTGACAAGTTTGAAGGTGAGTTTAATCTCCAAGGCCCAAAGCTACCGTCACGATTTCGTTGTGGTCGTAGTGAAGAATATATCGCACCTGTTCGTGAAAGTGTTATTGAGAACGATAATGTGTCTGTTCCGCGCCGTTCTCAAGAGCTGGGCTTATCCAGGATGACCACCTGGAGTATTTTGTGTTTGGATCTCGGTTTCCACCCATATAAGATTGTATTGGCATACGAACTTAAGCCAACTGACCATCGATTACGTTGGGAGTTCGCAGATTGTGCGTTGCTCCATCAGGCCCCACTACATCCTGAAAGAATCACTGTTTGGTGTGGATTATGGTACGGTGGCATTATCCGGCCGTATTTTTTCAAGAACGCCGAAGGACGGACCGTCAATGGCGAACGTTATCGTGCCATGTTATCCGATTTTGTCTTTCTGAAAATTGATAAAATTGATGCGGACGAACTATATTTTCAACAAGGTGGCGTAACTTGCCACACAGCACGCATTACGATGGACTTATTGAGCAATCAGTTCGGAGACTCGGTAATTTCATAGAATGCAAACTTGGTGGCCGTGCAACTGGCCACCAAGATCTTGTGATTTAACACCTTTAGACTATTTTCTTTGGGACTATGTTAAATCACATGTTTACACCAACAAACCCAAGACTCTTGTTGAACTTGAAGGCTACATTTGAGCAACCATAGTTGTCATAGCACCCGATATGCCCCACCGAGTCATCGAATCGTACCAATCGGATCAACCAGTGCAAGAAGAATCGAGGTGGTCACTTGAACGATATTTTGTTAAAATCTCTAAATTTAAAAGAGTTCTCGGACTGACATAGAGATGACGCAAATATGACCAAATGGTTATGATATTTGTAAACCATGATTTCTTAAATAGCGTGCTGTGAACTTTTAGATGCTTGTATTTAGTTGCTCGTTTGTGGCGATTCAGTAGGACAATTCTGTTTATAAGTTTTATGATAAATGGATAAAACTATAGTTTGAGCTGTTAGATAACCCTTTGTTATGGCGGGTTTAACCCTGACAGATCAACAAAGATAATTAAATTCCACTTTAAAAGGTTATTTCTCTTGGACTAATGAATAAAAACTTGGTCGTACATCTAATATAGATGATAAGCGCTTGGGACGCTCGAAAATATTCTTATTTTACATTACATGTGACTGGCGAAGCAGGGGTTTAAACAAAGAAAGGGGGCAGGTGAAAGTGCGCCCATGAAAGTGAAAACGGATTCATCTGCAAGAAAAATCATGACTGTGGCTTTCTGGGATTTTCGTGATGTAGTGCTCATAGACTAACATCATCAAGAAGTATTACTCTTCTATACTGGACCAATTGAAGGGAAGCGCTAAACGTTCACATCTGACCAAGAAGGTAGTGCCGTTCACTACGATAATCTCTCGAGTAGTTGCTGCAAAATTCCATGATCTACGTTTGGGATTATTTCCACATGTGCAGTATGCAGATCCACGCGATTATTTCATTTTCCCTAACATGAATAGCTCTTTGGGCGACTATTCACTTCTAATGAGCCCAAACTGAGATAGCCGATTATTTTACAGTATTGAACAAATTGAATTAAACTGACAGTATTAAAAAGATGAAATGTCCTTTTTCAAAATACAGTAATACCTCGTCAGCCGCGATTTTGATTATCCGCGATTTTGGCTTGCGAAATCGCCTAGACTAAATTTTCATTCGAATTATGTAGCAGCGCGTGCGTTTTCTTCGCAATCTCGTGCCACTAATTTTCCCGGAATTCTTTTATATGTATATGTATATGTATCATTCATTCAAACGAAGTTGGTGATTAGGGAGAATCTTGTCTTTTTCGTGAGTTTAATTACTTAGTTATATGTATATGTCCTAATTTTAAAATCTAATGGCGGCCACGGGCTAAGATTTTGTTAAAAGGAACCGAAATGTAACGACTCATGATACAAAAATTCAATTGTTAGACTGTCTTGCGGCAAGTGAAACGTATGCGAGTGCCGTGAAAAAGTTTAAAGCAAAACAATCCACAGTAAGAACAACAAAAATGGTGACAAATCCATTCGGGCCAGTGTTTCGTACGGTACTAGTACCAGCAATAAAGTTAGGTGTTTCTCGTGACCTCTAACGATGGAAAAGATGAAAAGAGCGCTCGGAATTTGAATCGAAGATCAAACAAAAAGTGTGCTGAATTATTCAAGAAAAAGCTAGACGTCTTTTCGAGAATCTAATGTCAGATGAGGAAACTCTAAGCTTCCAAGCCAGTAAGGGTTGGTTTCAAAACTTTAAAAAGCGCTTGCCACACAACGTAAAAATTACTGGAAAGTCGGCTTCAGATCATGAGGCTGCTAATCGATATTCGACTGAATTCCAACAACTGATTGACAGCAAGGGTTATCAACACGATCAGGTATTTAACCCCGATGAGTCAGATTTATTTTGGAAGAAGATGCCTGTTCGAACACTTCTGTCTCAAACCGAAAGATCCGTACCAGGATTTAAGCTGCAAAGGATAGGGTTACTCTTCTTTTTTACTCTAATGCTTCAGGTAACCACGATATAACCACTTTTCGTATACAAATCTCTTAACCCATGTGCTCTAAAAATATAAACAAAAATGATCTGCCGGTCTTTTGGAGAGCAAATCAAAAAGGTTAGGTGACTGCAAATATTATTTACAGACTGGTTTCTGAACTGCTTCCTATCCAGTGTTATTTGGCATCAAAATCGTTGCCGTTCAAAGCTTTACTTCTTATTGATAATGATCTCGGCCATTCTGAATCCCTAAAGTTTGCTGATCCAAACTTAGAAGTTTGTTTCCAACCTCCTGACACTACATCACAGATACAACCATTAGATCAGGGAATAAAGCAGCGTTTAAAAGATATTATGTCAAGCGAACTTTCAGTTATGTATTGAATAGCATGGAACAAAGTCCTGTTCTCACTGTTACTGAGAGTTGGAAAGATTTTAATATCGTCCATTGCATAAGCAGTGGATGAGTTATGCTCATCAACATTGAATTCCTGATGGAGAAAGTTGTGGTCAGAGGTTGTGGCCGATACGTCAGCAATTCCTGACAAAGCAACATAAATTGAAGACATTGTAAGAAGCTTTTTTTTGCAAAAAAAGTATTAACCGCAGAACAGTTGCAATATTTGGTTTATGATGACCCTTCACTAGAAAGAAGCCTAAACTTTTCTAATGGTTTGAATGGGCTACTACAGTCTTATAGGGAGATCCAAAAGGAGCTTACGAAACAATGTAACAGCATTATGCATTATTTTCGAAAATAATTTTTTTCTTTTATAATAAAATTAATGTGTACCTACCTATTTATATTATAGAATTTATACATACATGCAAATATATATATATATATATATATATATATATATATATATATATATATATATATATATATATATATATATATATATATATTCTCATAATTATTCACTCACTATTACATACATATGTACATATTTTACATTTCCCTCTGTCAGGAACGGAACCCCCACTGTTGACGAGAGATTACTGTATGTGAAACAATAAAAATATTCTGAAAATGTCTTGTTTTCTTCATCAGGCCGATAACTTAACGACCCTCGAATATATTAAGTACGGATTATGTTTGATTAATCCTGGTAGTAATTTACTAGCTATTATTACATATTATTACCTTAAAAGAGCCTCTCCATTGTAAATATAAATTCTTAAAGGATCAATTGATGTTATTATAGTATATATTCCTATATCGAATTTGTGCCCATTAACAAGCAATGGCTTGTCAACATATTCCTGCACAAACGTACCGGCCTTATTAAAATCGATATTTTCAATTTTTTCTATTTTAATATTTCTGTGGTCATTGTTTTTCTGTACAAATATTTTATTGGGATGTTTAGCGCTATAATTCAACAATTTATCTTTGTCTTCGGGCAGTTTAAAGGCAGGCGGTATATATTTCAAACCACTAATCGCCAAATCTACTTTATTTGTAATATATCCGCATCCAGGAAAATGATTGATCTTCTGATGAGGCTTGAGGTGTCTCAGCTCAGATTGTAATGCTCTGAATGGATAGTCATGGGCCCACAACAAATCCCACTCGACCGTTTGTTGCTCCATGTTCTTGTATCCCAGTTTATCTAATATCATGAACACTTCCTTAAGATGACCACCATGAATATTTTTTCCATAAACCCAAAATGTTTTTGTTTCTTGAACGGAAATTATATTGTTATCGGTAGCTTTGATGAAGCATTGTCTGCATTCCTCTGCTGCTATAAATAAGACAGTAAGCATCGATACACCTGCCATTACTATGGACAAGCCTGAATAGGTTGACAGTAAACGGTCAAAATATATGAATTTTTCCGAGTTCTTCGAAACAGCAGGCTAAAATTAAAAAAAAATGTAATACAGTATCATGAATTTATGGTACTGAATAAAAAATGAATATTTCTTAAAATGTAAATATTATTACATTATTATTAGTAAAAATTAATAATTAAAAAACCCAATATAGTTAAGATATCTGTTTATAGACAAAAATGTTTACTTTAGGAAGGTCTTGAAAAATATACGGTTTTATTAAAATGAAACTAAAAGTTTGCTGTAGGAATAGTACTAGTAATGCCATCTAGTAATATCGTATATAAGGAATTAAGCTAATATCGTATATAATAATAAGCTGATCAATATAAGGAATTAAGTGAATGGTGTGCAATCATTGTTTGCTCAAAATGTCCGAAAAATTACCGAATTTATGTAACAACAATTCATAGATTTGGCGCCACCAATATCCCATCTTAGGATGCAATGTGTAACTTTTTCTCAGTCAGGCATCAGTTAATGCGTCATAGAGGAGAATACTATATATATATATATATATATATATATATATATATATATATATATATATATATATATATATATATATATATATATATATATATATATACACACACACATTTTTCGATTTTTATCCATTCCTTTGATACTGGTATTTACACATTATTTCAGTTCTTTTTCAATTTTCAATCAACCCGTTTAAAAACGCCTAGAAACGTGATATCTGATTTTAACAGATCAAGAGTAATTGCTTTGTTACAACAGGGCTTTAATCAAAGTGATATCGTGGAAATTGTAG
Organism: Cosmopolites sordidus; assembly: GCA_031761425.1. Taxonomy (NCBI): domain Eukaryota; kingdom Metazoa; phylum Arthropoda; class Insecta; order Coleoptera; family Curculionidae; genus Cosmopolites; species Cosmopolites sordidus. Next base: position 500,769 of record JARFXV010000511.1, read on the forward strand.
GTGTTCCCAAAGTAATGCATCGAAAATTCATAAAAAATTCCAAGAGACAAATGACGTAAAGGATCGCCCCAGAAGTGGTAGAAAAGGATGTACAAGACCGGCAGATAGTAATGATAGCTCGAAGAAATCGTCTGGAATCTACAAGTGATATATCAAGGGAGCTTGTTAGGCTTGAAAGTGTAAATGTTTCACGACAAATGATAATACGCAGACTGAATTTGCATCGCAGAAGACCTTTACGTGTTCCCAAACTAACCATTCAACAAAAAAAATCTAAGTTTGCAATGGGCTCGAGAAATGGTGGATCATAGTCCTAACTGGAATAATGTGATGTTCTCTCTCTGAGACGAGCATTGGCTCGGATTCTGATTCACGCAGAACATTAGTTTGGAGAGCTCCAGGTCGACAAGCCCCACTAGAAACAGTTCAACGTCGTATCCCATTTGAAAATAGGAGCGTAATATTTTGGGGTGGTATTATATCGGGACACCTCTACTGGTCCTGGGGAGAAGAGTCACTGGTGCTTTGTACATCGAGGAAGTTTTAAATTATGTTGTGCTTCTGTTCCGAGGCGCAGTGGGCGACGGATTTGTTTTCATGGATGACAACGCTCTTCCTCATCGAACAGTAGCAGTACAAAATTTTCTTGAAGAATGAAGAGGAGGGAATAACCATGTTAGGGTGGCCAGAAAATTCCCCTGACATGAATGTCATTGAACGTGCTTGAGACATTCTGAAAACACGCATCAAGAAACGAAACAATCCTCCTATTACCCTGCGAGAACTAAAAGATGCTGCTCGTGAAGAATGGAAGAGAATTCCACAAGCCCAAATTGATCATTTAATCGACAGGATGCCAAATCGCCTACGGGAATGCATACTGACCTATGGAGGAACTACTGCTTATTAGTTTTATTAAAAGATGTTCTTTTTATTTTTAAATTACTTTTGAAGGCAAATGGTACATTGTAATTTTTTAATTTCAAAATAATAAACCAATTTTACACACATTGGTCATTTGGGGTCGAGTTTTATTTGGTACCAGTAAGAGTCGTAATAAAATGATGATTACGTAAACGAGTAAAAGAAAAACTTAATAAATAAAACTCAATAAAAAAGTGAAATATTTGAATATTCCAAACTTTTGGACATATTTGTATATATTTTATTCTTCGCAGTATTCTTTGTTGTGTATTTGGCGGGATAGTAGGGGAGCTGTGAATTATGCGCTATTGAAACCTGGTGGAATGATTACGGGCGATCGATACCAACAATTGATTAAATTGAAACGAGTACTGAAGGAAAAACGACCAGAATACGCCCAAAATCACGATAAAGTAATTTTTCAGCCTGAAAATGATCGGCTCTACGTTGCAAAATGTGTAAAAAGCTATTTTGAAAAGGTTAAATGAGACATCCTACCCCACCTGCCATATTCACCGGACTTAGCCGGAGCTGCATCGATCGATGCAGCACGGATTTTCAGAACAACACTTATATTCTTACGATGAAGTGTAAATTTGGCTTGATGAATTGTTGGCCTCGAAAACACAAATGTTCTTTTTGCGCATTGACGGAAATATGGGAAAAAGTAATAGCTAACGATGACCAATTCTTTGATTATTAAGGTAATTTATTTTGTTAAAGAAATAAAGGTTCAGATTTTGCGAGAAAATCGACATTATTAACCGAAACATCAATTTATCATAAAAAAAAATAAATACAGTAGTATTATTGATCATTGCAATTTTACTGAAAATATTATCACCTTATACCTACCTACATAATTCATTGATGAAACTATTTTTACAAATACAAGACAAATGATCTAAAAGTCACTAGGAAATATTATTTAGGTATACTTCAAAACGTTTTTGGATCTGAATTTTTCTCAAACATTCACAATAGCTTGGTAAATCTAGACGTTAGACGCAAATCTTCCGGAAAACAAGAAGTCGTGTTTGTCGAAAATATATTGTAACTGTTTTAATTGTATGAACTAGCCTTAAGCTTAGTGTGAAATAGAGATATCTGTGAGTATTACCTCAAGGAGTATTGAGAATGTAATAATAAGGATACGGTGTGGGCAAATATAAAATTCTTTTATTAAAGCTACAGTGAATTACAATAAATCCCTATGTCCCCATTACATGGCGCAGTCCTGTGGTAAATGAAGTGAAAATATACTTAAGTAAAGGGTCTTTCAAATTGAGCGGTTTTTAAGTTCTTAAATAAAACCCAGAATTTGCGTTGATATAATTTTTGTTTTATTGATAATTGAAGCATAGTGTATGACATTTAAACACGAAAGATAAAATCTGCCAAATGACCACCTCTTGTAGTTCCACAGATGTCCACTTGGCTGACATTTTGGTATAACCGTGGCTCTATCTCATCTATGAGTGGAATAATTTCATACTTTAGTTCAGGAATCGATTGTGGATTGTTCTTATAGACCTGTCTTTTGACGTAATCTCAAAGAAAATAGTCCAACGGTGCCAAATCGCATGATCTTGGTGGCTGATTATCATCACCGTTTCTTGCAATAACTCGTGCAGGGAATTTTTCACTCAATAAATCAATTGTTTCATTAGCAAAGTGAGATGTAGCGTCACCTTGTTGGAACCACATATCCTCCAGATCAATATTATTCAATTCATCCCACAAAAATTCAGTTATTATCTCATGGTATTGAACATCATTCACAGTTATTGCTTTCTGCAAAACAGCATTCTGAAAGAAATACGGCCCAATTACACCTCTCGTCCTGGCCATAATACATAATGCACACCAAATAGTGACTTCGTTTAGGATATAAAGGCTTCTCATGAATTAATCGTGGATTGTCCTCACCCCAAACGTGGCAATTTTGTTTCATCATCTGTTTGTTCTTTGATCTAATTGACAAATGCACAACGTTTTGAATGATCCAGTGGTTTTAGCTCCTGTGTTATTTGAACCTTATATGCCTTCAGAGCTAAATCCTTTCATAAAATACGCCATGTTGTGAGTTCAGTGAACCCAAATTGTTGTAAACGTCGACTAATGGGAATTTCTGGGTCTTCAACAACACTTTCACGTATCAAATCAATATGCACTTGTGATCGACCACGACTATATATTGCTCTTCTTTTATCTTCCATCGAATTAGTTTCTTGAAATTTTTGAACAATTTGATTGATCGTGCTTTTAGATGGACGATTGTGCAAATCATAAATATCACGTAATTTTTTAAAAACATTTTTCACTGAACGCCCATTTTCATAAAATAATTCAACAATTTTAATGCGTTGTTGTATTGTGTACGACTTCATTTTTATAAATGTCATACATTACATTTCTGAAATGAGACTAAACCTAGGCAAATTTACAATGCCATCTGTAGATCAATTCTTCTATTGGAACCTTTGGTGTGAAACACTAAACTTGAAGAGATTTACCACTAAACACCAAAACACTTTTTTGAACTGCTCGACGCACGTTTCGCTAACCATGTTAGCATCATCAGGAGATGATTTAATCTAGATTAAATCATCTCCTGATGATGCTAACATGGTTAGCGAAACGTGCGTCGAGCAGTTCAAAAAAAGTGTTTTGGTGTTTAGTGGTAAATCTCTTCAAGTTTAATGCCATCTGTGTTTAATTCAAGAATTAAAAAAAGCCGCTCAATTTGAAAGACTTGTTAAATACCTACGTTTTTAACCAACCGACTACATGGCGCTGTCCTGTGGTAAATGAAGTGACAATAAGCTTCTATGTTGATAGAGAAATAACAAAAACTACGGTGAAAAGAAAGTTGAGAAAAATGGTGGCCTCTGATAATTTTTTAGAAAAAAAGTATCGGATAACTGTAAGAAATTTAAACAAAGCCTAGAATTTTATTTATTAACGACCAATAAAGAATAAAAAATAAATTAAGTTCAAATTTGCACTACTATTAAATCTAATCGGTGAAGAGGATTTAGATATTTTCAACACTTTAAAATTGTGAGAAACAGAAAGAGAATATTATGAAACGGTTATACAAGAAATTGAGAAATTTGAAACTTCTAAAAAGAAATATTTATTCTCGTAAATAGGAAGAAAGGGAACCATTATTTTTTTTAAATGATTTGATGAAACTATTTATGGGTTGTGTGTTTACAGAACCCGATGTCATGATATCAGACATAATGATATTGGACGCATACTGCAAAAGTCCAGAGGAAAAATTATTGCAAAGAAATTACCTAATTTTAACAAATCAATTGAAGTGTGCCAGTTATCTGAAGCTATGAAGGTTCATATAAACGAGGTACAGTATGGCGAACAAATCAAGGTAAAAAGAACTCTTTACAAGATCATACTTCAGATTACTGTCGTTCTGATGGAAGCACTAAAAAAGGAGTCAAAGCACAAGGTAAAATGTTTTTTTAATGCTCATTGGCGTGAATTTGGAACAAACAAACATGAATAAAATATTTCTTGTAGTATTTTCTTCCTAAAAGAAAAGTGTTGTATATTTTTAGAGTTTTTATATATTTTAGATATTTGTATGTCGACAAATAACCAATAAAAAAAAATGTCTATCATATCAGTGTGTTATTGTCTGTCACATAACTTTATACATTACGTGTTTTCTATGGGACTTTTATATTACTAGAGCTATTTTCCATGTATAAACCTCTCAAATTTATTAGCTGCCATTTCAAACATGAATTTATAGGGAGAAAGTATTATAATCCCTATTAATAAATCATAATATAGTTGAATTGTATTGAAACTATTATAGTGGTTATTAAATTTGAATTGCAGAATAATATATTACACATTTCTCCTTGTTTGAGTATTACACTATAATCAGTATATAGACATTTTAGAAAATTTCTAATATATTGTATATGATCAGTTATTTTGTGATGTTTTTAAAGAAAAAAAAATGTTTTCATTGGGGAATATTTTATATATTTTTGACATTTTCAGTGTTCGATGAATTGGAGAGCGACCTTAAAGAAACTTTATACCATCATCAGCAGTAATATAAATGGTCTTTGAAATTGAGCTGTGTTTTTAATTTTGGAATAAAAACACAGAACCTGCGTTGATTTCAAAAAACTTTTTTTTTGATAATTGAAGTATAGTGTATGTCATTTAAATACGAAAGACAATATCTGCCAAATTACCACCTCTTGCAGCTCCACAGCCGGCCACTGTTTTCTCAAAATTTTGGATGACATTCTGGCATAACCGTGGCTCTATCTCATCAATGACTGGAATAATTTCATCCTTTAGTTCAGAAATCGATTGTGGATTGTTCTTCTAGACTTGGCTTTTCACGTAACTCGAAAGAAAATAGTCCAACGGTATCAGAACCTTGGTAGCCAATTAATATCACCGTTTCTAACATTAACTCTATAATATTATATTAACTATATATATAAACTAAATATATTACTATATATATAAACTAAATATATTACTAAATATATATTAACTATATATATATAAACTATATATATTAACTAAATTTTTCTTTCAATAAATCAATTGTTTCACTAGCAGAGTGAAGTGTAGTGCCATCTTGTTGGAATCCCATATTCTCCAGATCAATATTATTCAATTCAGCCTACAAAAATCGAGTTATCATCTCATAATATCGAACACCATTTACAGTTACAGCTTCACCAGCAGCATTCTGAAAGAAATATGGCCCAATTACACCTTCCGACCATAATGCACACCAAACAGTGACTGGTTTAGGTTGTAAATGTTTCTGATGATTTTTTGAGAAAAAAAAATGCTTTCAGATGGACATTACGTAATTGTCTAAAAACATTTTTCACTGAACGTCTATTTTCATAAAATAATTCAACAATTTTAACGCGTTGTTGTATTGTGTACGACTCCACTTTTATAAATGGCATGCTTTACACTTCTGAAATGAGACTAGACCTTGGCAATTCACAACTCCATCTGTTTTAGTTAGAATTAAAACAACGGCTCAATTTGAAAGACCTTTTATTTTTCCACCTTTGGTCAGATTCACAAATGCTGTTTTGAAGTGTCATATATCTTATTAAAATCCACTGAATGAACATTAATTTCATTGCCTGAACTGTAACGATGCTGGGCATTTGGTGAAATTTTGAAAGCGAAATAAGGGGATTCTCCCATAGTAGGACAACGTGAAACCACATACTTTTTACGAAGGAAAACTTCCAAGCTGCTCCAATTCGATGTAGCTGCATTTTTCGCGTATACAGTAATGTACACATATATCCAAAAGTTTGGAATATTTACATATAGGACAATTACGCCTATGCCCGTACCGTATTTAAATGAAAATAAAAGCATTATTCCACAAGCCTAAATTGATCATTTAAACGACATCATGCCAAATCGCCTACAGGCATGCATACATATCCATGTAGAAACTACTGCTTACTAGTTTTATTGAAAATTGTTCTTTTTATTTTTAAATTACTTTTGAAGGCAATTGGTACATTGAAATTTTTTGACTGCAAAATAATAACAAAAAAATTAAAAAAATAATAAAATAATAAATAGTATATGTGTATATGCGAGATGTGGTTAATGTCTTGAAGGAAACTGTTAACAGTATCCCCCGAGATCGGTTTCTGGCCTTATAGGCTTCATCAGTCGGGCTCGTGTCGATGTCTGACAATAGCTGAAGGAATCATTGGAACATTAGATTGTTATTTTGATCTTTGCGATTATTTTGGTCTTTGTGACAAAAGATGACTGTCACGTTTTCCTTCAGTGGAACAAAAAAACAGATTTCAAATGCAAATTTTTTAGCAATTTTAACATCGTTTATTATTTGTGGATAAGACATCGATTGATCATTATACACTAGAATCGAAACAGCAATGAAAACAATGGGTAGAATTTTGTGGAACTGCACTAACAAGATCAGAATAACTAAAGTCAGGATCAAAATAAGTAAGTAATAGATAAGGTCATAGTATCAATTTTTTAAGATAAATAAAAAAACACTCCTTGGTTTTGCTTGATGATGCTTTGATGCTTAATTTTCTTGAGAAAGGTAAAACGAGAATTTTTTGTATAAAACGTAAAAATTTTGGATAAGTTGGATGAAAAGGTACGCGAAAAAAGACTCGGTTAGCAGAAGAAAATAATATTTTCCCTCAGGACAAAACACATGCTCAGGTGTTTTGGTTATAGTAACATCGAATGAATTGTAGCACCACCAGATTTGGACCTTTCTGACTCCAAGTTGTTTCCAATCTTCAAAATATGAGTTGATGCGTTTTAGGTCATCTAAAAAAGCCATAGAAGCTCTAAAGTGGTATTTTGCAGATCTTTCTGAAACCCAGTTCAAGAAAGGAATAGATATATTACTGAAAAATAAACGTAACTTTGAAAACCGAAACCTAGTTTTTATTGTTAGGCTGAAGATGTTTTAGTTGGACAGTTTGTTCGTTGTCTCTGCATTGTTATATTTCGACTTCGACTTTTTGACGACAAAGAAGTTTAGTTTAAAACTGATTTATCAGATTGTAGTTTCTTTATGTTATATATGTTGTGATATATATTTTTGTTACATTTAACATACATTACATATAACATAAAAAAGTATAACTAAATCGATCAAGTACCATAAATGATTCGAAGACTGGATCAACCGAAGACAAGAATATTTTGAAAAACAATAAACTATTTGCATACATTGTTTTGTGTTTCTTCTTACTGTTTCCAGAACACGTTATAGTAACCTGTGGGTTAGTTATATATTTTTTAAAATTCTGTATTTCTGTAGAGAGAAAGCAACAAATAATATAGTTGTACTAAAAAAACTGATATCTACTATATAAAAAATATTATACGCAGTATGTTTGAAGCGCCATCTATTGAAGCAATATATAATCTGAAAGCTGCATATTTCCGCTATAAAACGAGAGTGCCATGATTAGAATTGACTAAAGGACTGGCAAGTTATAGCTTTTAAAATAACAGTACCTTTTGTCTCCTCGTCACAAAAACACAATGGAACATAGACCTAATATTAAATTTTGTTTCAAGTCCAGTAAAACTTTTAGAGAAACATTTGAATTGATGCAAAAAGTTTATGGTGATGATTGTTTATCGAAAATTTGCGAAGAATTGGTGGAAAAAGTGCGAACCTACAATGCGAATTCGACTATCTGATGGGTAGCGGAGAAATTAAATACGACACCAAGACCAAAGACATGATTCACGAAATGTTGACAAAGGATTTATACAAACGGAATGTACGATCTTCAAACATAACGCCAAAGTGCTACATGGAAGCCTCCAGGATCTCCGAAATCGAAAAAATTGTATTTCCAGAGAAAACAATGTTGATTTGCTTTTACGACTATAAATGTATTATACATCGGGAATTCATTCTATAGGGTCAAAATGTTACTGGCGAATCTTATCTGGGTGTTAAGGAGCATTTGTGGAAGAGAATAGTTCGAGTGAGGACCGAATATCGAGCATCGAGGAGTTGGTTTTTGTTGTACGATAATGCACCATCTTACAAGACTGTCGCTATTCATAAATTTTTGGCCATAAAACAAGTCTATGTGCTTCAACAGCCTTCCGATTCGCCTGATTTATCTCCGTGTTGCTGATTTATTTCCTGTTCCCATAACTCAAACTATTCCCATAACTCAAACTATTCCCATAACTTAGAAAATCTATTGTTTAAATGGTTCTGGTGTCATATATGTATTGATTGTCAATGTAAGTATCATTGACATACAAAATATATTTACTTACTATCTTTTAGAGTATTATATAGAAATTAATATAAATTATTTTTAGATTCGTTTAGAAACGGGAAGAGAAGACTTCCCGAAACGTTAACGTTCAAAAGTTTGTAATTATTTTAGAACATTGTGTATTTTTAAAATTTTTTATTAGGCAAATTTATTTAAAAAAAAATCACGGATAAATTAGTCTCCGGTTTGATTTTTTACCCAGTGATTCTTTTATTTACATAAGAACAGATATTCTTGATATTTTTTTGAGTTTTAGTTCGTGGCAAAAAACCCCTTAAAAATAAAAAAAAAAATATGCTAGCATTGGTGGTATAGATGCGGAAGCAGTATATTACGGATAAAAAGAAATGTTTTTGGCAAAATCATTTCTTTTTTAATTTAAACAATTCCGTTATTTTTCCGACATACTGTGTATATAGTAAAAGGGTGGTTCGAAAAGTTCTGACAAAGAAAACAGAAGATTTTTGAATTTATACAATTTTTTAGCTTAGTCACCTTGCAACCCAATATATTCAATTAATGACGCTCCAACTTTTTTAACATCCTCATTATAATTTGGTTTGGCCAACTCTGCAAAATACACGGTTGTTTGACCTTGTTTAGTAAATCCGGCGAATGCGGGGCATGCAGAGTTACCTCGAACCATAGGTCATGGAGTTTTGCAGTCGCACTCCGCATTTTCTTTTTGACCAATTGTGGACGTTTAGCCTGAAGAGCACCCTTCTATTGCTTCAGTAGTGAAGCCTAATACTCCCCGGTGATGGTTCTGTTTTATTTCAGATAATCCATGAAAACCATACTATGGGAGTCTCAGAAAACAGTAGTTATGAATTTTTCTGCAGATGGAACAATTTTCGCTTTCTTCGGTGCACTTTTACCTACTTCCACCTACTGTTTGGGTTCCTCCTTCGTCTCCGTCATTTAAAAATGACGAGGAAACTCAGCAGAATTCCGTTTAAATCTATATACACTATATCTTATACACTATATCTGCGAGGTCGACTGTTAATAAACTAGACACCTATCAGGTGGAAAGTTTTTTCATATCCAAAACATTATGTAAAATGTAGCGCAGGCGGTTTATCGAAAAAATTTTAACGTCAGCAAGCTCGCGTATCTTTAATCAGTGATCATTTAATATGGTATTATGAATTTTTGTGACGATTTTGTTCATTTTAGAAAAGCAAATCAGTTTTTTAGTGCTGCAAAAAAAGGAGAATAATTATTTAAAATTAAATCTAACTCCATAACTCTGAAGATATCTAAACACCTTTGCTTTACTCAATTGATACAAGTAACTACAAGTATCTGAAACTTGACATTACGTCTTCTAATGAAATGTCCTTAACAAATATAGACATTTGGTCATACATGGCCCATTTCTATATCGGGTAAAGAAGCCGAACAATCCTCATATATGATTCAAAAATCACCACGTTAAACTATCGGCTTGTCCGGAAAGTTCGCAAGGATTTTCCATTAGTTGCTCTTTAAACATTTATAAACATAAATCTGTGTTGGTTTAGTAATGTTTATTTACATATTATCCCTATAATATTTACAACGTTTACATTCAGATTCGCTTTGATATGTCTTCAGTTAGTCTAGTTGATTCAAATTGAAAATGTCGGTCGATAACTTGCATTTTCGTCGCATTATGTCTTTTAATTTCAAAAACCGTAAGTATGTTGTCCAAACGAAAAACAAGTTTTATGCCGTTTATGGAGAGGGTTCTGTTGAGACTCCGGTGCAAAAGTGATTTGGTCGGTTCAGGCGTGGATATTTTGATCTGGAAGACCGGCATCGGTCGGGCTATCTTTAAAGCCCTGATGTCAATGAAATAAAGGCTATAATAGTCGAATATCCATGCACCACGTCTCATAAGATAGCAGATAAGTTAAATATTGGCCAATCGACCCTTTTTGATAATCAAAAAAAAATGGGTACGTCTGCCGATGCGATGGACCTCTCAGGACAGGTCCCTCGCGAATTTAGTGATCGACATCTGCTGGATAGTATCTCTTCGTGCGATCTTTTGCTGAAAAAAATGTAATGCTTCATTTTTGGGGTAGATGGTAGCTGATGCTGAAAAGTGGATTGTCTACAACAACGTGCAACGAAAAAATCATGGGGGTTGCCAGGTCAAAGATTCTTAGATGCAACCAAACCATTAATATCGACCTCTACTGTTCACAATTAAATCGTCTGAAGGCAGTAATTGAAGAAAAACTGCCAGAATTACCAAACAGGAAATGTGTCGTGTTTCATCATGACCACACTTTTTAATCCGGACCCAGCAAATTTTTTTGAGTTCCACTTGGGATGTTTTGCCCCATCCACTTTAGTCACCGGACATCGTACCCTCGGGTGACCATCTATTCTGCTCCCTCCAAAATTCTTTAAATGGAAAATCTTTTAAAATGGAAACAAAGGTGAAAGGCAAGTTGTTGACTGCCAGTACGTTGGCAAAAATGTGTAAATAATAATGGTAATGATATAATAGGCAAAATAAATATTTGCAAAAACTATTTGCGTTTCTTTTTCTCTTAAAAAATCCCCACGAACTTTTCGGAAAAGTCAATAATTGAAAGAAAATTTTATTGTTGCGAGAGAATACAAAAGAATATATCATGTTATAAGATTAAGACAGGATGTTGGATATTATAATAAAAAAAAATTAGAATGAGAAACTTTACCTCACTTTTTAAATTTCCTATATTTTATACCTAGGGGATATGAAAAACCACCAAATGATTATCACTTTTTTTTGTTATATAACTATAAGCTTCGCTTTTTCGCTTTCTCACATAAAGCGTTTTAAGAAAACAATTTCGAGATGATTATGACATCATCATCTTTTTGCGTTTTCATTTAGGTGGCCGAAATGGCATAGAACGTCCTATTTTAAAGTACCTGCATGGAGTTATTGAAACTATTTGTATCTAACTTTGGACTTCACAATGTAGGAATTACCACAAGATCGTAGAGGGGGTATTTCCACAGTATTCCTTTAAGGGTAGTTTTATTGTTTTCTATAGTTTAGTTTGTTTCTGTCTCGTTTGCAGCACAGACAAGTGTTTAAGTCAGTTTTATATAAAATGGCAAGTTCTAATTGTCAATTTTGCAAAAATCTAGCGGATAAGTTTTGTTATGTATGCTGACGATTTATTTTAAAGTCACAAGCTAGTTCTATACCAAAGGAAGTTAAAAAAGCCTATCCTTAATATTTTAAGTGCCAAATTGGAGACCAAGATAAAAGTTGTCTCCTCATGTTTGCTGTGTGAATTGTTACGTAAATTTAGTTCAGTGGATGCATCGCAAGAAAAATTCCATGCCGTTTGCTGTTCCTATGGCGTGGAGAGAACCTACTGACTAGGTAAGTGATTGCTACTTTTGTATCACTAAAACAGCAGGGATTTCAAAAAAAGAAAGGGACAAAATTCAGTATCCACATTTGCGTTTTTCACTTAGACCAGTTCCTCATAGCCAGGAACTACCGGTACGAATTGCGCCTTTAAACCTCTACAACATATTTCCCGGTGATTCTAATCTTCATCAGGATCTAATCCACAACTTCCTGAGAACATCAGTTGTGACCTAACATTTTTAATAACTACCAGTGAAGCTCACTTAATAACTCAGAATGAATTAAATAATTTAGTAAGTGACCTGGGATTGTCAAAACAAAAATCGAAACCTCTTGGTTCCAGACTTCAACAGTGAAATGTGTAGATAAAAATGCAAGTGTTTCACTTTAGCGAAAACGGAATGTTACATTTTCAAGTTTTCATAAAATGGAAGGATCGCTATATGCCTGTGATATTGATGATATAACGAATGAGTTTTATGTGGAATATGTATCTTCCGAGTAGCGTATTTTTCATAGATTCGCTTCATAATGGAAACAAAAACACATATTCTTTGAGCCCATTCAGTGACAATGAAAAAAACATATGACAACTTAGCAACCATACTAAATCGGGTTAAATATGAACAGTATCAGTGGGATAGTTTTGGATATTTAAAAGTGACAGGTATATTGCTAGGACTTCAACGGGGCTTTACAAAGTATTGCTATTTTTGTGTCTATGGGACAGTAGGGCAACAAAAGAACATTACAGTAAGAAAGATTGGCCCCATACAACTTCTTTTGGACCTGGTTCTTCAATCATAAAATATGTCCCCTTTGTTAACCTAAAAAAGGTGCTTCTTGCGCTTTTCCATGTTAAGTTTGTATTAATAAAAAACTTTGTCAAAGCCATGGACAAAGAAGGTAATGGTTTCAAGTACCAAAAAGAAATATTTCCTCAATTAAGTGATGCAAAACTAAAAGAAGGCATATTTATTGGACTTCAAATAAGGAAGCTTCTAGGTGATTTCCGTTTTCAAGAAAAATTAAATGAAAAGGAATTGGCAGCTTGGAAGTGTTTTGTAAGTGTAGTAAAATAATTTTTGGGCAACAAGCAAGTACTAAGGTGTCGCATGTCTTTAAAAAAGCATTTTTTAAGTCCCATTTGGATTTTTTCCGGAAAACTTGGGTACAGTAAGCGACGAACAATAAGAAAAATTTCACTAGGACATCAGGACGATGGAAGCGAGATACCAGGGACGCTGGAACCCATCTATGTTGGGACACTACTGCAGGCAGGTTTTTAAAAAGAGATGATGCTCCAGAACACAAGAGGAAAAAGTGAAAGTTTTTGTCGCTGTATGACATCTCATGTAATATATTTTTATTCACATAATCCTCAGTAATGTCTTTGCATAGATTTAACACGTTTTACATGTTTTTATTAAATAAATATTAGATTGTAAAAACATATCGTTTCCTTTTTTTACTCACTACCGACCCCCTGTAACAAAGAATCTGTACGTATTACAGTAATTAGCTTATCATTTTCGGATTTAGGGCTACAAAATACTTCACATACACTTATTTTCATCAATATTACCTCAAAAAGGTTTAAATTTGTTGACCTGTGTTATTTTTCCACTTGCGTTTAGTTAACAAAATACTTGTTAAATGTACTGATTTCAGACAGATGTATTAAACTGTGACCCAAATGAACACCTTAGAATTTGCCACGGAAACTTAATTTTTATAGAGTAAATTTAAAATATATTTTGAACTAAGTTTTACTAGTGTAAGTTTGATTCGTTTTAATCTTGTATATAAATAAATATAGTTACGAATTTTAAAAGATTCAGTTATTCACAGAAAAGCAAGAATGTACATTTTGTATAACTAAAATTTACACTACTAAAATAAAACAAAGAAAAAAATAGCACGAATCAATAATAAGTGAATTAATTAATAGTTCATTGGTGTTTAAATTCATTGTCATCAGCAATTTCACATTGTATCTTATGAGTGACATACTAACGGTATTACATGATGATATAGCCTAAATAATAAACAACATAATGCCTTAAGATTAATTTCCTTATTAAGTTTCTCTTAAACAGTTTTTACTTACTATTTTCTCGTCATTTTGATCAACATCCTCATTTGTTGTTTTATTATTCTTCTCTTTCTCGTTCATACTTTTACCATCCACACCGAAATAACCAATGTTTACCGACATGAAGACTGGTAACGTCTCAACCCGAAGCAATGGTTAGTAAATGGTACTCTTATTTCTCCATTCATAACGGGACTGACGTAGAGAGTGTGCGTGGTACTGATCTTGGACCGTACTAGCAGAAATCTTTGTAATTTCTTAAAAAAAATTGTTTTATTGCAAATGTACATTGATGTCTCAAGCTTGTATTATATCAGCTTAATGTCTCATTATGATTGTTTTGATTTAGATACTACAAGAAGGAATAGTAAGTAATGTTTATATTGGTGAAAGTACGCAGACTGAATATAAATTTTATAAATTTATTCACATCCAGTAAGTGTTATTACAAGAAATATCTCCTCGTCTCACATTCTAATTCAAATAACATGACTTGAACACAATAGCATTTTAACGAGTAGCGAAATTTAGAATAACATATTATACAGTGTGTTCTAATGGTCTGAAAAGTTTCGGTTTTAATAAGTAGATGGCTTTGATTAACTTTTTATGTGTATATGCGTATTCGGACTGACAATATTATGATCAAAGATAATTGAACAGAATGGGCAATACATTACTGAACAAAGTTGATGAATAAAATTGCATGAAAATATTTTTTACATCATAGAAAAAAAAATTTGGATAACCTTATACGAGGGTGATTCGTGAATAATTTGTTCGTATCATAATAGCCTTTGGTTGAAAAAATGAAAATTATTTTTTGATGAAAGAAAAATGAGTTTAGTTTATAAGTTGCGGATTTATTAACATTACTTTGGATAAAGTTTTTAGTTTCTGCCTTGTTTCGTTAAATATCTATATATGTACACAATGGATCTACAGTGGAGTTGGTGCCGGAAAAAATAAAACTGTTTTTGAATATGATCGTTATGCTGGTTCTAATGCTACATATATTTTTTGAAACACGTTTTGAGCACGTGTAGTTTTAGAGACATGATAGGTGTCGAAAAAATGCGATTATTTCAAATTTTTTACTTTTTGTTGCATTATTGAATATGTGGAAAGCTTGTTTTTCGCGATTTCTTCGAGATAGTTCCTTCCAGGCGCTCACGCATGATACTCAGTAAGTAATCAGCCCTCATATCTTCATCCCATCATCACTGATACCTTTCTTCCATTTTTTTAGGTCCTGATGAAATCGCTTTCCTTGTTCCTCAATGTAAGAGCCAAGGTTGTCCGAAAATTTGTCCAAATCGAGGCAGTGAACTTTGATGTTCATGGTACATCCAAGCTTTGTGAAATTTTCCAGCTTGTTTTGCACCAATTTGCGATAATTTTCGGTATAATAATAAGTATAATTCCCTAGGGGCCAAGCTTCTTTATCTTGTTCGGGGCTTGTTCGCCGGGTAAAATTCGCTGTTTTGACAGTTCGTTCTGGTTTCAAGTTTAAATTTACGTTTTGTGTTTACGTTACAAGTTTTATCACATCAGTCACGAATCAGCAATCACTACATTGATCCACAGCAGTCACTACATAAATCCCTTTACATTGTGCTTATATATGTCTAAACATCGCTGTGAAGTGGTTACTCGATTCTGTTTTTAGCACACAGTGAGCAAACGTGTCGCCCGTTGATAACTTTAATTTAAGCAACAATCTCTTTAACCATCAGTCTGCTATCAACCACCGCGATATTATGGATTTTGTTGGCTATTTTATTGTTCTTATAGACCTGACTTTTCACGTAACCCCAAAGAAAATAGTTCAAAAGTGCCAAAGCACATGATCCTGGTGGCCAATTACCATCACCGTTTCTTACAATAACTCTTCCAGGAAATTTCTCTTTCAATAAGTCAATTGTTTCTTTAGCAGAGTGATGTATAGCGCCATCCTGTTATTCTCCAGATTAATATCATTCAGTTCAGCCCACAAAAATCCAATTATCATCTTACGATATCCAATACCATTTACAGTTACAGCTTCACCAGCAGTATTCTGAAATAAATACGGCTCAATTACACTTCCTGACCATAATGCACATCAAAAAGTGACTCGTTTAGGATGTAAAAATTTCTCATGAATCAATCGCGGACTTTCCTCACCCCAAATGCGGCAATTTTTTTATTAACATAACCACAATTTTCAAAATGTGCTTCAAAAATCATCTGTTTGTTCTTTGATCCAATTGACAAATGCACAACGTTTTGTATGATCCAGTGACTTTACTTCCTGTATTATGTGAACCTTATATGGTTAAAGCTATGTTGTGGATTCACTGAGCCCAAATTGTTGTAAACGTGGACTAATCGAAATTTCTGAATTTTCTGTAATACTTTCACGTACCAAATCAATTTGCTTTTGTGAACGACCACTACGATTATAACACATCACTCAATAAGTTCGTAGAATGACATATAGACGGCGCCACCATCGACAAATTAATATGATTTTTTAGGATATACTAATACATGTCAATGTATGTCATGTCATACGAATGATACATGTCAAAATTTCATGACAATCTGAGATTTAGTTCACAAGTTACAGTGGTTTTAGTGACGCTACTCTTAATTTTGTAAACACAACAATGTAATTTTTAAAACAAAGGAAATATCTGAGTTTCGTGTGCTAATAAAGTATTGCTTTTTAATGGGAAAAAATACCGTTCAAGCAAAGCAATAGCGTGACAAGTATTATTCGGACTCTGCTCCATCGAGACAAATGGTAGAGAAGTGGTTTGCTGATTTTAAACGCGTCCATTTAAATACCGATGACGCTGAACGCTCTAATCGCCCAAATTCGCTAGTTATTCTAGAAAGCATAAAAACAGTCTCACAAAATAGTTTTGGCCGATCGTAAATTGAAGTCACGTGAAATGGCTGACACTTTAAGCATATTGGAAGGCAGAGAATTCACTGTTTTGCATGCACGTTTGTCCATGAGAAAGCTCTGTTCGAAGTTGATGCCGCGTTTGCTCATAGTCGATCCTAACCAGCAACGCGTCGACGATTTAGCGCACTGTTTCGAGCTCTTTCAGCGCAATAAAAACATTTTGTCATACCGTATGTGACAATGGATGAAACATGGATCATTACAATACTCCACAGTCAAATTGGCAGTCAGCTGAGTGGAGAGCAACTGACGAAAACCGCCCAAAAACGCAAATGTCAGCTGATGAGGTCTTGTCATCCGTATTTTGGGATGCGTAAGGTATCTTAATCATTAATTACCTTGACAAAGAAAGAACCATCAATAATGAATATTATATGGTGTTATTGATACGTTTAAAGGAAGAGATTGCGAAAAACGACCCCAATTGAAGAAAAAAAAGTGCTCTTTTATCAGGATTACCGACCGTGTGACAAGTCGCTGGCAACAATGGTTGTTGCGAAAAAAAAATTGCTTGAATTGCACTTTGAATTACTTCCCCATCCACCGTATTTTCCGGATCTGGCTCCCAGCGACTACTGCCTGTTTGTAGATATAAAAAGGAAGGTCCATGAAAAGAGATTTGGCTTTAATGAAGAAGTGATTGCTGCAACTAAAGCCTATTTTTAAGCCAAAGATAAATCGGTCTACAAAATAGGCATTGAAATGTTAGAGAACGGTTAAATGGTTAGAAATTATAAAATAAAAACAAATAAAGGCGAATGGACAGAAGAGGCAATGACCAAGGCGATTCAAGGCGTGATAGATGCAAAAAAATGTTATAAATTAGCTAGCAAGTTTTACGGCCTTTATCAAGCTACTCTAGAACGCAAAGTGAAGTTAGCCAGGCAGAATGACAACCAAATTTGCAAAATCAAAGTTTCTTTAGGCACTATTCAAGCTACTTTCATCCAAGAGGAAGAAGAAAAACTCGTTGCCCATTTAAAGCAGATGGAGAGTCGATTGTTTGGTTTCACAACTTTGGAGCTACAGACGTTGGCATATCAACTAGCTGTCCGCAACAACAAACACCACAAATTCAATGAAGAAAAAGGTAGATCTGGCAAAGACTGGATAAGAGATTTTTTGAATCGTTCCCCTAATTTGAGTCTCAGAAAACCGGAAAATATTTTCACAGCTCGAGCTGCTGGTTTCAACAAGGTCTCTGTAGGAAATTTTTTTAAATTGTTAGACAAAACACTTGTTGGGTATCAATTAACTTTCGATAAGATTTATAACTGTGATGGCGCTAAATAGCCTTGTAGTTGCTGATGCTTCTCTAACCCTAATCCTTAATAACTGTGATGAAACGGGGGTTTCTGTTGTACCCAAAACAAGATCAAAAGTGATTGCTACAGCCTGGAAAAAGAAATAGGAGCATTGACGTTTGCTCAGCGAGGTACAACTGTAACCGTTGAAATTTGCTTTAATCCTGCAGGTACTTATATGCCCTCGGTTTCGTTTTTCTAAGAAAAATAATGAATTTTGAACATTTATCAAGTGCTCCGCCAAATGGTTAGGCTGAATTTTCAGATTCTGGATGGATAACTATGGATATTTTCTTGAATTGGCTAAAAAAGTTCATTGAATTTAGAAAAGCTTCAAAAGGGGGTCCTGTGTTGCTTCTTTTAGACGGCCATGTCACGCACACACATAATTTGAAACTTATAGATGATTGTCGTAAAAACGGAGTGATAATAATATGCTTTCCTCCTCCCCCAAACTGCAACCTGGAGACGTGGAATTTATGAGACCACTGTACACATTTTACGATCAATCTGTTATGGAGAGGTTAAGATTGCACCCAGAACAAGTGGTAACACAGTTTCAAATAATAGAGCTCTTTGGAGAAGCTTTTATTCGATCAGCGACAATGACAACATTTTTTAACGCATTTAAAGCTTGAGGGATCTAGCCTTGCAACGCTAATATTTTTACTGATTACATTGCCGTTGAAGCTACATATATCGAAATAAGTCAACTACAACCACATATTGGTGAAACTCAAACGACAATAGCAATTACCTCATAGTCACAATCTTTACCAAGCACCTCTTTTACAACCACTAATATTCTCCAATCATCTCCGATTTCGGATTTGCCAATAGTCAGCACATCTACTTCAACAAATTTTTTGCAATCAAGCACTTCACTTAAATCAAATATTTCGTATCCAATACAATCTTCAGAATCACAATCAGGTCCGGTCTGTAATAGATAATATTCTGTAATAGATAATATTCAAGAAACACCTCAGCCCCTCACTACCGGACACACCTCTGAAGAATTCTTCAGAGAATTCTCTGAAGAAGCTTCAAACGATTCCTCATTTCACCTTGTAGCTCCAAAACAATTGAAGCCTTACCCATGTACGGAATAAAAGACAAAAAGACAGGTACGTAAGAGATGGAAGACTGCAGTTATTACTTCTATCCGTATCTCCGTATAAACATGGACTTGTTGAAAAACAACGTGAAAAATTGATTAATATGAAGAAAAAGGTAAAAAATAAAAATAAAAGAGTAAAAAGAGTAGGAAAAGAAAATAAAACAAAAAAAGAAAAGAAAAAGATGAAGAAGAATTGGATAGTAACTCTGGAGATACTGAGTGTCTTTACTGCCAAGGCGTACATTCGCAGTCTCGGAGAAGGATGGATTACTTGCCAGGCTTTCGGAAGATGGGTTGTGTGGCAACTGTGGTTGTGCCGGCATTGAAGACCGGACGATGGTGCTGTTCACATCTATCCTTTTTGTGAAGACTGTATACTGGAGACTATTACCCCATCTCGCCCTTAGGTTGGGGCATGACGGCGCAAACGGAATGCTTTTTGTGTTGATTTATTTTGCCAAGAAGAGTTGTTTTTTTTTGTTTCGTTTCATTACATTATAACAGAGTAAAGACTGTTGATTATTAAATAAAAGTTTATATTTTTTAGAATGGCATTATGTCGTTTTTCTAACCGATAAATCTTGAAGTGGCCGTCTTACCCCACCTCCCCCTACGGAAAATATTTCTGTTTTTTTTTTGCTAGGATTTTACATCTTTGAGAAAAGGGTTTTATTTATCTGTTAAGAGCCAGGCTTCAAATGCATATTTTACGTTTTTTACATTTTTTTGTTTTTTGCGTTTACTCTTTCATTTTTTCGTGAATTTCTCATGAACTAATGTGTATATAAATTATTTTCTTTATAGCAAGTTTCAAAGATTTAAAATATTTAAAGGTTTTAGGGTTAGAGGCGCATCAGCAATTAAGGCTATTTAGCGATTGGACCTACAGCTTAACGTGGGTTCCGAAACACGGTCATCAGCCAGCGACAACCCAGGCCAGTACCCCCCTTAGGCTATCAACCTTTAGTTATATACTTACCCATAATTCTATCAGGAAGCCCACCGATTGGCGAGTGATCAACCTAGAACACTTCTCAGAAGGCATCCGGCCTTACCCAGCATTTAACTGGCGTGACTGAGAGGTAATTCATTGTTGGATTTTAGTGATTTTTTAGTGATTTCAGTGTGTGTGTGTGCGTGTGCGTGTGCGTGTGCGTGCGTGTGCGTGTGCGTGCGTGTGCGTGCGTGTGCGTGCGTGTGCGTGCGTGTGCGTGCGTGTGTGTGTGTGTGTGTGTGTGTATTTGTGTGTGTGTATGGGTGGTAGGAAGTAATACGAACAGAAGAAAGAAAGAAACAGAATCATCCGACCGCTGGAATCGAACCAACTACTACGCAAACTGCGGTTTCGGCACAGCGGCGAGAAATCACCGCCTTACTGTCTCAACCAACGCGACCGGCTAGCAACTTTCCACTAAATAATTTGATACTCCTTTATTTCACATGTTCATAGTCTTCAGACAGTTGTACGATCATGTAGCAAGAACAGTAGTATACGAGATCTTGGGGAAAATGAGAGTACCAGATAAGCTTATTAGATTAGCCCGGATGACGATGCTTAACTCTAAGGCACCAATAAAGATCTAACAACACACCACGGTAGAATATGAGATCGGAAAATATTTGCGTCGAAGGAATGGATTGGCATCAGTTCTGTTTAATACAGCGTTGTCTATTTTTGTAATATAGAAATCACTCCCTACCTTTGTTGTCCTCTCGACTTCCCACTTTTGTGTCCGTTTCCGTTTTCTCATCCAAGCTAATTGATGGTTGCCTGCGTATACTAAAATTTAGGAACAGAAATAAAAATTATTTTCAACAATAGTACTGAACAAAGTCATCAATGAAACACTGATAGGCGTAAATGGAATAGTGATAAATAAAGAAAAATATATAATAGGGTATACAAATGACGTAAACATATTATCACGATCGAATAGATAATTAAGATATATAAACCAAAAAACTTGGTCTAGAAATATATACAGACAAAGCAAAGCATTCGCAGAAGAAAAAAAAGTCGATGACAACATTGGAGACTGGAAATAATTTACTTATCTAGGAAGCAAACTAAATGAAAACAATCGCATCACAGGGGATATTAGAAAGGAAACGGTAACAAAACCATTTACTTACTGCAGTCTGCTCTAAGATCTAAACTTAAACAAAATACCACGAAAGTTAAAATCGATATATTATTCATTCGGTAATAGCCACTTATGGTTGCTGATCCTGAACCCATACAAAGAAAACAAAAGAGTTGCTTTAGAAGAATTTTTGGTGCTGTGAACGATAATGGAAATTAGATCGGGTATAACTTCAAACTCAACAGCAATTATACAAAGATCTGGATGCTGTAAACTATGTGAGAGTTCAGCGACTCAGGTAAGGGATATATGACAATGATTCTAAGGAGAATCATTATGGAATGATAAATGAGTAACAGAGAGATAGATCAAGACCAAGAGGTAGACTAGAGGTAGACCTGGTGGTGGGATACTGCAAGAACAGGCACTGAAGAACTGCTACACATCAAAAACCGATAAGGAGTTGCTGGAAGGTTGAAGGAAGTCAAAATTTATTAACAGGCTGTAACACAACCGGATGAAGAAGAGGAATTTTTGGTCTAAACTCCAACTGCTCCTTTTTCACGTGTTCTTTTGTCACTCTTAACTTTGTTCCTCTTCAGTATTTTACTGCTTCTTTCTGTTTAACAATCAGGCAGATTTATCAATTTACAATTGGTAAATCGGAAGGATTTCACCAGGATAATGATAGATTCCATTGCTCAATAATGTTGGGAGATATTTCATATTATTCAGATTAATTCATTTTGCCATATTTACTGGATCCGGAACCATAGTTGGCTCTACTATAGTTGGTTGAACTATAATTGGTTGGAATGTGTTTTATATATTTAATAAATTATACGTTTTTAAAAACGAAGTCATAACCCAACTCAAATAATAATAACCGACTGCTAATACAACCAAACCTAATAATTGAATATATTGGTTTCATTTTTTTGTATATATATATATATATATATATATATATATATATATATATATATATATATATATATATATATATATATATATATATATATATATATATATATATGACTATAAAGTCTTCCAACTAGAATTTTTTGATAGCTAATTCAGTACTTATTTGACAGACCATATGTATTACTGGTTCAGTAACTTGGTAAACAGGTCCAGTGTGTGTGAAAATCGACGTTATACATATATATGATTTTTGGAAGTGTAACCATTTCAAAACGAGGCAAATGAACAATAACTCGAATATTATTTTCAAAACATAAATAGTAACTAATCAACTTTCAAATTTATTTCAATTTTTTTCGATTTTCTAGGCTGGCATTTAGTAAACCATTTTTTGCAGACATATCTGTTAAGGCAGTATCACCTATCCTATCACACAACTAAGTATACCAATCGAAAAATATCAATATCATATTATCATATAGTAATATACATTTTTTTTAATAATTTATACAACTGTTAAAACACTGTAAGTAATTTGTTGGTTACATAGATAAAATGAAGTTGCAATATGTCTGGTATTACTAGGATATTTTTTTTTTTAAGTTTAGTTTTTTTCTAAAATGACAAAAATGTATTTTATAATCAAATATATCAACAGAATACAATATTTAATACATCGCATTTTTACAGAGGAAAGTATGATTTAACTCGACTTTGGCTACATAATTGGATTTTGTAATGAATTGTATTTTTTTTGACTAAGTTTCTGTTTTTATATGAATATTTAAACTTTATTTGAATAACATTTTAAATCAATTACTGGGAGGTATATTCTATATTATAAGGCTAATAATAAATAAATAATAAATACTTATTAAATGTTAATATATTTTTCAACAAAAATTTTAAAAATAATATTCGAAATATATTTGTTATGTATATCTTAAGAACAGAAACAGCTACTTTAAGACGATGAAACTGCTACGATTCGTAAAGTGCGTCCGATTTTCGGTAGAAATAATGTTCCAAATTTATTAACTGCGAAAAGAATAATCGATACATTTGAAAGTACTGTACAAACGATACAAGCTCGTGTGGTCGTTCAGAACAAAACGTCACGGCAGATCGTGCACAAGAATTGAACATTTCAACAACCACTCTTCACCGTATTCTCACTAAAGATTTGCATCTCCATGCTTACAAAGCCCAATTAACTCAACAACTTCTGCCAACAGACCATGCACAACGAAGAAAGTTTACCAATTGGATCATTGGACAACAAGAACTGAATGCCGATTTTGTGGACAAAATCATTTTCAGCGACGAGGTCTCGATGGCTTCGTTAATAGATACAATTGCCACATTTGAGACTCAGAAAATCCACGAATGATTCATGAAAAACAAATGCACTCCTAACGTGTCACTGTTTGGTGGGCATTGTAGTCTGGAGGAATCATTGAACCGTTTTTCTTTGAAAACCAGCATGCATTAACGGTAAATGGCGAACATTATCGTGACATGATAACCCAGTTCTTTGATCCTCAATTGGAAGATATTGCTCTTGAAGGTATGTGGTTTTCAGCAGGACGATGTGTCACTTGCAATACCACCCGTGAAACATTGACTGTCTTGCACGAGTCTTTTCCTGATCGTGTCATCTCCCGTTTTGGTGATCACAATTATGTGATCACCTATGGACTTGTGGGGTTTTCTGAAGTCTCAGGTTTACTCAGGTTTTACAAGCCCACAACCACCCAAGACCTGAAGGCCAAAATTGAACGCTGTATCAACGAAATACCGCCATATTTATGTTAAACCGTTATTGAAAAATTTCGCCAGAAGAGTACGCGTGTGCCACCAAAGCCGTGGCGGCCATTTACTGGATGTGTTGTTCCATAGATAATTTCCAAATTTCTATATTATAAATCAATACATATTTCAATATTTTGCTACAGAAAATGCTTTTTGCTTTATATATTGAATACAGAATACAGAATATTGCGAATAAAGCGTTAACAAAATGTATGCCATATATATATATATATATATATATATATATATATATATATATATATATATATATATATATATATATATATATATATATATATATATATATATATATATAATACTACTATATTGCTAATATCTGTAAGTGGAGGTGTCACGGAGTAAGTGAGACAGCAAACGTCTGCTTCTATGTCTTTTTCTACTACTCGACCCGTTGTGCGCAAATGTCAAGATAAATAAACGTGACATAAAAACATAAAAATATACAAACTGATAAAATATAAAAGTATACATACTCAATTCTCGGACATGCGCATAAGACTCAAAGTAGTAGTGAGAGAAACAGAAGCATATATGTCTGCACCGTAATGATTTCGCCAAACTCCAGACCTTGCTAGCAATATAATAGTATTATATATATGATTTATGCATTTTGACATAACCTTATAATGTAATAAAAATTAAAACATCCTTAGAGCTTATAAATCATCACTGATGAACAGCTCTTAATTATTATTATCTTTATATCTTATAATTATCTTTAATTAAATCATAAGGCAAAAAAATGAGGGGTAATTAAAAATATGGCATTTTATAATTATTTTTACAGTGGTAACTGTTTAAAGAAAAATAATATGGCCACTATTGTAATTCAGAAGAAAAGCCCGATATCAAGAAGATTTCCCTGCTTTTTGCACCCTTTCCTTGCCTTCCTTTGAACCCTCATATGGTTTTATACGGAATCTGCAAATAAAGTAATGAGACTTGTGGCGTAGCGGTCGATTTAGCATCATTGTTCACTTTCTCTTGAGGGAGGGGAGATATTCCAACATTTGATGCGTTTTCAGTACGAGTTTGGACTAAAGTCGTAGCAATTCTTTTCCTGAACCGGATTTTTCTAGTGCGTTATGAAAATGAGTCACAACAATTTCATGCAGACTTGGGCACAGTGCGACAGTAACTTTTGTAAACTTTCAACAGGCATATGGAAACAGTGTTTTGTTAAGGGCTCAGGTTTTCAGGTGGTTTAAGGTATTCTCAGAAGGCTGAGACTCGATTGAAGATGATCATGTTTTGGAACGTGTCATTATTGGTGACGAGTCTTGGGTTTTTTAATAGCATCCAAAAAACCAGGAATGGCACATTCCACCCTTACCAAGATCAAAAAAGTTTTGCAAAAGTCTTCGTCGCACTGTATCAAAGTCTGAAACATAAATAGCGCATGTTGCTTGAAATTGTTGTAGTTAATTATCGGAACGCACTAAAAAATCCGGTTCTCGAAAAGAATTTCTACGGATCATCAAGTGGCCACCATTTAATCAACAATTCTTTACATTATTTTGAACAAAAAGTTTGTTTAAAACATGTATCCAAAATGCAATTATTTCCACGGAAAGCAGGTCACATTTTTTTTTTCAATTGGCGACTTTCCCAATTTTTTGTTTCATTGTCCTTTTAAGGTATTGTTTGAAAATAAAATGTAATGTTTTTATAGCCATTTATTCCATAAGTTTCAGCGTCAATTTGGTTTGCTTTAAAAAAAAGGAAACTTACATATTAATGTAGTTTAATGTCAAAGTTCAAAATACTAGCACTAATTTTTTACATCATAACACTTTTTAAATGATTCACGTCATATTAAGAAACATGATTAATTGTTTTATTAAATTAAATGTCCACCACTTATGTTTATGCAAGCCTGGCACTGTTCTAGCTTATTTTCCCGAACATGTTGAAAAAGATCTGGTATATTTCTAATCCAGTTTGCCAACTGGCAGCATTTCTATAAATAAGAAGCATATCGTGATATTCGCATACAGAATACAATTTTGGTTTTAAATGGTATTTATAAACATAAACTGAAATAATTTTAGTCGCCAACACTCTTTGTTAAGGGGATCATCTCATTTAATCAATGCCACGTTACCATTTACATTTTGGATGATGTATGGCGTGATTCATAATTATAAAAATGTTTAAACAGTGTTCATTAGTTTGTAGTTTATTCGTTAAATAATAACCAATAAATATTTACCAAATATGCTTTTACATATATTCGCTAAAAAATCTTATTATAGCTTCTCTATTGGTAATATAATATATTTACAATTATTTCTCACCCTTCGGTTTTGACCCCCGTAACGATCGTTTTTCTTTCAAATGATATGAACAATCGTTGGATGAATTTACGAAAATTATTTTTCTTACACCCTGTATACATAAAGAAAGAATATTATTTCTAAAAGTAAAATAGCTACAAAGTAATGTTTAATTGCTACGTGCTAATTACATTTTTTATATAAAAAAATTCCAAGTAAACCTTAGTTTGAGCAACATCCCATTACGATTTATTTATGGGAATACATAAGCATAAAAGTCCTTGGAATGAGGCTGTACGGTCGTATATTTTCTTCTGTTGTTTGCGGTTCTTAATGGTCCATGGCCAAGAAACAACAGAGAAAAATCTTAATAACTATCTAATTACGAATTAAATAATGAATCATTATTTTTTATGTAAAATTATGTATGCATGTCTTATAAAGTATTTTATTAGCATAGTTTTTGTATTAATTTTATATTAAATTTTGCTGAAAATAAAGTTTTAGTGTTTTTATACATTAGGCAACTAAAAATACAGTTTTATATTTTGTTTGGTTTACTTCCCATTTTAAAAAGTGTTAGTATTAAATTTTTAACATTATTGGATAGATAATTAGCTTTTGAGTTATTTCAAAAGCTTTGGATAGGTTGTGACAAAAGACACAGAAAACTTGGAATTCTTATAGGTAGGATTGGTATGGTGCTATTATTTTGTTTTGGCGCCATTTTTTTTCGTAATCTTTGTGACAGTTTGAGTTTGCCTGTTGTTTAGTGTAGGCGTGCAAATTTTATTATGGATAAATACTCGCCGAAAGAACGTAGTGAGATTGTTGTAATTTATATAAAAAAAACATAAAACGCAATTTCAAGATGCCAGGTCCAAGAACTGCGTGGAGCGCTAAAAATATTGCATGGGTGGAACAAAGTGTAGAGGAGGAGCCTCGATTCGATGATGTGATGCACAATTGGCAATTTCTCGATTATGATCTGATTAAATCACAGTTTATTAGTCTTCGTATCTGTTTAGGTGTTTTGAAATCGGACAAACTGGACAATATTGGGTACTTTTTGGTAACTAACTGCTTAAATTATACCGCAAAG
Organism: Cosmopolites sordidus; assembly: GCA_031761425.1. Classification (NCBI taxonomy): domain Eukaryota; kingdom Metazoa; phylum Arthropoda; class Insecta; order Coleoptera; family Curculionidae; genus Cosmopolites; species Cosmopolites sordidus. The sequence goes on from JARFXV010000511.1 coordinate 528,598, forward strand.
GATAGAGCTATCGTAAAGTAGGTGATAGATTAGGAAATAGTTCGGTTAGAAAGATAATAAAAACATTTGAACGAACTGGTTCTGTGCTAAACAAACTCAGGTCTGGACGACCTCGGCGATTCAACGAACGGGAAAAATGACGAGTCCATCAATTAGTTGAATAAACTCCACCATCGACATCCCCTTCAACATTCGATGTTCCGTTCAATCTTCAAACTATAAAAAATGTCATATGTGGTTTCAATGATTACGGAAGAGTGCAGATCATTTATCTTCCAGCAAGATGGGGATCCAACAACTGGTGCATGATGTGCCAGCTACATCATCTTTTTGCGCAAAATAATTTTATAGTCAACTCAGTCGTTTTGCCGGTGCCAAATATATAAAAATTACAATATTTTTTAAATGGGGTTTAAATGGTTGGTAAAAGGGTCTTGAGGGTAGTAGACATACCAACAAATCCTACCTCCATGTCCTAGTCGTGTTCCCTCGGCAATGCAGAACGTATACTAGGATGTGTGGAATACAGCTAACGGAGGAGGGTGAAGGCGAGTTTCCGACGCCTCAAAATTGAAATTTATTAGCTAAAAAATTGTAACCCCTATAGAACTGTCTCTGGTCCTCCAGCAGGGGGTTGGGCATGAGGTCAAGTACCCCATTCTGTAGAAAAGATTACAGTTACGAAAGTCATAGATAATAGAGCCGGGTAGGCCTTATTAATATTATTATTAATAATATTGTTCAGCTCTACAGGCCTAGTGGCCCTTGGCTTCGAGTTCTTTTACTCTTCTTTTTCATTTTTTTTCTGTCCAAAGCTTCATTCTTCCAATCCCTGACTTCTACTTTCATTCACCGCTCATTAGTATTTTTTTAACCCATCTCTTGCCGGGCATCCTCGCTATGGGCCCCAGCCATCTAGCTCTTTGCGCTCTCAACACCCGAACAATGTTTGGATTTTTGTACAGTTTTTCTTTTTCTCTATTTGTTCTTAATATTTTACGTTCCCAGGCTTACTTTCTTCCTTCTTCGTGATTGTCTGTGTCTCGCACGCATAGGTAACCGTGGGCCTTAGCATTGTTTGGTACACTCTGCACTAGGTCTATTTATTTTTCTTCATTACATGTTAGTGTTACTCCTAGATATTCAATTTATTAAACTTTCCCTTTCGTATATTTCTTATTGTCTGCATAATTAATTACTAAATTAGGGGACAGTCCACTGGTACTATATTTCATTACCATATATTTAGTCTTGTTTTCGTTAATTATTAGGCTATATTGTCTTGCCTTTTTTACCAACATTTTGAATATCCTATTATCCTATCCTATATTACTATTTCTTCCTTGCATCTCGCCATCAATACAATGTCATCGGCATGGGCTAAGCATTGGTGTCTGGTACCATATATTACCCCCTTGGCATTGATGCCATTCTTCCTCTGAATCACTTTATATACTATATTGAACAGAATTGTGGACAGTGCATCGCCTTGTATCGGCCCTTTCTTTATCGGGAACCTGTTCTTATGACAGTCAACTCCACCAACTTTCTCAATTTTTCCAGGACTCCCAACTGTCTCATTGCTTGGAACAACTTTTCCCTGTTAATGGACTCATAAGCTTGCCGATAATTTATGAACAGCAAATGTAAGCTTACATTTTTTTTATAAGTATTCTGTTGGACCTGTTTCATGATGAATATCTGGTCGATTGTTGATCTTCCTGCCCTGAACCCTCCTTGGTATTCCCCTACTTCTTCGTTATGGCATTTCTCTAATCGATCTTTAACCATCTTGGCTATCACTCTTGCGATGCAATTCTCGATATTTATTGCACTCCTTATTAGCTCACTTTTTTTGTGAAAGACTATTATCAGAAGAAATATTATCAGCGAAGGGGTATTATCATTCCATTTCTCTGGCATATTTTGGCAAATTCACTTCAATAACTCCCATGTCCGTGCCATCCATGTATCACCACCGTGTTTCAAGATTTCTGCGGTTGGCCGTTGTTTTTCTGCCGTTTCTCTGCTGTTTTTCTGCTGTTTCAGATTTCTGCCGTTGTTTTCTCCAGCACTCTTATTATTTTTTAACTGCTTTATACAAATTTCTACTTCTTCTTTGCTGGGTGCATTTATAATATCGTTATTGTACTTAGATGACGATTGAAAACGAAAAAGAATAACGATTTCAAATTATAGTATTTGAATGTTAGATCTTTAACCAGACCAGTTTTATTTAGATGCTGGAACAAGTAGATAAATATAAGACCGATATAGTCGCCCTTTAGGAGATTAGGTGGACGGGTCACAATATGCTGGAAAAAAATCACATCTACAGCTACCATTCTAAAGTCCATGAGCTTGGACAGGCTTCTTAGTGACTACAAATATGAGACAGATTATAATAGACTTTCAACCCCAAGCACAATCGGTGTGCTTGGGGTTGAAAGTCTATTATAATCTGTCTGGTGCTAGTGCTAGTGCTAGATGAGAATTAAATTAACTACAGCATAATAAACGCACATACACATACCAAAGATACACCAGATATAGAAAATGAATAATTCTACTAACAGTTGGAGCAAATGGTCCAAGCTTATTCGAATAATGATATTAAATGATTAATGGGGATTTAAACTCTAATGTAGGATGAGAACAACAGTATGTCCCAACAATTGAAAAACACAGTCTCCATGAAGTATCAAATAATAGCGGAACTAGTCTCGTAAACTTCACTGCTTCTCAGAGCATGACGATTGCAGGAACCTGGTTTAAATACAGGGATATCCACAAAAGCTCGTGGAAATCACCAGATTCCAATACATTAAACACCATATACCATCTGTTAATAGCCTCGAGGCACTTCTCTAATGTAATAATCATCAGAGACCGGAGAAGGGCTAATAAAGATTTGGACCAGTATCTATTACAATCGAAAGTCAGACCAAAAATTTCAAACGAGAAGACATCGTAGGACGTTAGAGATAAATTCGACATGCCAAAACACCTACGAGAACCAGCCTAAATAGCAATCAGTCATTGGTAGAGTGCAGAAGAGTTGTAGTAAAGGCAGCTAACGACACCATAGATCAATTTAATCACCAGAAACCCAGTCAAGAATGGTTCAATGATGAGTGTGCTGAAATACCAAGTAGAAAAAACTCCGTTTTAAAAAACTTCAATAAAGACGAAGAACCAGCCCATAAAGCCTTTGAGAAAAGAAGAAAATACTAGAAAGCACATGACAAGAAGATATCTTAGAAAAAAAAGAAGATATATTAGATATATGGGCAGATAACTTCCAGGGAAGACTTAATACTAACATACTGAGGAAGAATGACCAACGAGAAACAGAATTACCATCCCTAGAAGAAGTCGAAACTGCCACACGAAAGCTTAAACACAAAAAAGCTTCAGGACAAGATTTTATTTTATTTTAGCGGAATGAATAAAAAAATAGATAAAATATTTATAGAATTTATTCACACATTGGTCAAAGACATTTGGAAACAGAAAAAAATAGCTACAGGATGGAACATTACTGTTATAGTACCCCTACTTAAAAAAGGTAATCTCCTCGGACTGTTCAAGCATTTTAAACTTGGGTACTTAAAACTGCTAGGTACATTTGAGAGAAAGGTGCTCAGACATATTTAAGGAGGAATCCCGAGGAACGGATAGTGGCGTAGACGATACAACTATGAACTATGTAGAGAATATAGTTATCTTTATTAAAGTGGGAAGGCTGAGATGGATAGGATGTGTTGAAACATCGAGTGATATCAACCCCACTAAGCAAATAATTGGCCACGTCTCCATAGGCCAAAGACCGAAAGGAAGACTGAGGACATGTTTTTTGGACCAGGTATTAAGGGATACGAGTACACTTAAAAATTGCAAATTGGAAAACAAAAGCCAGAAACAGGAACCATTGGCACGACATTCTACGACAGGCCAAAACCCTTTAAGAGTTATAGAGCCATAGATGACGATGATAATGGTGATGATGAAAATATTTTTTATGATAATATAATAATCATATATTAATTCAATATTCAACGTTTATAGGTGAAAAAAGGAATAAAACAATTTTTTACTTTTTTATCTATCATAAAAGTGATAGATAACAAAGTAAAAAATTGTTTTATTCCTTTTTAAAAAATCAACTATCACAAAGTAACGGACAAATCAATCAATAGGTGAGTTTCAAACATTCGTCCTCTACAACAGTCTGTAAAAAAATCCAGGAATTAGAAAAAGTTCAATTCAAAACTGTAAACTCGTTGAGCTTTACTTGGAAGCAGTTGTCTCATTCATTTCCTTGCACTGTATAATTCCCACTATGTGAATGGTATTAAAGTGTACCTGGTTAATAGCTTTAGCATCAAAATCACAATACTTTACTGAAAAGGTTGCTGGTAAAATTCTAAAAGAATGTAAATATGTTACTGGAACACGAGCTTAATAAAATGTTTTACAAGAAAGGGAAACACCATTTTAATTAATATAATAATGAAAAGAATACAGTTTAAAATTAAAGTTTCCAATTTAATAACAAAAACAATGTATTTTTTAGGAAGTTTTCATTTTAACATGATGTTGTACAGTATTCGTATAGGCAACCAAACATACTATTACATATTTTGGCTTAGAATCAGTCTCAATAAATTGTATTTTATAATTGAAACATTTTTGCTATTGAAAGAATTTTCAATTTACGCTGAAATATGTTTTATCATTAAAAACGAGCATTTCCCAGTAGTTTAAAACATATTTATTGTAGGTATCAAAGTTATAGTCCCATGAGTGAACTAACTGCACCTCGTGGAGTATTAGTTCTCGTTAACTACAGAAGTGACGTCGCTGGCGGTCCATATTTGGAAGAGTGATCTTAATATATAGGCAACCCAATAAACCGACATTTGACGGGTTAAGGATATCAAAAACCAAGGGCCTCCAGGGCCTGTATCGTTGAATAATAATAATCAATGATTTTAGAAAAGAATTTATTAAGCTATTACGTAGATATATTATATTTCAATTTATTTTTCATTCCTTCTTGTAATTACTTATTATCAGTCTACCAAAAATTTGTTAATTGATACCGTATATTTTAGACAGACAATGTAACAACGCCTCAATTAAAATAAAATTATCGTTTATAAATCCCTCTATTTGTAATCGATTTGTGGAAAATTATTGTTGCCATTAATTCGGAATTTATCTGCAATTAGATTGTCGCTGATAATCTTAAAATATTATGAAGAGGAGTAAATAGGTTTGTTCATTTAATTTTGCCGATCATTTGTTATGGATTAGACTTTTACAATTTGACCAGTTTTATTATCTACCTTTCATTTGGACAAGAGGTACTATGTGTAATTTAGGTCTAATTAGATTATTTTGAAAATATACGGACTAATATTAATCTTGCTGATAGCAAATGAAATATTCTTAATTAGTGATTTTGCCCACAGCTAAAAAAAGTAAAGTATGTAAATGACAGAATATTAATAGTGACGCAGCTAAATCAGTGGAAGAATATGTATCTTTCTGTGAACAATTCCAAGAGGAAATCTATGCTACTCCAGCCACAAACAGAATATTTATTGTAGGGGATATGAACGTCAGAGTCCGAAAAGGGCATCCGCTAACAAATCAAATACACATCGTGTAGATTTGATAACGACATGATGACGTGATTATTGTTTGTGCTATACTATTAAATCCGATTAATATTTTGGAGTTTGAAGGTCCTGTTATATTGCATTCAAAACATGTTAATATATACTAAGTGTCAAAATGTCAGATACACCATAGACATTATAAAAAAATAATGTAATTAGTTATATTGTTCTTTTTAAGAGATTTTTTAAGTCGTTTCAAATACAAATTAAAATATTGGAAAAGGGAAAAAGTTTAATTGACCTTGATCAGATATTATAAAATATTTATAAGTAAACATTTACTTTGTTTTGGGTGTCAAAACGTTAGACACACTTTTTTATATTTAAAATTTCTTAATCCTCTGGAGGTTTTATCATAATTTATCAATTTAATTCAGTTATTCCGGAATCAATATAATTTTGTAGATTTTTATAAAAAAAAAATAAATTTGTGTTTATTATGGGAATAAAAAAGTGTTTTCTCAGAAGAGATGGGATGAGTTATAGGGACAGGGGATGCTGATTAAAATAAAGTTTTTCATGTCTTTACTGTCTACTTGCCCTGTCAAGGAGAGAAGATGACTTATTCTGAAAATTGAATCGAATTCATGTAATACTGGAAAAGCAATCGATGAGGTGGTTGTTAAGATTATTAAAAAGTCTGTAAATATTATAAAGAAAAAATTAAAAAAGGAATTAAATTATTAGCCTTTATTAAATGCCCCCTAATAACTTTCGCTGAAAATATTGTATCATGGCCTGAGTAGTGAAAGGAAATAATTTTTTCTGAAAAAGAAATCAGTTTGGGTTTAAAATTCAACTTAATGGATTTTTCCTTTATTTTCAAGCTCTCAGGAAGGAAAACAAACTTTTAATATTAATATAAAAAATTATTAGAACAGTAAAAATTATCTTTTAATTATATGAGTGAAGCTGTGCCAGTGTTTCAATAAGTTAAAGCCCTCATTCATTTTGCAAAAATTATAATGGTTTGGTCTGAGAAAAATAATATTTTAAAATTTCACTGACCTGATGTTTCTCCAGATTTGATATCATTGAAAATATCTGGGAGATGCGTTCAAGACTAGTTTATAGTGAACCAAGACAATCTTCCATAATTTATAATTATGGAAGATTTGTAAGGTGCTATTTAGGCTTCATGAGAAGAAATTCGAAACAAAACATTTGTATGATTCATTATCAAAAAGAATTTTTGATTTCATAAAAGGTAGTTTAAAGACCAAGAGATATTAAAATGTAGTTTGTTTAGGTTTTGCTTTTGCTAACATCCCTGTTTCTTATAAAATTAAGGATGTGTTTGACATTTTGACTCATCTGAAGTTCATTAAAAAATTTAACATTTTTTTTTTCTTGAACGTCTTTGGTTCAATTTAAGATGAGTAAAAATCTATTTTATTGCGGTTTCCATATAAATAAGTTATTTTGAAAAAAAAATGTTCAAGTGTGTTTAACATTTTGATATTGAGTGTATGTATTATTAACAAACCATCGTTAAATCTATACGAGCAGTTATCGAATATTGTGCATGTGAAAAAAGTGAAAGGGTAATATCAACTAATCTATTTAGAAAAAGTTGACCTTTAACTTAACATTAACGTCGACTATAAATTTCATCAGTCAGATTTGGACCCTTGGGCCATTTACTTTCTGAAAGAAAAGCCGATGGTATTTTCTAAAGCTTTTCCACCCTTTTAAAGAAAGCTCGAACGATCAAGGAATCCCTCTTTCGAAAACAAGTTTCTTATTATGAGAGGAAAAAATCAATATTTGCACTTTGGATTGTGTAGAGCTTACTGACCTAAATACTACATTCAAGATTATTTTCATTCAGGAACATAAGATGGAAGAGAATTTCTTCTAAAAGCGGCATAGATAAAAAAAATGCATTTTGTAACTTTATTAAAGCGATTTTAATAGGGTGAATTGTGACGTTTTTCTTCTCGAATAAAACATCATTATTCAATAAATTTTTCGGAAAAGAAAAAAAAAGAAAAATATATTTTATTGAATTGATTTTGTAATTTTTCTGTACACCATGACAGTATTATGTAATGATAAATAAATGAAATTGTTCCGCTTACATTTGATATAAAAAATAATGAGTAGGTCCATCATACCTATTATAACACTTTGTAATTCAGTGCTGAATGGACCGAATTAAATGATTATGTCTTCATGTGGAAAGGAATCCCAGACGGGTTGTTCATATATTGCAAGTTCGTTTAAAATTGTTGTAGGTGGCGGGCACTCGCCCATTAGTTCGACCAATACTGTCTCATACGAGTTCTATCGCCGATAAAACTGGATATATCGTCGGCCAGTCGAGACTGTAGAAAATAATGCAGAAAATTGTAGAAATGTTCTAGATACTGGTATATCCCCGGAATTCACCACTCTAGGAGAAATACAGAAAATTATACGAACATTAAAGAAAAGGAAAGTTGCTAACTGGGAAGGAATCACCAACCGGATGCTGAAGTTTCTCCCATGAAAAAGAGTTGTTGCAGTCACAGCTATAACCAATGTTGTTATGCGACTAGGTCAGTTTCCAGAAATGCAACTGTAAAAAAGTTGCCTCTAGGCGAAATACAGAAAATCATAAGAAAATTAAAGAACAGGAAAGCTGCTGACCGGGAAGGAATCACTAACAGGATGCCGAAGCTTCTTCCACGAAGAAGTGTAGCTGCAATTACAGCAGTAACCAATGTTGTCATGCAACCAGGTCGCTTTCCGTATAGATGAAAACACGTAACAGTCCAGATGCTGCCCAAACCCGGAAAAGACAAAACATTCCCACATAATAACCGACTGATAAGCTTCTTGCTATCAGCAAGATCACGGAACGAGTTATCCTGAATAGACTAATAAAGGTGATGTAGTTAAGAAATCTTCTGTCACCAGAACAGTTCGGTTTCAGATACCAGCACTCGGTGAAGTAACAGTTACTGAGAGTAACGGAAACAGCAGCCGAAAAACTCTATAGAATATACGACATAGTTATGGTCATATTAGACGTCGAAAGAGCTTTCGACAGAGTCTGACACGACGGGTTAATTTACAAAATGGCTCAACTAGGATTCCCGACATTGATAATAAAAATAATAGACATTTTTTAACAGGGAAAAGCTCCTAAGTCGAAGTAGGAAACCGGATCTCTGAATAGAGATGTTTGGAGGCTGGGGTCCCGCAAAAAGCGGTACTAGTTCCATATTTGTACAACTACACAAGGTACATATCCAGGAAAAGACTAATCAATGGAATGGACTCAATCCCTTAAAGACTTAGGGGTACATATCGACAATATAGAAAAATCATATGGAAACAACCGGAATAATATCAGACGTTTTAAGAAGTCAAATATAATTATCGACAAGCCTTAAACTGATGTTAATCAATGCACTAACTAGACCCTTGTTTATATATACACAAGCTGTAAAAACAATATAAAAAGTATATGAGGCTGATGGTTGTCAACCCAATACGAGTATGACCTCAGGCATGGATATTAGTTTTGTTGACCCATTGTTGAAGAATTATGGGTTTTATAGTGGCTCAGATAAACCAGCTTAGATCTACATGTTCTTTCAAATGCTGGGCATTTAAGATCAGGAGGATACATCATTGGTACATGCGGTCCAGTCTGATTGGTTGACTCGTAAGAAATGCGATAAAGGCACCATGGCATGGAAGACATCTAATGGGGAACTTTCTAAAAGCCTTTGCCACAGCCGTTCAGTACATCAACGACAAACTGAAAAATCGTGGATCATGACCGAAAGGACTTTACCGGACAAAGAAGACCCAAGACACTTAGAAGACCGAAGCACCATCTAAATTAGAACTAGTCTCCAAACCCAGAAGGAAAACTTAAATTCGAATAGGCACACTTTGGTTGCTCTCGTAGGTAAGGTATTGTACAAAGGTAACACGTTGGATGCCAATGCGTACCACAACTGTGATAACTAACCTCATTTTTCTGCAGACAATCCTTTCTTTTACCTATATTAAGTCTTATACAAATATTGATCACGATCGACGTCGCTTAATTACATTTAGGTTTAAGCCTAAAGTTACAGTTTTCTAAGAAAGCGGTGTCATTATCTAGCGGTCGCAATATAGCGGTGAATGACGTCCCTCAAATGTTGTCCATATAAACCAGATGGCTTTGGTGTCCTAGAGAGTTATAGGTTGTGATCGTTACGTCAAATAGCTGTGCCGCCATTTGCATGACGGTCGTCATAGCGGTGACAAATAGTTCATAGTAAACACATTTTTTCTCGTGTAGCGGTGACCATATTAAAATAAAAAATGAGTGCAAACAGTACAAACGCGATTTGAATCTGCGAAGATAACAAAAAATTGATTAATTTTGTAAGAATTAATGAAGGTTTATATAATGTGAAGAGCAAATACTATAGACCAACCCGCTTAAAACAAAAAAATTAAAGTGCACCCTCTGTAGCATGATTTCTAAATAACTCATCTATCTGAAACGATAGTTTTTGTCTTCCAATGACTAAATATCTTCCAATTATAGTAATAATGCTATGTTCAGATCGCGCATTCTCCACCGCAATACGTTCACTGTCTTTTTTAAGTTGACATCACTGGTCACCCCTCTTATCATTGTTTTCTTATATCCGCCGCATCACGACTTATCAGGGCCACTAGATAACGGCACCGCTTTTTTAGGAAACCGTAGCTTAACGAATTATGCAGCTACTGGAGAGACGGAGAAAGATCATCAATCAGAACGGCATATATTGGTCAAATGTAATTTTTAGTAAATATAATTTTCCTTCAATTTTTCTCAAAAAAATGGGACGAATTACGTCCGAACTTAATAATAAAAAACTTTGAAATCGCAATGATATTTGTAATTATTTTTTTTATATGCCATTTAACGTTTATGACATTTATATGTAATGCAACAATACATTACAAAATGTCATTGATTACATCGTAGTTGGTTCTGATAGTCATAAATATTTCTTGTCAATGTGAAAATTTTTGTTGTGTCAGTCATTTCGCTTTATATTCATTAAAATCATTTTCAAAATTTTACGTGTGTGTGGATGATCATTGTAGTGTTCGTTTTATCATTAAAAATTGGATGTTTTTCTCGGGTAAGTAATATTTTATTTATTTCTGTGTTATTTTTATATGAACGCCGTTATGATATACAGTGTATATCAATTTTAAAGTACAAATGTAGCTGTTTAATGATTATTAAAAAGGGTTACACCGTACACTCTCGATATTCGCAATGGATGCCTTTCTAAAATGTATAGCGAAAATGGAATCTACGAATAATCAGGGGAGATTTGTGTGGGATAGAGTAGATTCATGTTGGTTAATAAAAATACATATTATGGAAAAAATAAGCACTTTTAATTTAAAAAATAGAAAATTACAATCAACTGCAAAATCTGTTACAAGTAATTTTGATCTGTTTAATCTATTTTGCCGTATTCTGTACTTATCTACATATCTTATCATTGTTTCATCTGCTCGTTTTTTAAAACTTAGACTTCTTTCTAGTAAGGTCGCCCAATTATCTAATGAGTATCGCACTTTAAATCCACTGAAGAAACAATCAGAAGCTTGAAAATTGACGGGTTTTATCTACCAGATCCGACTGAAAAACTGTTCAATACAATTTCATTTACTCTTTCTCGTATTACTGGATTACTTAATAGAATTTTTTTCCTCCATATATATCTTTAATTCATAGTTGATAACTTAAAGCTATTTCCATATTTTCTATGGTTGAATATTTTACAACGTTTGATTTTTCACATAAACTTCTTATTTTTGACTCTGAATTTTTAATGATTAATATTTTTATTTGATGGCTTTTTTTGTAATTAGCACGCGCATGTGTTTCGTTTTCGAAAATACGCGGGAAACTAATCAAACAATTATAAAATTGAACATGAACATGAACATGAACTGAAAAGGTAAGTGCACTAACATATACCTCATGTCCAAACAGGAGAAGCGTTTGGTGCTGTATCACAAATACGCAAATTTATCCCGCGAATAGAAAGAGATTTATTTAAAAGTTTTAAGGCCGGTTCTACAAAGGAGGTATATACCAGGTATAAGCTATACTTGGAATAACATTTAAAATGCCCGTTCTGACAGATATTTGTGCATTGTCGAACCGGTCCTTAATCGTAAATGATAAAAACGTGTATTACAAGTGTACTGTGTTGTTTTAATACAAGTTTGCGAAAATATCGGACGCTGGTTTAAACATACATTCAGGTAGATGTGAAAACTTACCGAAACGCGTTTAAGCTTCTGTCTTGTGGACATGTACACACGTTTTTGTTTATTTATTGTCTATTCTATTGTATATTCGAATTATCTGAGAAAACAGAGTGTATATGGCATTATATGTTAAAATTTCATTTAAATGCAAATTAATAAATTGTAAAACATTGTGAAATTGCCTCAAAACATAAAAGAAGTCGTGTTCGGTATTAGTAGTAGTAAAATAATATATGCGAAGTAAAAAAAAAAACTTTATTGCAGCCATTGTCGAGATCAAGATTAAAACAAATCTTCCGTATGCGAGGTATTCAGATTGGACACTGTCACTTCACTCATTCACATCTCATGTATCGAAAGCCTCCCCCATCTTGTCTCAATCTAAATCTCCCTTGTCGGTTTCCCACCTATTATTCTCCTGCATTCCTTTTTCTACTCTTCGCCGGAGGTAAGGGCTCTCGAGTTCTATCTGGGAAAAAATACCCCACCTTACTATCTATTCGATTTGCTCAAGGAGATTAACGAAATATAAATGAATAAACTTCTAGCTGCTTTATTGCTATTTATTCTAGTTATTTTTATTTTTAATCGGTTTTATTAATATTTAATATCACTGTATAACTCAAATTTTATTTATATTCTATGCTCAAGTTTCGTTTAATTTGGACTATTCTGGAATTTGGAATCTGCGCTCGCGTCTTCCTTGTCTAGACATTTTCGTCTATATTGCTAGCACCACTAATGCCCCGTGCATTACTATGGCCTAATCGAATAAATCTAACTTAATCTCAAAAATAAAGAAACCATTTTGGTTATTTTTGTAACTGTGTACCCTAATTTGCAAAAGTTACAGGTACAATGTTGATGATAAGGTGTTAATTCAGGTAAAAAAATCTTTAACTTTGTAAGCGGAAGACATTACAGGAAAAAAGATTCCCATTGATGGTAATACGTTGTAATGAAATTCATTGATTCTATATGAAGACAAGCTTGAAAGAATATATTGTGAAACAGAAGTGGAAAAATAGTAATTCTCAGCAAGAAAGGGTTGGTTGCTAGATAAACTCAAAGTTCAATCCAAAAACATGTAAATTATGGGGGAATCAGAGTAGTCGAAAACAAAGGGGCAGAATTCTGCAAGAGTACTAAAGTGTAAAGTGTTGAAGCTCCTTATATTTCTGAATTTTTTCAGTATGTTTTGCAACTAGATTATTGTTGTTTGGAATAGCTATATCTATAAAAGTTATTTTTCTTAAAGTCTTTTTTCTTAGTTTTTCTATATAATAATTCTTTTAGAAGAATATCGGGTCTGTTGTTTTTTTTTATTTCTGCTCGGTAAGCACTGTTCTGTCATAATACATCCTGTAACTGTTGTTCTCCAGAACTGGTTGAAGATTGTAATTGTATTATGGGACTTTCTCTGATTCCTTTAGCTGCAATTTTATTGCCAATTCTTGATAAAGGATCTTCACCACGTCTTCGTGCTTTTCTTTATATTATATTGCTGCAAATACTTCACAGCTCCCTATTATATGCTGGGTAGTCTCGAAGACCCGGCACCCATATCTACATCGATCATCTGCCACACTGCCGTCTCGAACTATACATTTGAGGTAATTTCTGGTAGGTATAACTTGGTCTTGTATTGGCGGGAGTTATTATTATATAATAATATTATATAATAATAATAAATTAATATATATTATATATTATTATTTAAATAATTTATTCACCGTAATAATATCGGGCCTATCTTTCTTTTCTATCTTTCTTCTATCTTTTGACAGCTGTAGCTTTATTGAATATTCCTGGTGCAGAATCTTTGCCACTGCATCATGCCTATCTTTATAATCTATAGCCGTGAACATCGTACAACCGCCAGTGATGTGTTGATTGGTTTCGGAGGTCGGACATCCATATTGACACTGATCGTTCACAAAACCAGCATCTCGAACTATAAACTTGAACTATATACTCGAAATATATTTAAGATAATTTCTAGTAGGAATAACCTGATCTTGGATTGCCACTATGAATCCCTCCATCTCGGAGAACATCTTTCCTGCAGTCAGCCAGTAGTTCGACGCTAATATGTCGACTTGTTCTTGGCTGATCTACATCTCCATGTAGGGGTAAAAAATGATTAACAGTCAGAGATACATTGAAATCTTGTAATAGCCTTATTTCTCCTTCTCTAAAAAGCAAAATACATGTTTCTAATCCAAAAGAACCAAGATTGTATGCTCTACCAAAAATTCATAAACCAAGAAAATCAATGAGACCAATTGTTATGAGCCATTGATTCTCCAACATACAACTTGGCAAAGTGCTTAACAAAGGAATTTGAAAATCTACCAAACCAACTACCTTCCTGTTCTGTGATGCACTCAACCAAATTCATAGAAAAAGTCAAAAACACACATCTACAGGAAGGTGAGGTTTTAGTTTCCCCTGATGTTTCATCGTCGTTTCCGAGTACCTCGATTCCACATACCTTGAAATACCTGAGGGAGTTACTTGAATTAAACGGTTTTAATAACAAGATTGTTTCCGAGTACATCTCCTTAACAAGATTATGTATGAAGCAAAATTGTTTTCGGCTTAATAACAGGTTTTACGAACAACAAGAAGGAACGGCAATGAGCAATCCTCTGTCACCGTTCTTAGCCAACTTAGTAATGTGAGAACCGAGGCAAAAGATGAATTCAGTTACTCTCCGAAGATATGGTTAAGATATGTGGATGACGTTTTTGCCCTTTTTCGATTCGAAAAATGAAAACTTAGATGATTTTATTAAGAACTTAAATGGTAAATCCCAAAAATATAATATTCACGCATGAACTCAAAAACAATCATAGTTTACCATTTCTGGATGTTTTAGTCAGTGGAAACAATAAAAATAGGTTATATTTTGATATTTTTAGTAAAAACACCATCACTTCGAGATACATTCCTAACGATTCAAATTATAGCTTCCAAAATAAGATGGCTAGTTTAAATTTTATGGTAAATAGATTAATTAATTTTCCTTTAAATAAAGATAATTATAACAAAGAAATAAAATTAATTAGGGAGGTATCTGAAGTGAATGGTTCTAATAAGAACATTGTAGATAAATTAATTAGAAAACATAAGTTCAGAAAATTATTGAAAGAATCTTCGACTTTTCAAAAGGATCAGAATACAAATAAATTCATGATAATATCATTTGATGCCCAATTAACAAGAGTGCTAGACAAAATTTTGATAAAAGTGGACATTAAGGTTGTGTACAATCCATATAATAAATTAAGAGATGTTCTGATCCGAGAAAATCATGAAACGATATAAAGGACCTATTCCGTTCAGTCAACTTTTTCAATTATTAATATAAGGTTTAATATAAGGTTTTAAACTTCACGGTTCATGATTTTTATACTCTTCGTTAGGTAGGGTTTTCATATAACTAGAACATAGTGTAATTTTAGAATTAGATTAAATCATCTCCTGATGATACTAACATGGTTAGCGAAACGTGCGTCGAGAGGTTCAAAAAAAGTGATTTGGTGTTTAGTGGTAAATCTCTTCAAGTTTAGTATAACTGATATTATTATTTATAAGTTATATTATTATATAACTCATATTATTATTAGAAAATGTCAACACTGTTTGCTTTGTTCGATCGCCACAAACACGCAATTAAGAACAAGTGTCTGACACTTCGCAGCACCCAATCTACCCAACCATTCATGACAAATATAGTCATTTGATTATTCTTATGCCATCTATGTGTAAGGCGACGAAGAAGTTTTAAATCAATTTTATAGAAATGGACTAGAATTTGTTATTAAAAAAATTGAGATGCATTCTTATTATGATCATTTACATCTTATATTTTATTTACTTACATTATACTCTAAGTATAATGATTATACAGGGTGTTATGAAGGTCGATGCAAAACCATGAGGGGGTGATACGAGAGGTCATTTGAAATGCATTAAGCCAAGTATACCTTAATACAAAATTTACAGTTTTCGGTTTATTCGCGATTTTCGATTTTTCTTGAAAATATCCATATTTTCATATTTAGACTCTATTAACTCATAAATGGAAAGTTGCATCATTGTTCTTTTTTTTTCTTATTTTTGAAGCATGTCTGTGCTTTGTTAACGTCATTAACAAACATTTACAGTAACATACACGTTGAATAATGCCGTTCTAATTAGGAAAAAATATTCTTCTAGCAGCAAATTGTGGTTTTAGAATGTTTTATTTTTAAAATAAAGTAATCTAAAATAAAATAAATAAAAAATAAAGTAAGATATTCAACTAGTTTTAAAAACATCTTTGATTTATGCCCTTTCGAATGAGATATCACACATGTAAACAACTAGTTCCTAAGTCCTTCTTTACAGAATTTCGATTCATCCGTCCATAAGATTCTTTTCAAAAACCATACGTCTCCAATTACTATTTAACAAAAAACGACAAAACCGTATTCTACGTACAGGGTCGTCTTTTTCAAGATATTGTACACCTGTTCCATAAAAATGATATTTTCCTTCAGTAAGCATGCTATTCTAAACCTTCCATGTTGACAAGTCAAGATTACGAGCTACTGCCCTGATGCTCTTGGTAGGATCTTGTTCAAGCGCTTCCGGGATTTGCTTTGCTCGCCGTCTTCTATATAATGTGTTCCAGGATTAGTGCCAGGCTCTCTATGATGGACATTTCTAGTTTCGTAAATGTGACGATATGTGGTATAAAGCGCTGTAATATTGGGCAATTTTCTATTCGGAAATCGTACCTGTTACAACCGGCGTGCTTCTGATCAATCACACTTGGCTCTGCCATACATGTACAGAATATCTGCGTATTCTCTCATGGCTTTACATCGATCTTCATAACACCCCGTATATATACTATTTTTTGCGGTGATGTTTGGTGTGTCCAAGTCTGACATAAAATTTGATAACGTATCGTTGCTCGAAATTGTTGTGACTCATTTTCATAACGCACTAGACAAAATCGATTCAGGAAAATAATTCCTGTTGACCACCAAGTGACTCGTGGGAGTTCAAATTGTAAGCTTGCCTCCCTTCCAAAGTGGAATCCAACCATGTTACCATATCGAACACTGCGCCACCAGTCTTTTTACTTAATTTGCACACCTCGTACATATAAGATGTATCTTTAAAATAAAACTTTTATTTTCAATTAAACTGATGTGAATTTCCATGAAGACATTCTAGAATATCAAATTGTTAAGGTCTGATACATTCTAGAGGAGATTCTAAATAATATTGTCACATTCATTTGAATTATCAGTTATTAGTATTTATATAATAAACTACTACCTGCTGTGTACAATAATTTTTTAAATATGTATCTAATTTATGAGATTGAAGTTTTAATTTCTGGTTTTCAAGTGAAAATGTAGAAGGTTTTATTAAATAAACTAGAGCATAGTGATATGTTGCTGTTTTGAGAAGTTTGAAAAGCCAATCATAACAGAAATCGAATTAGAATTTTATATTTTTATTAAAAATCATTGATATATAGGGTGATTTTCTTTAGTGCGTCCGAACTTGAAATTCATATAAAACAACAACCAAATTAGATGCCTTGAATGTATTTATTTGCGAAATAACATTCAATGGCATTAATGTTTAAAAACAATATCGGATAAATGTCCGCCGCGGCTACTTCTGATAAAGGGTATTCTGTTAATCCAATTTCCGACCACTTTTTCAAGCAATTGTTGTCCGTTGAGTTGGTTTCCAAGGCGTCCATAGTTGCTGGTTTGTCGGCATAGACCAAAGACTTAACATAACCCCAAATAAAACAGGTCTTTTAACACAACCCCAAACAGGTCCGTTCCTCGAAATAATTTTCTCGCCGAATTGTCCTCTCAATTAATCGATTGTTGCGTTGCCTGTATGGCATGTGGAACCGTTCTGTTGGAACCACATCTACTGATCAATATCATTAAAATTTGGAATGAAATAATCAACTTAGTCGAATAACAAAGTTTAATACAAACGGCGACGGATTGATAAATTTAGATCTTCATCAAAACTGCTACAAAACTGTTTTTGTTTTAATATTGAGCAGCGTGACATGTATTCGAAATTTGTTGATAATTCGACGAATACATTACGAAGTTCAAATTTACGATGTGCTCTATAAGTTTGACACACGAATACTGATTAAGATAATAAATGTCGACAATTTGCAAGTGTTGCTCTGATGTTAAACATTCTATGATAATTTGCTAGACTAGACTGAATAATTTTGACACTGGTTGTGCGCAAACTCAGAATTCGTTTGACAGCGATCCCTATCGGATGTTGGCACACGCTAAAAATCACCCTTTACATTCTTAATGATTCAAATTATATCTTTTACAGTTGTATCTTTGCAGCTCTTCGAAGTTTTAATCAACTTTATAGGGAATTTTAAAATGAAACTCTAGGAATGTTAGTATGCTAGTATTGTAGGTTAATAATTTGTAATTTTGTTGAAATGAATAAAATAAATTATTTAAAAGTATAAATAATTTTGTTAAATTGTGTTGATAGTGCAACACAAGACAATGGAACGAAACAAGATAAAACATTGTCTTTTCTAATACGTTATCTCTTAATGTCAGTCAGGTGTTTACTCGGGAATATTCCTTTTTAATACTTTGGATCTGACAGTAAAAAAGTTTTCGACTAAAAGTAAGAATGATGTGGTAAATATAAAACATTCAATAGATTTTTGTCATATGTCTCTTTTCAAAAGCGTTCCGAATTTCTTTAGATATGAAAAAAGCCATTGTGTTTCCTACATCCGTTTTCAGTGATAATTCGATTGGTTGTATACGTTAAAAGATGTCGGTTCTTTAAAGGTTTTATGTCTGATTTTAAATCTTTTTGAGGTACGCATCTCCATTTCGAAAAATTTAGATATAATTGAAAACAAGGAAGAAGAAAAGGATGTAGCAGACAAATCACTTCTCTTCATACTGGGGAACAAAAAAAGTACAACGTTTAACATTCAGAATATTTCAGTCATATTCATGTGCACATATTAAAATCAAAGCATATTTGAATTAAACGAAAATAAAAACGAAGAAAATATATTCATCGTATACTGTACATGTACTTACCAGATTTGGCCCCTTCCGACCCTTCTCACGTCCCTTTTTCACGCACATTTCATGAAATACATCAACAATGACGGATATCTCGAAAAATGGCTTGATGACTGGTTCACTCCAAAAGATTTTTTTGAGAGGGCATCCACAAATAGCCAGAGAGATGGGAAACATGTTCAGCTAGCGATGGCGCATACTTTGAATAAACCATTGTTTACTTTTCTCCCGAATTAAACGTATTTATTTTTAAGAAAAAATTAAGTATTATTAACCTGCCACACCTGGTACACTTTTTGGTTGTTTACTTTTTTTTGAGTATACGACTGTTGAAAATGTGGCAAAGTAATCGGTTTAAAAAGGTTTTTTTATCATTATTGATTGACTTGTCCGTTACTTTGTGATAGTTCATTTTTTAAAAAGGAATAAAACACTTTTTTACTTTGTTATCTATTTTTTTATAGTTTTATATTTATAGTTTTATATTATTATTATTCGTTTATATATTTATAGTTTTAAAGTGTGCTTGAGAATGTAAAGTCGTTTTACGAAACTATAGTAACACAAACTTTAAAACAAAGAAATAAAAGTGATAGATAACAAAGTAAAAAATTGTTTTATTCCTTTTTTTATCATGTTGTGAGGTATTTTTTCTATGCTGTTAAACTAAGGAGTATTCTGGTGGTTCTGTCAAAAGTATTAAAATGCTACGAATTCGTATATCAGGTATTTTTAGGCAATTACCGATTTAGAAAATTGAGCTATTGGTATGAAATAATCAGATTTTCGTAAAATAGCGAGATGATCGGAAAGTGCGTGGTGTTTTTGTTGCATCTCCAGGTGGAACTTCTTTGAGGATGACTGTTAATGGATATTAATTGGGACGGGAATGCGTGTTTATTGTCGCTATTGGGTACTTCCTCTTACAGCGCACAATAGGGTGCGTTGCTTAGAATGGTGCCGAGTTTAAATTGAATGGGATCTGGAATACAATTCTATTTCTTTTATGTTGATTCAAGAGTTTCTTTGAGTGTTTAGGATGGACGTAGAGGGGTCAGATATTTTCGGCGCGAAATTTCACTTTCTCTGCAGATTTGTAACCGATAGAGCATGTAAAGAATGACCAACACAATTATACAGGCCTACAAGAAAAACATTTTTTTTATGCCTAGGATTTTAAAACTGATATAGCTATATTTGGGGCGCTAAATCTAAATATGAAATCAGTTTTTCTTTATCTGCTCTACTTTTTTAGATACATTCACTTATCTATCAATGTTTTTTCAATTCTATGCATTTAAGTATGGTATACACCCACCAATTACACACCAAATATCCTTGTTTCTTGGGCCTCTGGGATAGCAGAGACAAACACCACTAGGTTAGAAAAAGTGGCCTAAGAGAGAAAGAGAAAATAATGTCATTAACGACCCCTCAGAATGGCTCATCCTGTGATTATGCATATATATGGAAAAAATTCCTTAGTTAGGTACGGAAAAAATTAAAGCAGAAATATTTGATGGTCCACAAATAAGATAACTCATTAAGGTCCTGCTTTCGTAAATTCCATGAATGAGGTTGAGTGAAAAGCCTAAACTGCATTTGCTGCAGATGTCGGAAATTTTCTGGGCAAACGCAAATCTGGTTGAACTGGCAAACAATATGCTTAACAGTTTAAGATCCCTTGGGTGTAACACGATCATTAAGGTGCACTTTTTACATAGCCACTTAGACAGTTTTCCTCAAAATTTAGAAGACACCAGTGAGGAACGAGGTGAAATATTTCACCAGGATATTAGAACTATGGAAAGCCGCTATCAAGGAAGATGGGATACGCACTTGATGGCAGATTACTGCTGGAGTTTAAAAAGGGACTATTTCAAAATACAAAAGAAGTTTCTGAAGTGTTCAATGACTAGTTGGTTTCATCGATAACTTTTTCCGTTAGCGTTGTATATAATAATATATTTATAATATAATAATACCAATTCCATGTTTTGTTTGTTTATTGATCCATGGATTTAACTTAAAATAGTTTAACCTATATTTCATTAAAATGTTATATCTTAGAGATTTGAGCTTCTAGGCAAAAATTCATGCCATATTTAAACTCAAGGCATCAAATTCGTATGAAATCAATTCCAAATACCTCCTCGGCATCAAAACAACGGGTGGCCTGCGCTAATTGAGCTTTTGAGGCCTAATAGGCCCCGGTCGCCAACAATTTTAATATAATTTAAAGTATGTGTTCAATGCGTTCTCGAAATGTCGTCTCCAGTAACGATCCCATACAAAAAATCTTTCTTTCATGCCGAGAAAGCAAAACTCCGTACACCATTTTTCACTTTTCCATCTCTTTGTAGTTCAGCTGATGTGGTATCCATTTTCGTGTCTTCTGAATCTTTGCCATGGCATGCAGAGGATCACAAATGGTTCGGCCACTAACGTTTAACCTCTCTGTTATATGTTGAGTTTACATATCGTCTTCTTCCAACAAAGCCTGTATTTCGGCATCTTCAAATTTTTTTGGTTGACTTAGGCGTTCCTTATCTTTAAAGTCGAAATCACCATCTTTGAATCGTCTAAACCAACGCCCACAAGCGTCTTGCGTTGGGACATTGGCATCGTAAGTTTTCACAAGTATACGCCGGTTTTTACTTGCGTTTTTCTTTTGATTGATGCAGTACGGAGTACAGAAATGCAGTACGTGCTGATTACGCTTATTTTTTATTCGCAAGTCCAACTGTCTGGTTTGTGTTTCCTATTTTGAAATAATTGTTCTCAAAAAAAGAGGAGAATAAATTCCTTTTAAATAAATCGTAAGTTATTACAATGAGTTCATATACCTATAGAAAGACGGTAACATCTCAAATTGGTCTGAAAGTGATGTTGGTAAATAATACATTTTTTCGCGGGAATAGAGTTTTTTTATTATAGAAATAAGGACCATTAATACTAGCTAAAGAAGACGAATTTGTGATTCATTGTGATGATAAAAGAAGTTTAAGCAATATTAAATTGCAATTGGTTTCAACTAAGAGGATTAGAATTGATATATTCAACATCCGATGAAGACGACGTTACTAATTTTCAATCACATTATGAAAATAATGATCAGAAGATTAGGAAAGTTAAAAAAAATAAAGGCGAAAAATACTATACAAAAGAAATCCGAAAATAAAGATTGCAAATGTGTTAAAGTGTGCAAGAATCGTATTACCCAGAGAGAAATCGGATATCCTTTTTTAATTTATTTTGGAAAATGGGGGATTTTGGGAAACAAAATACTTTCTTGTGTGCCTCTACTCAGCGTATGCCAAGATTAGGTAGAAATTTTAAAGGATCAGCAAGATATGTAATTTTAAATATTTTTTAAATATTGAAAAGGAAAGCGTTGGAATATGTGAAGAGCTCTTTATTTATGGAAACATTCTATATAACTATAGGAAGACTACATAGGGCTCTCAAAGTAAAGGTAGTTGGAAAAGGTTTACAAGGAAAAATGAAAGGCTCTTGCAGAAAGAGCGATGAAGAACTAGTGGCAGCCTTAAAAGAACATATTCAAAGTTTTCCACACTATGAAAGCCATTACATGCGTTCTCATCATCCAAAAAGGAAATGCTTGAGTTCTGAACTGAAAAGTGTGAGGAGAATATTACAACATTTCTGAGCCAGCAAATATATAGGTTTTTTTTTAAAGATTTTAATTTATGATTTCATTACCTATATAAGGATATCTGTGAAAAATTTGATTCGCTAAATATGAAGATTAAAGTTAACTCAGACCCTGATGAAAAGAAAAGCTTAATATGTAGAATGCTGAAATGGCTAGAAAATCTTTAAAAGATCAACATTTAGCAACAAAGAATCCTGATATATATTCCGCGTTTTCGTTTGATGTTCAAAAGGTCCTCTCATATTCCAAATTATCAGTTTCTATTGCGTACTGTAAGCGAAAATATGTATGTTCTTAATGAAAGTTTTCATAATTTTGTATGGGAGAAAACTGTAGCATCTAGAGGTGAAGAAGATTTTGCTGCCTGAAACATATTCAGAATGTTACAGCCCAAAACCAAATTATAGCGTACAGTGATATGTGTTCCGGACAAAACCAAAATATAAAGCTCGCATTGATGTGGTTAAGCATTGTCTAATCAGTTGAAAATAATATAAATGCCATTGACCACAAATTTCTATTATCAGGTCATTCATTTTATCCAAACGACAGAGATTTTGGAGTCGTGGAATCAACATTAAAGAAAAAGGATTATTTATATACTCATATATACACTCATGCAATAAAGAATTGTCGCAAAAAAGATAGCTTCATTTTGTATGAAATGAGAGATTTTGAAAAGAAGTTGTCTTAAAAAATCTCTAGAAGAGGCAACATCAAACAGGAAAAAATACAGGCAGAGAAATTATAAATTGGCTGAAAATATGCTGGATCAGATTTAAAACAGAATAACCGTAATTTTTTACAAAACTAATATGGAAGAAAATGCTCCATTTAAATTTATTTTTTTTATTTGGAAAACAAAAAACATCTCAGCAAAATTAATATGTTGTCACTGACCTATAACAAAAGAGAAATATAGCGATATTTGAGTTTAGTGCTTTACATTCCACCTATTTACGATAAATAGTTCACTACGCTAAGTGCAAAGGAGAAATAACTTTATATTATAAAAAGGTTTTTTTTAAATTCTTGCTTGTCTTAACGAAGTAATTTTTTACACTTGTTTATTTTTTTTAATGTAAGCGAAATCAATTCATAATAAACTTGATTATTCGGGTACTTACATGTCATGATTTTATTATTATTTTTACATAAAAAATTTGTTTCTGTAAAGACAATGTCTATAAAATATGGATTTTTTTTATATATTATTATTGAAAGTCGTATAAGTGCATTTGGAGCTAAAAAGATCGTTTATTTTCCATAATAATATTGATAATTATTACTTCATAACAAAATATAACAGGTTTATAGTATTAAAAACACCACCTGAATTGATTAATGAAGACATTTTTGAAAGTGGTAAAAAATTTACCCCTTTCAAAAATAAAGGCTCATGTTCGTGACACATTTTAACATTCTATGCACAAGCACATTTAATGCATCAGCATAAGAATCTGATTAAAACGTGTCAGAAAGTTCATTTTTGTTCATACACAAAAACAAGAAGTAGACGATTTTTTATAATTACAAATTATAGTGCTATTTCAAAAAGTAACGGAAAACGTTTCGAAATGATTTTGGACGTTAATCATGTTGACTGGGGTGGTAGTGTGAAGTAAGTTGGAGTGAATAAAAACATTTTACGACCGTTTCTGGTAATATGCTAATTCAGTTTGGCCTGTCTTGAATAAACAATAATGAAATCTATAAATAAATACCATTATATAATTATATTTATATTTAATATACAATATTTAATATGTGAATTTAATGTATACTATATAATATTTAATTTCTTATCAATGACCTCATTTTTGAACAAACTGTGTAAACCGAAGAGTTACAAATCGTTTATTTAGTTCACATAATTGTATGATTATGTATAACGAGTGGCGAGGCTTAAATATTGAATATTTCATTAAATTAATTAAATATTTCTAAAATGTTCCAAAAATTATATGTTTATTATATTAACATATCACCGTAATTTTTTTATAAAAAAAATCTATGCATTCTTCCTCATAATATAATTTCTTGCGACCACTACACTGGTAAGTTCATTTACCACTACAAAGCTTATAAATAGCTGCGCAAAATTACTTACATGATTTAAATGGACAAATGTACTATTAATACACGTTATGGTATTAGATAATCTAGACTTTAAATTTAGTGAAATTCAAAAAAAAGGACGAAAAAGGATGCAAATTCTGTGTTTTATTCAAGAATTAAAAAAACCGCTCAATTTGAAAGACCCTTTAGTTCGGTTTTTTCCTTTATAAATAAAGGATTATATTTCACTCTTCAGACGTTTAATCTGATTTCAATTTTTTGCTCCGACAAATTAATGTTCCTTCTTCACTATTAAAGTTGAAGCGAATATTTAGTCAACGATTTCTAACAAAAACGTTCAAGTGAGTAAAATAAGTCGCCTACTAACTGTCGTGAGTTTTGTGAAATGGAGAGGGAAGGTGTCACATCAATCTGCAACGCTCAGTTCAAGAAGTTCCAGGAGGGAGACATGAGTCTTGAAGATAGAGGAAGAGTAGGTCTTCTACGATCTTTCGATGTCGACGTTTTAAGAGCAGTTGTAGCTGCAGAAACAAACATGCACTAGGAAACTTTTAGGGGAATTAGGAGTAGACCTAATACCACACTGCCGTTATTCGGCATTTGCAAGCCATAGAAAGAATTGTTAACCTCAAAAACACAAATACTATTGTTACATTTTAGTACTTGGGAATCCCAAAAAATGGGGATCCCTAATAAAAATTAATATTAAAATGAATAATATGGTTAGTGATAATGATATAGTACAGAAGGTATGATATAGTACAAAAGGCGAAAACAAAGAGTGTATTATATTATAAGTTAACCAGTTTTAACATAAGTTTTAACAAATGTAGGAACATTATAAATTAATATAATGATCAGTATAGTTGGCATTTAGATCGATTGCAAATTTTGTCGGAAGAGTGAAGTGAGTATTGAGTATTGTTCGGGTAAGTGAACGAGATCGCTCCGTTCCTGTCTCTAACTTAGTTCTTGAATTTTGTAAAAAAAATATATATTTTGGAAAAAAAACCATTTAAGAGGTTCACTTTATTTTTGGAGAACTGTTATTCTGTCGTTTTAGAGCATTAAACTCAGAATTAAAAAAAACTCAAATTTTCAGAATATAAAAATTATTATGAAAATGTGTGTATAAGTGTTTGAAATTTGGGGGTCAAAAGGTTTTCTTGTCGGTCTAAATACAAATAAAAAGGACTTTTTATTTGTATTTTATTACTTTTTATTTTTTTATTTTCGAGTTTTATGTGAAATCTAATCGCTGTAATGTTTTAAATTGCGCCAAAAAAGTATTTCGTTATTTTTGGCGACAAAACTGTAATTCTTGACCCCACTCATATTCCTACTCGGTCAGACATAACCTATAACAGTGTTGGGAAAATTACAAACAGGTATAATGAAACTGGTTTTGTTTTGAACAAACGGCATTTAAGTCGACCACAGTTTTTTTTCTGATCAGAGAACGGTGTATGTTCCGAGTAATTGAAGGAAATATCTCCATTTCTGCTTCCAGCCTAGTTGTTGAACTTTCTCTCAGAGGTGACAATTAAAACCCTTCGATATCTCATGCCTAGCGAAAGGTACATAAATAATCGTTTTTTGGCTGACCTGTAGAAAACAATTACATAAAAAATACAGTTTAAAAGGGTCAGTAGATCTTTAGATAATAATAAATAATTTTAATACTTTTGGTACAAATGACTTAATAAATACAGATTTTGAAAAGGAAACTTTTAAGGCAACAATAAAAATATGATAATAAAAGCATATTTATGAGTGAGTGCTTGACTTAGAATGGTGTCAGAACAAATTATGGAACAGATATGGTGGTTAATAATTCTTAATTTTGTCTTAAAAAACACGTTTAATTTGGGAGAAAGATAAACACAGTATTAATTGTTTCATCTGGTTTCAGAAGCTCATGATACACGACACCTATCTGATCGCAACAAATGCACAACATTGTCTTCTTTCCTAAGCAATTCGGTCTTGCGGGCGATGTTGATGGATGCCCTGGGTTAACCCATGATTTTCTGCATTTTGGGTTCTCGAAATATATCAATTTTTCGTCTCCAGTAACGATCGGATGCAAAAAATCTTTCTTTGATGCCAAGAAAGCAAAACTTCGCACACCGTTATTCGGTTTTCTATTTGTCTGTCGTTCAGTTGATGTGGTACCCATTTTCTGGTCTTCTGGGTCTTTCTCATGGCATGCAGACGTTCACAAATAGTTCGGCGACCAACATTTAACCTCTCTGACATTTGTTATTGAGTTTGCATACCGTCTTCTTCCAACGATCTTTGCAATTCGGCATTTTCAATTTTTTTCGGTTACCTGGTCTTTCAAGTCGAAAGCGTCGTATCGTAAATCGTCTAAACCAATGTCCGCAAATGTCTTACGTTGGACACTGGCACCATAAGTTTCCACAAGTACACGACAGCTTTCACTTGAGTTTTTTTTAATTGAACAAGAAAAGCAGTACAAGTCCCAAATGCTCTTTATTTGGCTCGAAACTCGGCATGTTTACCACATGAAAAAATATGACACTAATTCGAAAACGTTTAAACATCAATGACGGTTTGAAACCCACTGTCGTAGTCACACCCTTAAACCGACCCTTGTTTCCAGTGACATCTCTTAAAAAATTAAGAATTACTAATCACCACACCTGGTATATAAATATATGTTATGCAGGAAAACATTCTCAAAAAATCAGTTAAAATATATAGAAATGTGGTTAACAATATGCCATGAAGTAAGTATTAAATTTATTTTCTATGAGGAAAACCTAAGAAGTCCTAAGAAATTTTCCGCTAGATGGCGGTGACATCAAAATAGTTGTTTTGTTTTTGAAAAGTAACATCCTTTCTAATATCACTCCATGAAGTTTCAGCTGGTATGATATTTAGTTTTGTTTTGACAATCTTTGGAAGCAGATAAGTTTGATATTCTTGCTAGCATGGAAAAAGCGAATTTCATGAACTGATTAAACATTACGTTCGTAAAATTCATTTTACGTGGAAAAATCATCGCGCATAACGAAGAAAAGTTGAAAATTTATTAAAAAAGACGCTCTGTTGGGCTTGTTACTCAAGAAATGATTAATAAAATCCATGATGTCGTGTGGGCTGATCATAGAGTGAAGGTTAGCGAGATTGTTGAGATGTTCAACATCTCAGAAAAACTTAGGGACAAACTCACTGCTCACTTAGGGACAAAAACAGTCTTTCAAAATGAGCTTTTTTAAATCCTCGAATAAAACACATAATTTGCATTGTAAGCATAGTATATGTATAGTATGATATTTAAACACGAAAGATAATATCTGCCAATGACCCCCTTTTGCAGCTCCATAGTCGTCCATTCAGAGTGAGGTGCAGCGCTATCCTGTTGGAACCATATATCCTCCAGATCAATATTATTCAATTCAGCCCACAAAAATCCAGTTATTATCTCACAATATTGAACATCATTCGCAGTTACAGCTTCACCAGCAGCATTCTGAAAGAAATACGGCCCAATTACACCACCTGATCATAATGCACATCAAACAGTGACTCGTTTAGGATGTAAAGGTTTCTCATTAATCAATCGTGGATTTTTCTCATTTCAAATGCGGCAATTTTGTTGATTAACATAGTCACCAATTTCGAAATGTGCTTCATCTGAAAAGATGATTTTTTTTAGAAAAATCATCTGTTTGTTCTTTGATCCAATTGATAAATGCACGACGTTTTGAATGATACGGTGGGTTTAGTTCCTGCCTTATTTTAACCTAATATGTCTTCGAAGCTAAATGCTTTCGTAAAATTCAACAAGTTATGGATTCACTGAGTCTAAATTGTTGTGAACGTCGACTAATGGAAAGTTCTTGGTCTTCATCAACACTTTCATGTACCGTAAATCAATATGCTCTTGTGAACGACCACTACGATAATATATTGCTCTTCTTTTATCTTCCACTGAACCAGGTTTTTGAAATTTTTTAACAATTTGATTGATAGTGCTTTCAGATGGACGATTGTGTAAACCGCAAAGATCACGTAATGTTCTAAAAATATTTTTCACTGAACGCCCATTTTCATAAAATAATTCAACAATTTTGATGCGTTGTATTGTGTACGATTCCATTTTTATAAATGTCATACATTACACTTCTGAAATGAGACACTTAAGCAAATTCACAACGCCACCTGTGTTCTATTCAAGAAATATTAAATAAAAAAGTGGAAAAGTGTTAGGTGAAGAGTGTCGCCATAAGTTAAAAGGACTACGTATCTGATATTTCATTTTACCCTGGTATTGCATAGTTTTTCAGGGTTAATACTTTTTTTGGAGAATGGAAACATTATTTATCAATAATTTTAATGCCCTTTTAAGTTTGAATTATTTTTTTTATTTTCTTTAGAAAAATTCATAAAACTGTTCCCATGCACTATATGTTTTTTTTCTTAACTGTAGAAATATGTTAGTCATATTTTTTATTTTAGGTATATAACTACATATAACTTGGAAATTTATAAATGTTTAAAAACCATAAGCTCTAATAAATGTACGGGATAGTATTTTATTTACTTTGATGGACATAATTAGTATGATCGAAAAGTTTTCATTTCATATTAGTTGTTTTTTAATTTTTTTTTTCACGAAACAAAGGCGCGAGCTTTCTAAATGTAAAAATGTTTTTCCGGTTACAGTCGGGATGAGGGTTCTCAATGTAGGTCGAGGGTGCCGCTGGTACGGGCGCTTGTCCAATTCGTGAGCCCCGCAGTCGACGTGGTGGGGATCCACTGACGCGCTATCTAATCAGGACCGTAGCCGGCGTTGGCAGGCCGCGAATTTCTGCACTTCGATCAAGTTGAGCGTGAGCCGCCGACGGTCGCAGCAATAGCAGCTCCGTATAACGTCGTCGTTGACGTCGTCTCAGTCAGTCAGTTCCAAACCGGAGCCCGAGCCGTTCGTAGCAGTGTTTTTAGTGTGTGTTGGTGTGTGCGCGCAACCCGTGCTGCAGCTACGTTCGTTCCCGCTCCTCCGCGCTAATGGACCTGTGAACCGGTAAAGATGGCCGCCGATTCGGGAATGGAGACCTGTCCATCGCCGGAAATCGCCGATTCTAGGAAACGACCCTTGGACGGTGACACGGAAAACGGGGATTCGAAAAGGTCCCACTTCAGTTCAGGTAATGCACGCACCATCTAAATAGAAGAAAAAAAATGTACATATAGGTTGTTCCTTGTTGTCGGTTGCGCGATTTGGCAGCCGCGCGCGACCCTCACCGCCACCACCGCCGCCGCCACCGCCGAATCAATCGGGCCGACTCCTGGTGCTGGCGGCAGCGCGGCGGGTCCGGCCCCCGGCCCGATCAGCTGCTCGCTGACGCGGTGCTGATCCGCTCTTGCGGTCGCGAGTGTGACCGACGACGGTGTCTGTGGCGCAGCCGGTGACGACGCCGTTACCGACGGGTGCGAGGGCCCCGACTTCGATCTAAATGATTCACGACGACTCGTTCTTCCTGCGGAACTTGATGAATTCACTGGCCGTCGGTGAGTGTTGATCGCTTTCAATCTGGATAATCTGGGGGTTGGGTCCATCCATCCATTTCACGTGTCGGTCGCACTGCCACATCATCCGCAGCACGTCGGCGTCTGCCTACATAACCTATACGCTGACGTCTGTTCCCTTGCCGGTTCACCTTCTTCATTACTATTATTATTTTGTTTATATCATCAACTATATTCAGTGGATGTCAAAATCTAACACCCGTTGTTGTGCTCTGTCTTGTGTGTGACAAGGACGCGCACAAACATCATTGCAAACCACCAGTTTTTATTGCGACTCGGATTACATAAGCGGCTTAAATTGACTATGATGGCGCACTGGTACCACGTCGGTACGTTTTGGACTTGGTACCGGAACGGTTTATCGTGCTGTCCACGAATGGCCGACGTGTTTCGTTGCTTTGTATTTTTCGCTTTTTCATACGGAATCTTTAAATCACCATATGTTACCTATTTTTTGCAGTACAAATTTATAATATATTTTCTAAAAACATCTAGTTGGAATTAAATTGTATATAACTATAATAAAAGTACTATTTAAAAAAATATATAGCTAGGATCATCATTATAGAATGGAAAAATAACCATTATTTTCCAATTTTATGGTAAGACATTTTTTCTTTTCAAGTATTACATTGCACCTTTTGGATTTACATTTTCGATAGTTTTAGAATAATGAAAATTATGCATCAATACCATAAAGCACTCATCAAACGGAATAAAATATAATTAAAAAGGCAATACCTGATTAATGCTAGATATGAAGTCAAATATCTCAGTGGTATATAGGAAATGATGCCTTGATTATATAATCGTTTGTCATTTGTTTGATTTAAATTAATTCAATTATCGTTAGCTGTACTCAATTTTTTGTTCCTTTTGTTATCCAGATTTATCAATTCTTTCTACACTACTGGTCTAACATTTGGAGTTTTAAAGGATGAATCTTTAAATAAATAAATATCCCACAGACAATTAATTATTACAGTTCAATTAATTCTTGTTTAACCATCCGTTAGTTGCGGCTACAAAAGGAGTCATGTTGGTCGCGGTGATCTGACAAATCTGTTATTAGAAAACTCGACAAATGTTGAACTTTTTAGAACTCCTTATATAATAGACTAAAGGGTTTAAAATGATAAACAATTACTAAACAACATTAGGTATTTTATTATGTAGTTACATTTTAAAATCATTGAAATTAACTATTTTATCATTACAATTTGATTATAGCTTTGACAAACAGCAAAAAATAAAAGGATTTAAAAGATTATTTCTAAGATGAATAACAATTTTAGGTCATTTAAGGATTTCAGGTTATTATTCGTCATTACTTGAATCAGAAGTAACTTAACAGTCAATTTGACATCTCATTCTATAATGTTTCAAGCAAAGTGGATTCTTGCATTCCTGCATCTACCCCTAAAGGCAACCAACATTTTGCCAATTGTAACATTTTCTCCTACATTATAATATTTTTACAATATTCAATGCAATATTCGAAACATTCTCTAATAGGTGCAAGTCGGTCGTATGTTATTTTATCTTGCCTCGTTTCATGGTCATCAAAACGTAGACAAAATCTGAATCGCCTTATGCACATAGTTAGTCTGAAAAGCTCAATCCCATCACCTTTTGAACTATATAATTGCTCTAGATTTAGGCGTGATGCTTTATAAATACTGGAGAGGTATAAAAGTCTAATAAACGCTTTTATTTCAACTAAATCAGTTTGCTTTGCATCTCTTGGCCTAGAAAATTTGTCACAAATTTTGTCAATATATTTATTAGTGCATTCTACTATTATATTCAAAATTTTACTATCAAACAACACATATCAAACATCCAGAACAGAATTCACATTTCTAGTAGCATCTTTCACCACAGGAAGGTGCATAAGAATGTTTTGTGGCCCACGTCTCCTTGCTTGATTGTATGGTGTTTTTTTCTACTTCCATGTATTTATAATTTTTTTGTTTCTGATTTGGTGAGCAAAATAATACTTCTCATCCCCATTTAGATCGATTTCGGAACCAGACTCTTCTTCATCACTTTGCACAAAATCTTCTTCACTTTGTACAATATTTTCTTGAATTCGTTCGGAATTTGTCGATAATTGGGCAAATACATCATGAAGTTCAAATGTACGAAGTGCTCTATAATTCTATAAGTTCAGCGAACACTGATTTTGATAAAAAATTTCGACAATTTGCAAGTGTTGATGTTATCCGTTACATGATGATTTGTTAGACCATTGAGACAGAGTTTTTTGTTTCGGATGAAGTTCGGAAGTTCGGACACACTAAAAAATCCACCCTTTACTTGTTTTATATCAATACAGGGGGATCTAGGTATTTTTCTTACAGTCTCTATCATTTTGTTCTTATGCCTCAATGTTTCTTAAATTTTATATGTTGATATACATATATACCTTTACAAAATTGTTTATGGAGATATGTGCGATCATGCAATATTCCGCAAAGTACCTATAACTAGTTTAATTGGATTTTGCCCCATCAACAAAATCAGAATGAATACGATCGATGTACAAGGGTTGTTTGAAAAGTTCTTGGCAACACAAGATTTTTAGATTTTTAAAAAGTTTCCAACGCAGTCAATCAATAAATAGTTAAATGAATTTTGATCACCGATATTCTAATTTTTGATTATCCAGTATAATGCGATTTGCCCAACTTTACAAAATGAGCTGTTATCTCAGCTTCGACCTTATCAGTTGAAGTAAATTTTTGTTTAACGTCAATTTTATCAGGATTGGGAAGCGGAAGTAATTGCTGTAAGCCAAAACCTGCGAATACGATGTATATCAACGCACTTAGTAGGAGTTTCGCAGCAACAGCCTCATTATCATGATGAGAGAGCACTTTCTTTTCGATCAGATGTGGACACGTTTAACCTTAACAATACCCTTCAAATGCTTCAGTAGTGATGCATAATTCTTGGCAATGGTTTTGCGTTTTTCCATGTAATTTATAAGCACCACACTACAAAAATCCCAGAAATCCGTAGCCTTAAGTTTTTCTGCCGATGGAACTGATTTCGCTTTCTTTGGTTCATTTTGATATGCGAATTTTAATATTCTATTGTTTGGACTGGATTCATCTCTGGCATATAATGATAATTCCATGTTAATTCCATGATAATTCCATGTGTACTAATGCGTCTTTGGTCTACTGTTAACAAGCATGGTATTTATTCGAGTGGAAAGCTTTTTAATAATACAAAAAAATATTCTGTGAAGTAGTGAATATGAATGGTCTATCGAGATGTCTGCAATGTTACAGTCGATCATTATTTATTTAATATGATATTGTGGATTTTTATGACGATGTTGTCAGTCGTAGTGGTTTTTGGGTGTCTCGAGCGTTCATCCTCTTGAAAGGATGCACGACTTGGCTTAAATTCAGCAACCCACATTGACCATCGAAAATACTTTAAAACAAAGTACTTTACAATAGCTCGAGTTTGTCAAATGTCAAAGCTTCTCGATCATCACAAATCAGCGACTAAACGCACGTGTCTGAAACTTCACAGGAATCATACTTGACAAATATCATAGTCATTTGATCATATTTGTGTCAGCTATCAGGCCGAGAACTTTTCGACCGACCCTCGTACTAATTAAATATTATTCTACTACAACAAATTTATTTTTGTTAAATTAAACCAAGACTTATCATTAGCCATTACTTTTATGGTAACTGTTAATCTGATTCCAATTAAAAAATAAGTCCAAAGAAACCATATTTGCCTATATTTATCAGTAACAATCAGCACTAATTGTTTTACTAAGGTGCAACTGCAGGCGGTAAACTACAACTTTATGATCCTAACAAATAGACAATATAGCTCTAAACGCATTTTATTAAAAGATTTTTCCGTTTCATATTATATATTATTTTTTGTTCATTTTGGATCTTTTTCATAATATAACCCTTCAGAAATTGTTTTATCAACATTTAATACTACCGCAACTTGTCTTTACATTTTGGGAATTCGATTAAAAATACTAAGTTTGGGAATCACTTCTAAAACTGCAATGGAACTTAAATGGATGTTTGAAATCGTAACGCAATGTATTCCCTTCATAGTCATTTTTAATTTTGGAACTAAACAGGAGTCGTATGGAGTCAAATCAGGTGAATATGGGAAGTAGTCGAGCACCGAGATACTATTTAAACCTATTTTACCTGTGTTGGTTATCCATGTTGTAGTAGAATGCCAACTTGAATAGGGGAAATATAGGAGCCAATTTAGCTGTAATTTTGTTAAAGAATGGTCCATTTCTTATTATATATTATTATATAATCATATTATTCCGTTATTCTCTTTTTCAGTATTGGCGAATTAAAAAATGGTTATCACTTCTTGTATTCGCGGCTAAAAATGTCTTTATTCGCGGATGAAAAACTAATAATACTGATTGCATTTTTAGAATAATATGTATTTATTTACCACTTACCTTTCAAAACAAACAAATATCAAAGTATTTATAAATGCATATTTTAAAGAACCATTTTTAAGAATCTGGTGATTAAATAAGTTCAAGGTGCGACAATCACTGCATATCATCAAAATTGCTGGAGAAGCTGCATCTGCAGACACTTCAACAGCAGCAACATATCCAGAAGAATTTTCCAAGTGAATTGTTGATCGTGGATATAAACCTGAATAAGTGTTTAATGCTGATGAAACTGCCCTGTTTTGGAAAAGAATACTAAACAAAACTTTTAGTGAAAAGTGAAAAGTCCGCTTCTGGTTTTAAGGCAGCAAAAGCTAAAATTACACTGCTGCTCTGTTTTAATGCATTAGGAGATTGTTTAATTAAGCCACTTATGCTTTACATGCTTACAATCAAAACAAGGACAACCTACCAGTGTTTTGGCGTTCAAACAAGAAAGCGTAGGTAGAAGTGTCATTTTCTGTGGCTGGCCCCGGGATTATTTTATTCCTGAAGTTGAAACTTATTTAAACAAACATAATTCATGTTTCAAGGCAGTTCTAGTTTTGGACAACGCTCCAGGTCACCCTCGTGAGCTTGAAGCTGTGCATCCAAATATAAAGGTGATATTTTTTGCCTCCTAACACGACGGACTTACTCTAACCTATGGACCAAGGAATAAACCAGGCCTTTCAGCTCAGTTATGTTAGACCAGGGGTCTCCAAACTTTCCAGCCTTAGGGCCATACTGATTACTCCAGTAAGTTCCAAGGACCAAAACTATTTTAATTTTCCTGACATTATCTATAATTTCTAAACTAGTCGCCGAATACGCGCCCTAAACGAGCATATGCTTTCTAACTTCGTTAGTCGCGGGCCTGATTGATGACACTGGCCCCGGGTCGTAGTTTGGAAACCTTTGCGTTAGACACACCTTTAAAATCATAATGGAAGAACTGATCTATAATCCATGTTATAAATATATATATGTTAATATTTCTTACGAACTATGGAGTGCATTATTTCTTTTTACATTGAGGTTTATCTAAATAATTTTATTGAGAATCACAACATATTGATACACAAATAAAATATGATTCTATTTTTTCCATCTGATTGCTTTAATATATTTACAATTATTCTGAGTTAGCGTTTGTATAGAAATTAATTATATATCCATTAATATCGAATGCAGTCAAGTAGTTTATGAACTAACGACTCAAATTTAGCTTTTCGCATTAGTCTAAGAATAATATTTTAGTTGATACTTAAACTACGATAATGTTTATGACTTTCATTTTATAGCTGAGCATCTGCCGCTTGCTTAGATGTTCCTTGACTTTCGTTGTAATAAAAACATCTTGACTAAAATCTTTAGATTTATGATATGATTTTATCCATTGTTTTGAATGATGTACTGATTTAGTATATGTTGGGAAATTTGTAATTTTAGGAACAACTATCTCAAAAAATACATAAAGATGGTTAGCTCTATATTCAGCACTGTGGTTGAGGCAATATCGAAATATAAAAATATTATTTTCTGATGAGGCTCTGATCAGTTTGAATGAAGTTCATGATAACTCAGTACATCATTACATCTAGCAGTATTTCAATATTGCGACATGCAATATATTTGTGCATGTTCAAGTATACTCACATTGAATTGTAGTCATTTTGGTCATCGTTATCTGCATGTGATGTCACTAAATAACACTTCGTGAGTAACTATCATACAATTCACTGCTTCTTTTTACTAAGAAAATTCCAATTTTTTGAATTGAAAAATGTTTCACTAAAATTTGCACCAATATACATTTTAATTCGTATATAATTTATATTCATTTCATTATCACATACTCATTTTTCATTTATTTACTTACATTTAATTACATTTATTACAATTATTTACACGGGAGCCTGATATTATGTTCTACTCTTTATTCTTTGTATTATATCTATTTTGTCTTACTATTGTGTAGTACTTCACTTTTTGTCGCTAAATGGACTCTGTTGCGAATTCGATTTTAATTTTAAAATTATTTCACTCTCTGTCTCTCTCTCTCTTTACTAAAATATTACGTCTGCAATATTTTGGAAATTTAAAGAGGTCCTTTTTGTTGATTGTATATGGGTCGCCACTAGTTACTGCCACCACTAGTTAATATTATACGGATCTTACAACGACTCTTCGTGAAGTAACAAAAGAAAAATTACGGGAATAACACAGGAGTTGCATTTTGATAGCAGCAACCCAAAGCACTATTTGTGAAATTTTTGAACATTTCCATTATTCTTAAGATTTGGCCGCTAGAGATAAGTATATATAGCATAAGCAGAAGGAACATTTACTAAAAAAATTTTTTTGATAAAAAAACTACCCTCTAAACTCTTCATCCTACAACGTTCTCTTTTATCTGGATCCTTAGTCACATGGGCATTGAGGGAAATGCTAGGGCAGATTAATAGACAAAATATGCCATATTTTCTGCCATTCACCGAAATTATTATCCGGCTATCTCTAACAAAATTCAAAACCTCATCCAACTTGAATGGAACCTTATTGACGAAAACAACAAACTAAGACAGATAAAAAAAACCTCTACTATTCCATTTCCCCTTTCTCAAGATAATACTAAACCAAACTCAATAGACTAATGATAGGCCATTGTTGCTTTTCTCATCAACATCTCACGGACTCTCATGGACTCTCATGGATAGAGGGAGGAGGGCTCCCCCTCCCTCCTCCATCCTGGTCACTTTGCGGTTTTTCTTTATCTGTTTCTCACATCCTAACCTCATGCCCAGTTCTGTCTCCACTCCACTCTAGATTCGCCCTTCTTTGCTCCATAGAGGACTTATTCTCTCCAACGATAGTCGGAAATCTTATAGATTACCTAAATGAATCTGGATTGTAATCTAACCTTGAAGTGATAACCATGTCCTTAAAATCCAGTCATCTTGTAGTTCATTGTCTCGTATATTCTGTTACACAACCTCTTTATGTAGCCATTAACAAAAGCCATGTCTACTTGTCTTCTGCCTCCATCTAATCCAGTACTTAACTCAAACTCTTTTTGAGCGGCTATGCCCAGAATATCTGCTCTCCACATATTGATAGTCACTAAATAACGCCTGGAGTGTTGACGTGACTTCAACTAAATAAACAACAACAAACAACAATAAGAAACCCATCGAAGCCCATCGTATCTGTTAGGAGACAATGACCCAAATTCCATCTAGCAGAGAAGTATTTAATAACCTTAATGTCATTGTATTAGATTTTTTTTGATATTGCTCTGTCTAATTAAAACGAAATAACGATAAATTTATCAAATATATAAATATATGAACTATTTGAATCTTATCTAAATCGCATGGATTGACTGTAAAATTGTATTGCAATATTTCTCGGATATGCTAAATTATACGGTAGAAATTAATGCTAGTGAAAAATTCATGCAAGAATAGAAGGGTGTGCCACAAAGAAAATGAACTATAATGGAACAAAATTGTTCTAATTTTTATTTTATTATTTAAAAATGAGAACGGGTAGTGTCAAAATTATATTATTCTATCGCTATGGCATTTTGTTCAATAATTATTACATAACCTTGTAATATTTAAAAAATACCGGCACACCTTTTAATTCATATAATTTTGCAGTTTAGTATTCTTAGTTTAGGATTTTTTGAACCGATTTAAATGATATTACATTTTTTTTTTTGGCCAATGTTGTAAATATTGTCCAATAAGAGTGTAACTTTAAAATGATAATTAAATAACTGCAAGTGATAATCCCATAATGCATATTTAATCTTGAAGAACAAATAATAGTATTATGTTTTGAAAATAATGTCATTTCAAATGTTGAAAGAAATCATTGTTTATATCAACATTTATCAGTTCAGGTCAAAGATATTCTGTTAGCATATTTCTATAGCCTTAATTGACAGTAACATGATTTTCACCATCGTATTCAAAATAAGGTGCTACCATCGTCTCTATCGTCCCATCATCGTCTTAAAAATAAGGTTCTGCCATTCCTTCAGTCCAAAAACCGCATCAAAGAGTGACTTTCTAAGTTTGAAGAGCTAATTCCTGAATCATTTGGGAATTTTTATCGGTCCAAATCATTACAAATCATCATGCAA
Source organism: Cosmopolites sordidus (assembly GCA_031761425.1). Lineage (NCBI taxonomy): Eukaryota > Metazoa > Arthropoda > Insecta > Coleoptera > Curculionidae > Cosmopolites > Cosmopolites sordidus. Next base: position 567,602 of record JARFXV010000511.1, read on the forward strand.
AATACGAATTTGCGTAAGCGTATTGCTCGATATTCGATTTTTTCCATCTTTACAGATGCACTAACATTGACTGACATAAACCAGACGAGACATAAAATGGTAAACAACAACTGAGCATCTAATATGGATCAAATTTTGAAGGTTATCTTTCAACGCATGCGCAATTATATTACCAGAATATTTTTGACGAGTTATGCCATCTTCATATTGAGGCTGGAAACTTTTCAGACTACCCTCGTATGTTTGTTCACAAACACACCAAGCTAGAAGTGCGCTTCGTCACTTTCGTCAAGATTATTTTTCCCTAAAATGGCGGTCGCCTTCCAAATGCTTTAGAGGCCAAATCGTTTATTGTGTATCTTTCCATTATGAATTGACCCAATGTACCGAAGACAGCAGTCTATTAGTGACATTTCTATTTCAAAAACTTGCTGCTATTACGTTTCAAAGTTCTGACCTTATTGGAATACTCTTTACATATTTGAGAGGTGAATTCTTTCTTCTTTTCAAACAAGAAACTGAATAGTTGTTAAAGCGAATGGGTATCATAGTACGGAGCGGTGTGCATCATTTGTTCAAGTTTGCTAAGATGTCGTCGTACTGAACTATGATGACATAGTTCTTTAAATCTGTAAAAGGGGAATAGCACCGATCCACTTAAAATAATCTTGTAGAGGAGATTGTATCTGAAAAAATCATACTATGTGTATGATGGAATTTTAAAGGTTAACACCTTTAAGGCAAAGCTACACAAGCTCTACAGCAAAGTAGTTACACAAGATGGGTCACACCGTCACACAAGATGGGGGATTCAATTGTATACTATTTAAAACTAACGGAATTGGGAAAAGCACAAATGAGGGACATAGGTTAAAATTAGGCAAATATTGTGTTTTATATTGATGAAGAAAGGCTACAGTAATCGTAAAGATTTTGACCAACACTATTCCTTAAAACACATCGGTCAATAAGTCTCCGGTCTGACATATAGACCAGTGACATATGGCTAACATCCTTACCAGTAGTCGATTGTGCCAGTCTTCAAACCCCATGTGTCAACATTTCATGACAATCTGTCTACTAGTTTCTGAGTTATAGTACGTTAAGTGACTCTATTTTTGGTTAATTTCAAAACAATGGAAAAAATTAATTTTGTGTGTTGATCTTTAAGCATTGCTTTCTGCTGAAGAAAAATACTGTTGAAGCAAAACAATGGCTTGATAAACCTTACTAGGACTCTGTCCTAGGAAAATTAACCATAATTGATTGATATGTTGAATTCAAATGTGGTCGTATAAGAACCGATGATGCTGAACGCTTTGGACGTCCAAATAAGGTGGTTATACCCGACATCAGAAAAATTAATCAAATTACTTCAAAAAACCGTAAAGTAAAGCTGCAGGAGATAGCTGCTGCTAAATTGCTATCGAAATGTGTACCGCATTTGCTCACCGCGGGCCAAAAACAACAACATATTGATGATTCTGAGGAGTCAGTAACACTCCGAAGTCAAATCGGCAGTCAGCTGAGTGGACAGCAACCTGTGAAAGCCGTCCAAAGCGACCAAAAACACAATCATCGGCAGGCATGGTTAGCATGGTTATGGCCTCTGTATTTTGGGATGTGCATGGGATATTGTTCATAGATTACCTCGAAAAAGGCAAAACCATCAATAGTGAAAATTACATAGCATTATTGGTGCGTTTGAAGGACGAGATCGCAAGAAAAGGCTCCAAATGAACAAAAAAAGTGCTGTTTCACCAAGACAATACACCGTGTCACAAATCGTTGGCAACGAAGACTAAATTGCACGAATTACATTTCGAATTGCTTTTTCATCCACCGTATTCTCCAGATCTGTCCCCCAGGGACAATATCATGTTCTCAGATTTCAAAAAAATGCTCGTTGGAAAGAAATTTCGCCTGAATGAAGAGGTAATTGCTGAAACTGAAGGATTTTGAAGGCAAAGAGAAATCGTTCTATAAAATAGGTATAGAAAGGTGTAGGAATGATTGTATTGCTCTTTAAGGAGAATATATTGACGAATAAAGTCGAAATTTGCAAAAAAAGTGTGCTTTATTTGTCAGATTGGGAACTTATTGACCGATATGTTATTTTATATCGGCGTTATATCTAGGGATCTTGCAGGTTAGCCAATTGTCGCTAGCATTGACTATTTAAAAAACTGTATTGTTTATAACCCGTATGTAGCTTGGCATTGTTTTGCTGAAAGATGAAATTAGGATGAGGTTGCAAATATGTTTTAACGACCGGCTACAATATTTTGGCTACATAATGGACTGCATTTAAACTTTCTTGCTTTGCTACCAGGAGTGATCTGCTTTCCGAGCATAAAGTCTCTATACCATAATTCCTGGAGTGATAGCTGTAGGTCGTTCTACTGCGAAAATTAAGTTTTGATTTTCACTCTGAAAATGTTTAAGCTTTCTATGTCTATCAAGATCACTAAAATGAAATATAGACTAATCATTAGAGAGACAAGCAGAGTTCTATTCTAAGTACCATATAATTCTGGGTTGGCATCGGGTCTTGTGGTGCGGTGCCAGTGCCAGGGTAGGTACCCAATAAGGACGATAAACATGCACCTCCACTGCAAGTAAATGTCGATTAGCAGTCATCTCCGAAGCAGTCCTATTTGTAGATGCACCAAAAGCATCACACATTTGCAGGATATTTTCATGTCGATTTCGTGCAGCAAGAAAGAAGTTTAAGATAATATTCACCATGTCGTTGCATAATTCTAGGATGACCAGAACCTTGTATTCGGGTATAATTCTATTCCTCAACCCCTCATATCCATGTCTTCATAAGCTTAAACCCAGATATTTTGTACTCAATTAAAGACCTATAGAATTCAATTGGAAAATTGATTATAAATCGAATAGAAACGAATTTGAAATTACATAAAAACTCAAATAAAACTAGAAAGGTATAATAATTTGGAATCGCCGGCCATTGCCGGTTTTCTCATAGTTTTCCGACTGGCGGAAACCCTCCATCGAATTGTGATTTGCGCGAGTATGTAACGTCAGTTGTCTATGTCATAATCCCTGGTTCTGACCCATATTTGAACTTATCTTGTAATTAGCGAATATATGTCTGAAATCTTATCAACCCCAAACATTCCACAACTTTTCGCCACACATTTTTTAAATAACCTTGAAGTCGATGCGGCTTAATTCTAAATTCTGCTTTTTATACGAATGACTAGTCCTTTTGTAAATTCGGATAACTGCCTGAAACGATATGGTGTACAAACTCTTGGCATATTAGCATTATCAAAATCATTAATATACTGCTGAGCTTAGCAGCACACGAAAATTTCTCACGTTATAAAAACATTTTTTTTTTTAAATTCTTTACTTTGCCAGCTTTTTAGCAATTGTTTACAGAAACATAAAGGTAAACAACCAAAAGTGTATGAGCTTCCAATATGGAAAAAACGATTGATTGATACGAAACATCGATGTTTAGGGTGTTGCTTTCTCGAAAATATTATGGTTATACAGAACGTTTTGTCATACGGACGCTATTTGTGTTGTTTAGTGACTTGACAATTTCATCTTAGTCAAAAAATGGAATTAACTCGTGACAATTTACTACGACTATCGACGAGGATTATCTCAACAACAGTGCATCGATCAACTCAATTTGACTTTTGGCGATGAAGCACCATCTAAAACAACTGTATATCACTGGTTTCGTGAATTTAATCGTGGCTGTCGATCACTCACGGCCGAATTTAAAGAAGGTCATCTAAAATCGGTTGTCGTGGCAGAAAACATCGATACTGTGCGCGAACTGATAAAGCAGAATTAGCCGTGAAAAAGAATTGCACGTTAGATTCCGTATAATTTGACAACCGCTCAAAAAAAGGCACGCGTCGATTGGTGTAAAGAAATGTTAAAAAAAACAATCGTGGTGCGTCAAAAGCCTTGTATAGCAACTACACAGGTGACGAATCTTGGATTTATGCGTATGAGCTCGAAAGTAATCGAAAGCTTCTAGATAATCGTAGTAGGGTTAATTCTGAATGATACAAAACAATTTGTTTGCCAGAAGTCTTTGAAAAAATAAGAAAAAGCAACCAGCGACGCGGGATTATTCTTCACCATGACAACGCGAGCTCTCACTCAATATTTCATCGGTCAGAACATCGAATTGATAGGTCATCCGCCGCACAGTCCTGATTTGGCACCCAATGATTTATTTTTGTTCTCGTCTGTGAAGAATGAACTACATGGTCAACGATTTTCGGCGCCAGAAGAACCGGTTGATGCCTTTCAAAATCCATGTTTTGGATATACCTCATTCGGAATGGAAAAAGTGCTAAGAAAATTGGTTCCAAAGTCTGCAAAAGTGTCTCGATCATCGCGGAGAATATTTTGAAAAACAATAAAACCATTTTCAGTGATAAATATTTTTTTATTTATTATTCCTGATACATAAATAGCAACGTGGTAAATAAATTTTTCTTGAAAGCAAAGAAAACCTTTGTGGTGTCCAAATAATGCAATGAGATTTGAATCGAAGGGGATTTTTCTCGATATGTCACATCTTATCCTTATTGACAGATTTCCGTTATAAATGCGATTCTAATGCGAAACTGATATCGTACCGGTTCAATATAATCTTTGAATAGTTAATACGTGAAACGGGAAAGGGAAGGTGCGCACGAAGTTCTTAGCTATAACCGAATTGGAAAAGTTAATAGAAACGGAGACAAACCAAATTGTATATCGCTTTTATTAGATATCTGACAGTGTAACGAAGAAGGTTAATTAGATTAGTTCGGTCTACAAATTTATTGTATTTTAACGATATTTTCAGAACGTCTTGTTTATTGTAATAATGGGATGGTTGAATATCTTATGGTATTAGGTACTCTTTTTTTTAATTAGAAGTTTTAACGTAACTTTTACAAAGGAAACTTTATAATGAGTTTTCTATTCATACTAGATCGCATTATAATAACTCGACCCATGTTTCGCTAACCAATCATCATCGGAAGATGATTAAAACGAAGGCTTAACCTATTTTGTTTATAACTAAACCTATCGCGGTGAAGACTATGAAAGTCACTGAAGCATCTAAAATTGCGTGTTCTCGATTAAAGTAAACAAAAAAGTAAAGATTAAGTAAAGTAAAGTAAAAAAAAGGGCTGTATGGGATTGTTTCTTAATTTATATTTAGACTACTTTTACCTTTAGCTAATAAGTGTTTAGATTAATAATGTCGATTTGTTTCGCAAAATTTAAGCGTTTATTTCCATAACAAAATAAATTACTACTTTAATGATCAAAGTGTTGGCCATCGTTAATTATTACTTTTTCTCATCTTTCAGTCACAGAATGGATTTCGCGCCAAAAGAACTTTTGGTTTGTTGATGCCAAACTTTCATCAAGCCAAATGTTCATTTCTTCATAAGAATGTTAGTGTTGTTCTGAAAGTACGTGCTGCATCGATCAGAATAAGCGGTAGTCTGAAGGGGCTAAGTCCGATGAATAGGGCGGGTTGGAGACGACCATATAACATTTTCCAAATAGTTTTTTACACATTTTGCAACATGGGGCCGAGCATTGTCCTGCTAAAAATGGCTTTATCGTATCTTTGGTCATTTTTCCTTCAATGCTCGATTCAGTTTTATCAGTTGTTGTCGGTATCGATCGCCAGTAATCTTTTCACCAGATTTCAGCAGTTTGTAACACCCAACTCCTCTACCCCATAAAAAACACAACAAAGCTTTCTTTCCATGTATATTGCGCACTGGTTGTGATGTTGAAGGCTAGCCTTGGTCTTCTCATGATTTTTTGCGCTTTGGGTTGAAAAAATAGATCAACTTTTCATCTGTCACAACTCAATGCACAATGCAAAAACCTTTTCTTTTCGGTCTGGCAAGTCAAATTTTACAAGTGGTTTTTCTCCTTTCAATGTCTCTTTTTTTTCAATTCATATAGAATCCGTTTTCCTTTTGGATTTTTACCAATGCGTGTAGACTTTCGGAAATGTTGGTGTGTTGCCCGATTGGGCAACATTCAATGCTTCTGATAATAGTTTCAATGTATGAGTTAATATGCTTGCAAATATGCATCTTGAAACTTTTTCTGTTGTCCTGGAGGCTCCTTGTCTTTTATATCGCTTTAAAAATAGTGATTTTACTTTTAAAGCATTTAAACCATCGTTCTCGAGTTTTTTGGGTGGAGGGCATGTTCACCATAAGCTTTAACCAATATCAATAACCTGAAGCAGCCGTTTTCTGCAAATAAAAGAAGCTTACATACCTAACACATACGTAATTCGACATTTAAGGATATGAAAAACTATGTTTTTTGGGCAACGATAATTAATAACGAACTGGCTTTCGATGGCGTATGTTTAACGTCCAATACGCTATAGTCGTCATTAATATATACCAACAAATGTGTCAGTAACGCCATCTCTTACCAAAATCGACATTATCAACCGAAACACCTATTATTTCGATACTTCCGTATAATAATCTCCTGTGTAAAACATTTCAACAAGAAATTTTAAGTTGCTTAAATCTACATTGTGCTTAGTCACATAAATATGTTTGGCAACTACAGATCTATCTGATCTCTTATATCTTAGTTGGACCATATTTTCTTTAAATGTTCTTACTATTACCCTTCTTGTTTGAGCAATATGACATATTTTTGATTACAATCATTACATTTTATTATATAAATCAATGAACTTTTATTACTTGGAATATTCTATTTATTACCCAATTATTCCTGTAATTTATTGTTGGACTTATCTAGGGTGTAAAAAAGTGTTTCTATTTTCGAGGTACTTAGATATTCATTGTTTAAAAAATATATTCCTAGAGGTTATTCCTCGAAATATAGAACGTTGTTTTCGATGACCTCAACCTATCTTTGAGTTATTAACTCTATTCCTTTTCGGTTCCACGATGAGTCTGCTCTAAAAATGTCTGCATGAAGAGACCGTCTGACCGGAACTTTTTCTATCTTCAAGATCCATGTCTCCTTACCGGAACTCTTTGAACCACTACTCCTCCTTACTGAACCTCCACTACTTTGGTTTTTTTTGTTAAAAAAAAGGTTTTTTGTTAAAAACCGTTGACTGAATATTTTCCAGTGGAATTATTTTAATACTGAGGAAGGAATGTTTGTTTTTCGGAGCAAAAAGTTGAAATCAGATTAAGCCTCTGAGAAGTGAAGCCCAATCCTTTATTTATAAAGGAAAAACAAGGAAATACTTTTGTTACACTACCTAGTATATTCATTTCTTTATATATTTTATAAAGCTCACGTATAAATTGTGGTGCATTAAAGCAAACTTTTATTCATTTTTTTTTTCCTGTAAGAAGGTAGAGGATTCTTGAATCTGTTTTCTAAACTTATGTTTCTGAACAATTCTAATCTCATCAAAAAAATGTTCAATTGATTCTCTGTTGGTATTAAAAACAGTAAATATGTCATCCACATACCTGAATCCTATTATAGAAAAGTAATCACCTGGCGGAACAAAGTCGATCTTGAACCTATTCATTCAAGTTGGCAATCAAAGGAGACAATACATTATCCATTGCCATACGTTCTTGTTGCTCGCAGAATTCGTTATTAAGTTGAAAACAATTTTGGTTCGTGCATATTTCGGTACGGTGAACGATTCATTTCTAATGCTGTTTTTTCTCATCGATTAAAGAGTTCGGCCACTGCTCTTTCCAATTTTCTACTTGACACTTGTATTTCTTTGCCCTCCTGCCACCCAATAACTTTCCTCCACAAGCCGCCATGGTTACTTCAGCGCTGTATCACTAATTTCAGCCTCCTTCCATATAATAAAAATTTTTCTGGTCTCTGTTCTCCTGCTACCATTTTCCCTAAAATTATTCAAGACCTCCGACCTGATAACGTAATTTACACTGATGGCTCCCAAACGATGGAAGGAGTAAGTTCAGCCTTCGTTCACGATAATTTTACGTGTTTTTCGTCTTCACACCTGGAATAGTATCCTTTCTGTCGAACTTTTAGCCATTAGAGAGGCCATTTCTTATACACTCTCCCGTCTAAATTCCAATTGGCTTATCTGCTCTGATTCCTTAAGTTCTCTCCAATCTATTGTTTCTCCCCTACATTCGCCTCTAGTTGTTAACATTCTTTTCTTCATCCAGGAATCCCAATCTAAAGGGTCAGCAGTAAAATTCCTTTTGATCTCTGGCCACTCAGGCATATTGGGTAATGAATGAGCAGACTACTATGCCAAAATGACTCTTAAAGAAAATCTTCCCAACTTGTCCCTTTTCCATCACCGGGATGCTTTCTCCTGCATCTCACTAATTGTTCAAGATATTGCTCAATTCGATTGGGATATTTTGTGTTACACTTCTAAGTTATATACCGTGAAACCTAAATTCTTCGACTGTAGTCCCCTTCATTTCTCGACCGTCATCTTTTTGTAAAGTAGAATAGACTTAGAATCGGGCACTGTCACTTCTCATATGGTCATCTAATAAGTGGAGACCCTCCGTCAGTATGTACCTTATGTCGTGCTTCTATTTCTGTTCGTCAGTTCTTACTAGAGTACCCTTTGCTATCTGCTCTTGCGCAAAGACATAGACTTCCCAGACAGACTCCAGTTCGCTATGGCTCCAGTTGCTGACGCGGCCCTAAATTAAAAAAAAAAATTAAATTCAAATTATAATGCTGTGTTGTTCAATACTAGAAATTCTTTAAGACAGTGTAAGTTTTATGGGCTGAAATACGATGACATTATATTAACCGATATCGAAACCAACTTTATATGTTTGACTGAGGTAGGCGATACTTGATGGACATTTAATTTAAACAAACAAACTAAGATTCATATCTAAATTTCAGCTATATATAAAATTATATGTATAACAATTGTTTCGACATACAGTACCTTATTTAAATACAATCTATATTCAATTAACAGTAACAAAAAATATACTCATCGCTCTTATTTTGCAAATAGTCCACTGTCGTTTCAAATAGCCCAACTCTCGAAAACATCAAATGGCTGTTTCTAGAAGTTTACATGCATTAGAGAAGATGAACATGATATGGGGAAGATTTTTTATATGACAATGGGCGGTCACCTCTTGCAAGACATGTATATGAAGTAGTGTAGGTCCATATTGGTTCATTCTTTATAGGGTTGGAAATACTCTAGCTGATATTTTGCAATTTCGAAAAATTGAATATATCTAAATATAATCATGTTAGCCATTGCCAGGTATTTCCCACATGCTCTTTAAATATATATATATATATATATATATATATATATATATATATATATATATATATATATATATATATATATATATATATATATATATATATATATATATATATATATATATAAATATGAAACGTCTTTATTTGGCCTTCAACTAGGTTCATCATTAAAACCATTTATGTCTCTATGATGGTTTAGAGTCATTCAAAGTTTGATTCATATCCTTTTGAATATTGGTCGTTGATAATATTGGTCAATCGAATTTGAAATTTATTGAAACAAATAACAGAAAAAAATTATTGAAAATTTAAATGACGCTTAATAAAATTTACGAAAATCGTTTCCAATTAAGATACTACTAACTCATTACTCAATGCTATCTATACGTAATACAGGAAATTTTTCAGTCAAGGCAGTATTTTTTTTTGTAGTGTATATAAACAAAAATTTTGCATATAAATCATGAGTTATTGATCATAAACCATTCACATTTTACTGGAAAATGTAAAAACCTTGACATTTTTACTTGTTGCCATATCTATTGGTGGCCCTATTCAAAAAGGAGAATGGCCATCAAACTATGGGCCAATAATACGTATCTCGTGCACTCATATACATATTACCATATCGATCTTGTATTGATGACATCATCATTAAATATGGCCTGGTCAGAATTTACAGTAGGCGACGCTTTTTGGTTATTTTTTTGAGCTAAGCAGGTTCGAGCGTCAGAGAGAGAGAGAGTGAGAGAGAGAGTCGAATAAATGGAAGGGAAGAGAAAGAATCATCGTAAAGCTGACCATTATACGTTTGATAATTATATTCGAATGAATTCGGATTTGGTTTATCGGAAAGTGGTGATTTGGTACAGTTAAAATCTGTGTGCTTTATTTCATTACTTGTTTGAATTATTCCCTTTGTACTTTGTGGGTTAATTGAAAACATTCTCCTTATTCTGACGAATTTATTAATGAAAATATTAAGAGGATAGAGTTAATTTATTTCTGATGTTCAAAGGTGCCCTATGGTCTGGATTTGAAAGTTTACATAATGCAGAGTAATTAGAACTGGCTTTTGTTCATAGTTACTCTGAATTATATTACTTTGTTATAAAATAAATTTTGCAACTAAAAAGACGTCTTCTTAAGAAATAAACAATGCAGGTTCGACAAGTTCGTTGATTGTCAATATACAAATGAAAATAATATGTAACAAATGCATTATATATATATATATATATATATATATATATATATATATATATATATATATATATATATATATATATATATATTATATTTTTTAGTGCTTCCGAACTATAAATTCAAATAAAATAACAACCAAATCAGATGCCCTGCACTACTTATGTGAAATACGAGTCAGTGGCATTAATGTTTGAAAACAATTTTGGAATCGCAGCTACTTCTGTCAGAAGGCTCATTCAGATGAACTAATGTCTGGGAGGTAAATCCATACGGAGCATGTGAAGACATTTCGAAACGTATGTCAGGGACGATTACAGCAACAATCCGTGTGTACAGGGGTATTGTCGTTGTGAACATGTTCTTTCGTTTTGGCCAGATGTGGACGTTTATACTGATTAGCCCCCATCAGGTGGTTCAACAATGAAATGTAATACTCTCCTGTGCCGGTTGTGTTATTTGCTAGGTAGTCGATGACAAACACATCATGGGAATTTCAGCAAACTGTCGCAATGACTTTTCTGCCAATGGAAACATTTACACAACTGTTTAGACTGCTGCTTTATCTCTAGCGTGTTATGGTGAATCCATTTATCATTTACTGTTATAAAACGTCAAAAGACCATCCTAAAATTGCGTTTAAATAAGTTTAAATACTCTTGGGAAGTGTTCATTCAAATGCGTTTTTGATCGATTGTTAACAAACACGGCACCCATTAAGCGGAAAACTTTTTCATGTCAAAAGCACCATACAGCACAGTATCAGCAAACTGGCGTATCTTCAGTTTGCGACTATATATTATGGTGTTATGGATGTTTGTGATTTTTAATTTTATCAGTCGTAGCGGTTTTTAGGCGCCTCTAGTATTTATTATCTTCAATGGATGTTCGGTTATACTTTTTTACCGTCGAAAATGAAGGGGAAAATTCCTTTAAAGTGGAATCTAACTCTTTTTATTACATTAATCATCTCGAACGTCAATTTTATCAATTTTCAGAAAATGTTAAAATTTGTTTGCTGCAAAGCAACTTAGCTTACGAGTCTGGAACTTCACAGCATTCAATCTAACAAATCATACTTGATAATACATTGGTCAATAAGTCCCCGGTCTGACATATAGATGGCCTCACTTACAAAAAATACTTACCATTGGTCAATTGTGCCAACCATCAAACGTCATATATCAAAATTGACACATGACAATTGACGCATGACACTCTGTTTACTTTCTTTCTGACTTGTGCTTTAAGTAACGCTAGTTTTGTTATTTTCAAAACGATTGAAAAAAATAATTTTGTGTGCTGATTAAGCATTGTTTTGATGAAGAAAAATACCGTTGATGCATAACAATGGCTTGTTAAACATTACCCGGACTCTGCCCCAGGAAAATAAATCAACCATAATTGATTGGTATGCTGAATTCAAATGTGGTAATACAAGCACCGATGATGCTGAACGCCCTGGACATCCAAATGAGCTGGTTATACCAGACAATATAAGAAAAAACTACAAAATTATTTCACAAAACCGCAAAGCTGCAGGAGGTAGCTGATATCATGAATATATCGAAAGAAAGTGCCATGTTAATTTGCCATGAACGTTTGGGAATGCGTAAATTGCTATTGAAATGTGTATCGCGTTTGCTCCCAGCGGACCAAAAACAACCACGTATTAATGATTCTGAGTAATGTTTGGAGTTGTTTAAGCAAAGTAAAAAGGATTTTTTTATGCGGCATGTGACAATGGATGAAACATGTATCCATCGCTACACTCCGGAGTTAAATCAGCAGTCAGTTGAGTCGACAGCAGCCGGTGAAAGCCGTCCAAAGCGACCAAAAATACAACCATCGGCAGGCAAGGTTATGGCCTCTGTATTTTGGGATGCGCATGGGATATTGTTCATACATTTTCTCGAGAAATGTAAAACCATCAATAGCGACTATTACATAGCATTATTGGTGTGTTCGAAGGAAGACAGTACAAAAATGCTCCAAATGAACAAAAAAAGTGCAGTTTTTCCAAGACAATGCAATATGTCACAGATCGTTGGCAACGATGGCTAAATTGCATGAATTCCAGATCTGGCCCCCAGCGACTATTTCCTGTACTCAGACCTCAACAAAATGCTAGCTGGAAAGAAATTTCGCTCCAATGAAGAGGTAATTGCCGAAACTGGATATTTTGAAGGCAAACAGAAATCGTTCTATAAAAAGGTGTATAAATATATAAATGTTAGGAAAACGTTGGAATAATTGTATCGATCTTCAACGAGAATTTAATGATGAATAAGGTTGAAATGTGTAAAAAAGTGTGTTTTATTTATCAGACTTATTAACAGATGTGTTATTATAGGCATTTAGTCATACTTGCGCTAACTCTGTGTCAGGGCGAAAATGTTTTGAACGACCCTCTTATGCATAGTATAGTTTAAAGACTATATCTTTCATGGATTTTAAAAGGTGCCTTGAAAATACCAATAAATGGGGTGTATAAGTATATTGTGAATCGATTAACTTAAAGGGAATGAGACAAGTCTAGATGAATATGTAGTTTGCGTTTACTTGGCCGATTCTCGATACTTTTTAATTTGAGTAGTCAACGTTGACCTGTCGAGGACTTCTTAACAGTTTACATCATCGTCTGCGAAAAGTTGTAACTTGTACAATGACTAGTAATTTAACGATTTACTCTATTCGAGAGTGAAAGCTAATGAGTTAAAATTAAAAAGCAGGAAGAAAGTTGCGCATGTATCTAATCACTTTGTACAAAAGTAGAACATTGTATTGTAGGTGATGCTTCCTCGTAAATATATTCTTGTTATTGATGATCCTTCTATTCATTTTGATGAAATATACCATTGTGAAAATAATAATTTTGTAAAGAAAAAATTACAGAAATTAAATAACAAGCTAGATAAATCAATGATCAGATTAAATTGAATTAAATAGTTTTGTTGGCTGTTCATACAACGGTAGAGTGAGAAATCAGGTACTTTTTAAAGGATATATTAGTTTTTTGATCGAAAATCCATTTAGTTTTCAATATAGTCTCCTATTATCTCGATACAGTTCTCCTAACGATTTTTAAATTTTTTACAATGATCTTTTCATTTGATGTAAATTTCTTTCCAGCCAGGCATTTCATCATTTTTTGAGAGAAAAGAATGATGAGGGGGGGGGGGGCAAGTTCAGAGAATAGGGTTGTGGCGGTATAAATTCATAGCGCAGTTGACCAAATTCGCTGTTATGGAGAATGAAATGGCCGGATGCATTAACGTGAGGAAACCGCACTATTTTCATCGCCAAATAAGGGCGCTTTTTATCAACCTTTCGTGAAATTTGATCAAAAATGCAGCATAATAGCCTCCTGTGATCGTCCCTCTCTTTTACAAATAGTCGATGAAGATAATATAGGGTTATCAATTTCGTGGTTCGGAAAATATCCTGTATTTTGACAACTGTCAATCTTGTCAAAATATCATCTAAAACTTGATTTGTTTAGTTTAAGGTTTGTAATTTTTCAATATGAATCGTTTAACCACCGAACAACGCGTTAGAATTGTTAAAAGTTTTTACAAATGGTAATTCTGCCGTAGCCACGTTTCGCGCCTTACGCGCAGAATGTGGTCGCCTTGAAAATCATCCTTCTGAGGGCACAATTTCCAACAAGAAGGAGTGACTGTTAACGCCAATTCTGAGCGCTAAAGCCGTATGATAATTGATTATTTATGGCCAGAAATTGAAGATTTCAATCTGAGCGATAAGTGGTTCCAACAAGACGGCACTACAAGCCACACAACATGACCAATTTTGGCTTTATTGCGCGAGAAGTTCACAGGCCGCATAATTTCGAGATTGGTGATGTCAATTGGCCGTCGAGATCATGCTATATGATGCCGTTGGATTTTTTTGTAGGGGTACGCGATAGATCGTGTTTACGTAGACAATCCTCGAAAGTTTTGAGCAGTTGAAAACCAACATTCGTCAAGTCATTACTTGACGGATCGGATACCAGCCGAAATGTGCGGAAAAGTAATCGAAAATTACCTCAAAAGGATTGAGTCGTGCAAGCGGTCACGTAGTGTATATTTAAATGATGTTGTATTCCACACTTAATGACAAAGTCCAAGCATTAAAATTAAAAACCAATAATCGAAATCTCAATTCTTTGTGTGCTTTTTTAATTTTACTCTCCGAAACAAAATGGATAACCCTTTACCTTGCGAATTTCAGAAAACAGTGGTCATCTTTCCGGCCGATGGAAGTGTCTTCTCAAATCAGTGACAATATCCTTTCCGGCGATGGAAGCGTCTTCTTCGAACTACGTTAGCCGGATATAACTTAATGTTTTAACTGTGCTTTCGTTTTTAGTGTGCAGTGATGATCATAAATTTCATCAACAGTCACGAATCACTGCAAAAACTTCTTCGGATTACGCTTATACATATCTAATTACCGTTATGAACTAGTGATGTGAGTCCGGGTTTGGCTTGTAGTGAGCAAACGCGGCATCCATTGCGCTGACAGCTTTCTCATGGCCAAATGATCGTGTAGGATGTCCCGTACGAGTTTGTTCCAGATATTTATTATCTCAAGAATCTCTCTAACCTTCACTCTGCTATCGGCCAACACGATATCATTGATTTCCTCAGCAGTTACGATAATTCGGAACAGTTGCGGATAGGCAGCGCATCAAAGGTCCAAAAACACTGCGAACCGCTGAAAATATTGCACGTATGGAGCAATGTGTGGAAGAGTTTCCAAAAATGTGGTGCACAATAAGGAAATTCTCCATGCAGTTTACGCCGAATTTTGAGAAGTGGCTTGCACATGTAATGGTTCGCTATAAGATTTAAATTGTTCATGATCTGTTGCCTATAGACAATAATAAGCAATTAGAATACTGTGATGCTATTATATCCCATCAAATTGACAATTTTCATGCAAAATAAATAAATAAATTAAATAGCTATTTCTGGACAAGAGAGAATCACTGTCAGACTCATCAAACTCCATTACTTCTAGTTAAAGTTACAGTATGATGCGTTTCATGTATCATACGTTACGTTAAATAAATATTGCTGAAATCAGTATTCTGTTAAGATGATTGCAGCATCGATTCTACAGCTCACACTAAATTATTTTCATATTTATCAATATACTTTTCCTTTTTACTACTACTACTGAATATTTTCACTGTTTAATATATAACGATTTATTAAAACTACTATTTCAACTTTAGATCTCTGTAGATGAGTGTATTTAGGCTTCCTAAATAATTCTAAATAAGGGGGAATTCTAACAGTTTCTATTTATAATCTATTGATTTTGTCATTTATTATTTACCATAAAGAATATATGGCTTATTTTAATATCATACTTTTAAATTTGAAATTATTTATAGACAGGGCAATTAGATATTCGATTTTTTATAAAACGTGACTTTCAAAAAGGAGTTTTTTTACAATGCCTATTTAATAATTATATTATATTCATAAATATTGTAAATAATTTGTTTAACCTCATTATGAGTAGTCATTTTGTGAAAAATGTGTTTTAAAAATTGCTTGATGTGAATGGTTGAATAGGAAAGGCCGAATAAAAAAACAGGCTAATGCATCCGTTTTGTACAATTAACACCCAACCTGTTATGACTGTAAGATATTATTTATAAGGATTTTTCTGTTAATCGATTCAATTTATTTTTATTGAAGATTGTTCTTTTTTTCATATATTTAGGTTAGGATCAAAATATGAAAAGTCAGTGCTTTAAAACTGTCGACGTTTCACAAAATAATTATTTGCTTCTTCAAGACACTGAAATTTACAAAACTATGTCTTTACATGTAATACTTTGAAATATTTATAATGTATTGGGACAAATATACTAATGCAGTACGTTTTTCTTTTTTCTTTGTTTTTTTAATGTATATAAATTTAAATAAAGTACTCTATAATTAAAAAAAAAAAACAAAAACATGCAATATAGATACACATAGCAAATATGTTCTGTGTGTTCCCCGATCACAAATCAAGCTTAAAGTATATCTGGATATCTTTCCTTAAACCATAAAATAGAACTTATTTCAGTTTAAACTGAAAGTTTTTTGTGATTTTCATTTGCTAGAATAATAATTATGTATATTCTAGCAAGTGAAAATGACAAAAGATATCTAAACTCAAGGTACGTACAAATTTGGGGTTATCTTAAATTATATCTGGATATCTTTCCTTCACCCCAAATTAATACGTACCTTGAGTTTAGATATCTTTTGTCATTTTCACTTGCTAGAATATACATAATTATTATTCTAGCAAATGAAAATCACAAAAAACTTTCAGTTTAAGCTGAAATAAGTTCTATTTTATGGTTTAAGGAAAGATATCCAGATATAATTTAAGATTGGGGGAAACATTTGCTGTGTGTATGTGGTGAATGTTTTTGTGTTTTTTTAATTATAGAGTACTTAAATTTTTATAAATTGAAAAACAAAGAAGAAAGAAAAAAGAAAGATGTATTAATATATTTTCAGTACCTTGATATAAATTATCTATTTCAGTGCTTTGCATATAAAACATATTTTTGTAAATTTCAGTGAAGCAAATAAATTTTGCGAAATGTCAATAGTTTCAAAGTACTGACTTTTTATATTTTGATTCTGACCCAAATATTGGCAAAAAAGAAGATTGTTTCCTTTTCGTTTCTTTATACATTTGGGTTAGGATTCAAAGTCACTGCTTTGAAACTGTCGACGTTTCGCAAAAAATGTACTTGCTTCTCCAATACACTGAAATTTACAAAAATATGTCTTTACATTGATTGAAATATTTATTTTTTATATTTACAATTTTATGTAAATATTTATTTATTAACAAGATTGAAATATTTATAATTTATTGGGACAAATACATCAATATACATACATCAACAGTATGTTTTTCTTTCTTCTCTTTCTTTTTTGTATATTCTTTGTTTTTCAATGAATACCAATTTAAATAAAGCACTCTATAATTAAAAAAAAACAAAAACATTCAACACACATACACACAGCAAATGTTCCCCCAATCACAAATCAAGCTTAAAGTATATCTGGATATTTTTCCTTCAACCAAAAAATAAAACAATTCTTCTATTGGAACCTTTGGTGTGAAACACTAAACTTGAAGAGATTTACCACTTACCACTAAACACCAAATCACTTTTTTTGAACTGTTCGATGCACGTTTCGCTAACCATGTTAGTATAATCAGGAGATTATTTAATCTAATTCTACTCCAAAACTAAACTATGTTCTATTTATATGAAAGCCTTACATTAATAATTGAAAAAGTTGACTGAACGGGATAGGTCCTTTATCTCCATGATTTTCTTACATTTTTCTATTCGAATGCTTTCATATGCATCCAAAGCCCTATTATTATTAACACTTTTATCTTTTTTTTTTATCTTTTTAACACTTATATTTATTAACACAATATCTATACTATGGTCGTGTTCGATTGCATGTTGGGCAACACAAGATTTTTTTATTTCTCCCATATCTAATGTGGGCAATATGTTCTTTATATCTTGTCAATATGGATCTTTATGTTTGCTCAATATACCTTCGACCACAGTCTTGACGACTAATTTCGTAAACCCCAATTTTTCAAGTTGCACTACTTTATCCTTTGGATTACCCAGAACTTCTCTTTATTTATTATATGGTTTGTACAGAACCTTAATGTCCACTTTTTTCAAAATTTTGTCTAGCCCTCACTTTAATAATCAAAGTGTTGGCCATCGTTAGTTATTACTTTTTCCCATATTTCTGTTAAAGGATGGATTAAACGCCAAAAGAATGTTTGGTTTTTTGAAACCAACAATTCATCAAGCTAAATTTTTACTTCTTCGTATCTTTATCGTATCTTTGGGCGTATTCTGGTCGTTTTTTCTTTAATGTTCGGTTTAATTTTATCAATTGTTGTCGATATCGATCGCCAGTAATCGTTTCACCAGATTTCAGTAGTTCGTAATACATTGCTCCCCTACTATCCCATCAAATACATAGCAAAGCCTTCTTTTCATGTATATTGCGGCCATGTTTTTTTACGCTTTGAAACACAACTCGATGCAAAAAACCCTTATTTTCTGTTTGACAAGAAAAATTTCAGAAGTGGTTTTTCGCCTTTCAATGTCTCTTACCTTCAATTCATATGGAACCCATTTTCTTCTTTCTGTATCTTTCCCAATGCGCGTAGACGTTCGAAAATGGTGGATTGGGTAACAAATTCAATGCCTCTGCCAATTGTTTAAACGTATGAGTTGAGTCTTCATCCAATAATGCTTACACATTTGCATTTACAAACTTTTTCGGCTGTCCTGGACGCTTTTTGTCTTTTATATCAAAATCACCATTTTTAAAGTATTTAAACCATTGCTCACATTTTTTTTTGTATTAGAGCATGTTCACCATAAGCTTCAACTAACAATGAATTACTATCTGTAGCCGTTTTCTTCAAATGAAAGAAGGTTATTAAAGTTTCCCGCAAAACGTCTTTTTCTGGTACATAATTCGACACATTCAAAGCTGTAAAAAACTAAATTTTTTGATGTCAGTAGTCTATATCAACAAATGTATTAGTAATGCCATCTCTTAGCAAATCGATATTATTAACCGAAACACATTATTTTAATCCTAAAAAAAGGAAACAATCTTCAATAATAATAAGGTTGGTGTAACTCAAATATGAAAATTTTATGATGGCTATAGCAATTGAACATTGATAAATAGAAGATACTCGTAATTATTAATTATAGATACTTTTTTCTTGAAAGAGTAACTTTAAATAAATATCTTAAAATACGTCTTGGACCCATTATTGAAAATCTTCACAATTTGTAAAGGCATGTGGTTTTGAACTGAGGATGGTTGTGGCATTTTCTTTATGGAAATTCATACTAAATTGAATAAATAAAACAAAGTTGTCTAATTTCCATTTATATTTTTTCTCTAAAACATAACGCGTTTCGCTACACTGTAGTTTCTTCGGATGGTTATTAAATATTTTTTGTCGATCAAGGTACACTGTAGCGAAACGCGTTATGTTTTAGAGAAAAATATAAATGAAAATTAGACAACTTTGTTTTATTTATACAATTAAGCATGTGGTTTTGTTTATCGTGTTTCATTTCATATCGAAACATTTTCTTATTTTAGAAATAATAGTGTTATCTTACAAACATTCTTAAACATTATCATCTAGGTGATCATCTAGGTGAATTCTTATAGGGATAAGAATTGAAGAACACAATTTGGAGAAGTTTCATATTAAATGTTTGATGCTTTAAAAGTTTCGAAATAATAACAATATCATTAATGCCACAAATGCTATTTGTCCTAGTGCCTTAGATAGCAGAATATGTCAGCGTTGATTTAATTAATTTAAGAACGGTGATTTCAATCTTTATGATGATATATAATCTTGAAGACCTGCTGAGTTTGATGTTGGCTGAAATTGAAGCTGATTGTAAACAAATAATCCAAGAAAATCGAAGAAATTAGCGACAAAGCGTACAACTTCCTGGTTCTCATTGTAACGGTATTGTGGAATAATTTGCTTTAAAACACGCACAAAGGGATGAAATGTGGGTGCCATATCAACTTCTAGTTGCAAACAATGCAGAAATCCGTATAAGAAAAAATAATGGTTTACACCAGGGTAACCATCTTTATCCATTCAAAACTAAGTCTTCACCCTAAAAAAAGGTTATTGGGCTGTGATTTTTCAGGAATTACCCACTATGAGGTTCTGAATCGTAATGAAACCTTAAGAGATGAATATTATTGTGCTGAGCTTGATAAATGAAAAATGGTTTTAATTTAAAAAGGCCTAAGAAAAAATCAAAGAGTTAAGCTGGGAAGTATTACCTCACCCTTCGTACTTTCTTGATACTGCATCGTCAGATTATCCTATTTTCTGATCTAGGGAATATTTTCTTCATGGAAAAAATTCCTACAAGAGACCTTCATTTACAAAAAGAGAATAGAAAGTTTGTCAGAATGATGGGCGAAGAATATCAATTAATGGAGATTACATTGTAGATTAAAACTATGTTATACGAGGTATGTGGATACTTCTAATACAATATCATTCAAATTACTTTTCTGGTCCATCGTGCAGTTCACGATCCGTTTATGTCAATTTTCGATAATTTTTTCGCAGATTTTTAGTTTTATTTCGGCTATAATGTTGTGGAAGTTATCCTTGCAGATTACTATAACATTGCAGATTATTGGTATAGATACGTTCTTTCCTGTAATCACACAAAAAAGTCAAACGGTGTCATGTCTCACAATTTTAGTTGTCAATAGAACGGGCCAAATTTTGAAATTAGTTTTTACACAATAAAACTATAGTTTTCTAGAGATCATGCAGGCGGATCACTCCAGGCGAACCATCGCCATCGACTGCAAGGTCAAATCGCTATGGAAGGAAGACAATGCTCTGTGTTTGGTTGGATCAGAAGGCTGTGATCTATTATGAGCTGTTAAATCTTAGCGAAACCGTTTATACCGAACGCTATATGATCGATTTGAATCAAGCTTTAGGTAAAAAACGACCAGAATATTAAAAAGGCAACACAAAGTGATTTTGCTTCATGATTATGCACCATCACATAGCAAAACTGGTCAAGGAAACGATTGAAGCGTTTAGTTAGGAAATACTTTTGCATGCGGCTTACTCACCAGACTTGACTCCATCCGATTACTACTTATTTGCACGATGGGACACGCGCTTGCTGAGCAGCGCTTCCCTTCTTACGAAAATGGACGAAAATGGCTCTATGACTGGTTTGCCTCAAAAGAGCAATATTTTTTTTGGTGTGTTATATTACACAAAGTATTGTTGTGAACAAGTTCAAACATTACTAGACCCAAACGATATAAACGATAATATAACATTCAAAACATCAAATGTCTTCAATTATTTCTGTGGGGCTATTTCTACTATTTCAAAAATATAAGTTTAGTTCCCATTTTGTCCACCAGTACATACCAAAGCTAAATGTAATAAATTGTTTTACAACCAATCGACAACAAGTTTTTTTATAACTCATAATATTTCTCAGGCATTGCTATCGCAAATAATACAATGCTTATGTTATTCGTTAACGACAATAAAACGAGATTTAATATGAAAACCGCAGTTTTGCACGATTGCAACAATCTGCAGTGAATTTTGATTTCGGTTTTAAATATCCGCGAGTGAATAATTGCGGATCTGTAAATTGAAAGGAAAAAAAAAACAAGTAAATTGTTTCTGTTTCTGAGTGAGACCGAATATATTCGTCGCATTTTGCAACTAAATTAAAACTGGGGAGTGGTGTAATGTAACAAAGTTTGCTGTAACATTTGGCAAACAGTTCGGGTTTATTTTTCGTATAAACTCATTTTTATTAATTGGATTTTTTTCAATTCATATAAACTGATTAATATTTAATATTTTGATGTTATAAGTGACTTAAACTTCTTAATTTTCTAGCATTAGATTTTATACGAGGGTCGTTCGAAAATTTCGCGGCTTGATACAAAGATGGCGCAACCAAACTACTATGACATTTGTCAAATCTGATTCATTAGATGACATGCTGCAAAATTTTCGATTCAAATGCTTGTTTATGACGATGTATTAAATGAAACAAGATTTGACTTTTTCTTTTTCTTTCTTTATTTTAGGGGATTTAACCCCAATAAATATAGAACAATAGTTAGATTCCACTTAAAAGGAACCTTCCATTTGTTTTTGATTGTAAAAAGAGGACTTTCTAAATTTAAACGTCAATATCAACAAAATCGCCACAAAAAAAACTCCAAGGTAATATTAAGTGATCATCGATAATATGAATCCGAGATTGATGACATTATAAACATCTCGATAGACAATGTTAAATACATTTTACTTGATGTCTTGGGTAAGAAATAGCTTTCAGCTCGATGGGTGCCGCGTTTGTTAACGATTGATCAAAGACGCTTTATGACGCGATTCTGCTAATTTTCTTTTATATTTCATAATAATAGATCAAACTTGTATTCAGCATTATACTTTAGAGATGAACCATCAATCCAAACAGTTAATTGGAGTGGTGTGAAAGTGTTCTGAAAAAGTGAAAACGCTTTAATTTGCAGGAAGGGTTTTCTAGTTTTCCCAGATTTTCTGGCACTATTTACAAGTATTGCATGTATTTTGCATCATCATGATAGTTAGTCCACATCTGGCCAAATAGAAAGTGCGCTTTCACCAGGATAATGCACTTGCAGGCACACGTCTTGGCTTGCTAATCAAAAACTCCATGATCTATTCTTCAAAATGCTTCTCATGCTTTGGCCCCCATCTCTTCCTAAACCTGGAGAAATGGCTCGTTGGAGAGATAACCTGGAGAATATTAAAAACTTGGAATATTGTTGGTCTAAATGTGCTGAATTGAAAGGCGTCTACGTTGAGAAATTTAAAAAAAACCAACAAATTTGTTTTTTCTTTGTCAGACAGAAAACTTTTCCAACGACCCTCATAAATATGAAAAATAAGTTGGAAGTAAACAAGAAAAATACTTTCTAAGTGTTTGTTGCACTTTTATCACAAACAAATACAGTAACATTTTTAAATTTTATTTTATCAATATTATTGAACCAATAAAAACCTATATTTTGGTAAAATATTAGCTAAGTAAATTTATTTAAATACATTTGTTCAGTTTGTTGTTTGGATTCTGTTCAAAAAATATTTTTGAATAACAATATTTTTATTTAAAACATTATCTACTGTTAAGAACTTAAAATTTGTGATTTTGAAATTAATCTACTTGAATGTTATAGTTATAAGGACGATTCCTTTGTTTTTAATGTTTGATTTGTTCAATCTGTTTTTTGGCTGTGATGAGGTTAGAGTGCACGATCAGAACGCGTATGGTCCAGGATTATGTGGACCTTTCCATAGTTTCTAGCAGTTAAAGGTTTTCCGCTCCCTTCTGAGAATGTCTTAAATCAAGTGAAAACCTGATCCCTTGACAAAAAACTTGTTTCCATTGGCGTGTTGAATTTTTGCAAAAGTTTCCATCGCACTGTGTCCAAGTCTGAAACAAACTTTAGCGCACCGTTGCTTGAAATACTCATTCATTTTTAAAATGCACTAGAAAAATCCGGTTCATAAAAATAATTGCTACGGATATCCAAATAAGAATAAGGAGTTGAAACTCGTACTAAAGACGCATCAGCTATTGGCCTGCCTCTCCTCCAAAGAGGAATCCAAACGCGTGCCAGGTCGAACGTTACGTCACTAGTATCACTACTATATTTAGATGTAGATGATATATGTATTCTTGTGACAGTGTATCCCAAGCGCGTTGTACACATGTTTCAGGTTTTTTAAAAAACCTAAAAACTGCTTTACAAGTTTAAGTTGGCTTAGCTGAACAAAATATATTCGGTATTTACCTATAAAATACCATCACGGTTTTTTTACATGGTTAATAGGAAATTTTGTTCTTTAGGCAAGTGTGAGATGAGACCTCCTGGATGGCGCGATCTAGGACATGTGACCCAATAATTAAAATAGTTTAATTTGGGTGTTCATAAGGGCTGGCGCCACCCAACAAGTGATGCGGCCTTGTCGATTATCGGCGACTCTCCTGCCACCCAGTGGGTAATTGTTATTTAATCAGCCTGTCACTCGTCCTGGGAATCGGTCACAGGAATGAAATCGCTTGATGCGGAAATGTTTATTTTGAAATTTCCCTTTTTTCAATTTTTTTCCTTCACATTCTATGGCTTCAATAATTCAACTGAGGGGTCTGAGCTGCGGGTGGTGCTTCCCAGGTTGCGAATCAAATGGTGTCAAAATTAAGTGGCGCTTCTTAGGACGCACCATCCAGGAGGCCTCGTCTGACACTGGCCTTATAAGGTCTTATAAAAAAATGTCCTTTGTTAGCTAAATGAAGACAGAGTGTCATTGTCATAGTAATATATACGATCCTTTATAAACAAGTAAATATTTCTGATATCCCTTACAAAAAGCTGAGTTTCTTTTAAAATAAATTGATTTTTAAAATATCTTTTGATGCCATTTTTATTCTATGTATTAAGTGATAATTTAAAACGACAAAAAGTCAAGAGTCTTGGTACTTGCATTAATATTTCCTCACAATATTTTATCATTAAATTACGTAATAATATCTTAATATCACGCAGTTTGTCGTTATTTACATCGTTTTATCTATTGGAATATTAATAGTAAATAATAATTTATAGCTGTTTTGCATTAACTACCTAAAAAACAACATAAACAATCTATGTCTAGGCTATATAATTCAAGGTTGTATAAACTAATTTGCTTCATAACCAACAATTATTAGGAGTGATTTAATAAAATGAAAATTATGATTACTAGGGTCACACTATTTTTTTTTTTGGATATCTAGAGATTTAATGCCTTAACATTTCGTGTTTGAAACCAATCTCTCATATATTACCGTACTGTGAAATAGTTTAAGAGTTATTCCAGTAGTACAAGGTATTGTAAGGTAAGAATACCAAACAGATAGTTTTCTGTATATTCTAAAGTTTTCACTACCATTTCTTGTATCTCAAAGAGTGAGTTCAGTATCTGACTTGAGTTTATTTTCCTCTGTGCTCTTTTTTGTTCTGGGCTAGCTTTTGTTTTACCTCCGCCACATTCACGTTGTTTATCTTATTAGGTTTTTTGAACTAAACTTGAAAATATTTACCACTAAACACCAAAATCACTTTTTTTTTAACTTCTCGACGCACGTTTCGCTAACTATGTTAGCATCATCAGGAGATGATTGAATATATCAAATTAAATCATCTCATTCATTATTTTTTAATTTAAAAAGTTTCGCTATTTTTCCGACATTCTGTGTATTTATATGAACTAGCCATTCCGATTCCTTTGTTTGGATTTTTGCCAAACTCGTTTTATCTTGAAGTTTATTTACCATTTATTACAATTATTTACACAGCAACTTGACATTATGTTAATCTTTATTCTTTGTCTTATCTGTTTTGTCTTATTATTGCCCATTACTTCATTTTTTTGTCGCTGAATAGCCTCTGGTGCCGATGCGACTTTTATTTTAAAATTTCTCTCTTTATCTTGAAGTTTTTCTGAAAATTTTATTCCAGATTCTATTCCTCTTTTGTCTTTCCTAGTTTTTTTCTAAATTTTGTAAATAATTTCGGGTATATTTATTTTTATTTCAGTGTCCAAAATTCGCACACGTATGTCAGTGTTGGAGTAATAAGTTTTTGTTTACTTGTACTTGAGCTTCCGTAGACACTTCTTCAAAAAGACCCCTTCTTCAAAAAATCAATCTCAGCGAGTTAGACTTTCCAACTTTACCTAAGTAATTTTACCACAAATCATTTATATAAAAGTTGCAAAATAGCAAAAACAAAAATGTTACGTATTACAAAGTTAGTTCTTCCACAATATTCACTTCGCCATCATGATAAACTAACTTTTTCAAATAGTCAAGTGGTGGTATATATTTTAAATAACATTTCTGGAAGTATGTAGAAACCTAGTAAGAACATGTTTTTGGAACTTGAATGGAAAGTTTATCCACAGCCACCTAATTCTCTTGACTTGTTACCATTCGATAACAACTTTTTTCGATCAACGTAACACCTTGGAAACGTGAACCTTGGAAAGAAGGGGCTTATTGATTTTTGGGGACCCTAAACGCATTGTCAAGTAATGTTTTCGCGAATGTTCAACCTTAACTCCGAAAATAATTATGAGATTAAATTGGATTCATTAAATGAGGCGTGCGCAATACCTAGACACACCACTTTTCCATTGTCATATCGTGAAAATCTGCCGAAAAAGGAACGAGCAAGACGGAGATAAGATCGTTCTAACCATGATATTGAAACAGGAAACGGCAAATTGTTTGTTATATCGCACGTAATGTCATGTAGGTTAAGACTGCTTACTTAATCCTAAATAAGAATATCCGTTAAAAGCCTGAACAATATTGTGAGTTCGTCAGTTGGATAATATTAATCTGAATGACTTTATTTTCATTTTTATTTAGTCCTAATTCAGATCATAATTTGAATGCTTTGGCTGAAGTGTGGAGCTATCTGCCGTTAACATAATAAAATAAAAAATTACAAAGTATTATTTGCGTCACTGAATACATAATTTATATTTATATTTATTGAGTTTTCGAAACAGCATTTATTCTCGACTCCTGGTATTTCTTTTAAAGTGGCCAGGAAACTCTCTCGATCGCTCCTATGGACTCAAGATGGCGTCCACGAAATGGTTTCTTCACTCGAAGGAGTACAAGATGTACACAAAAATTACAATATTAATCCAATTAAATGGATTTTTCATAATGTTGCGTTTTTTGTTATCTAGTGTATTTGGGCTTTTTATTAGGAGAAATAAAATTTAGGTATTTCGTGATAGTCTCTGTTAATCTTGTTGGTTGACGAATTGACTTCAACGGCTTCTTACAGTGCTTTGGAATTCATCGTAATGTATCGACCCGAAAGTGGGCAATTTTCAATGCCGATCTCCACTGTAATGAATGCTTTGGACCATTCCATTTTGTATATTTTCCTCGCCATTTCGATTGCTTTAAATTGTTATTTGTACATTAATTATATAAATGAGTTTGGTCATGTTAGTATCTTAGTTGGTAAATTATATGCACTGCAAATTTTAAACTAATAATATATAATTTTATAATTTTGAAACTTGAATCAAAATACTTTTTCCGACACTTTGTTATTTAAAATAGATCGGCAGAATCGGCAGAAACTAAAAATAAGCACCGTCGGAAAAAAAAGCATTTCCGTTTTAACAGTTTTTCGCATTAGCGTTTGTCTACCGATTGCGCCATCGCCTAACTCGCTTCGGCCTGTTTCGGCTGCATTCGTGCATTTATTGCCAAAACTACGTCACTACGATATGCACGTGCTTCGTCGACGACGATGGCGACGTCTAGGTGCAATCGGCGAAGTGCTAGCCGACCCCAGCCTAGACCCACTGACACAGAATGGATCGTCAGGAAATGCCGGGGGGATGGTCATTATAGATCGCAGTTCTGTGTCGCGATTTGCTGTTCCACTATGACTTTTTGCTAATCCTACAAGTTCAAAAATGTTGTTTTTGACTTGACAGTTGAAATATTATGATTTGATTAGTTAATACTTTATAATATGCTTTTTTAACTTGAGCAAAATTTGGAGTTCAAATTAAACTATATGATATTTTTTTCAGTAATGTTGATAATAAAAAAAAATTATTGACTTTGCTACTTTAGATTGCTGGGAGAAAAATGTTTCCAATAACATACACAAAGTGTCACAACTTTGAAACGTAATAGCGGCAACACTGGTTAAAATGTAACTGTCACCCATAGACTGCTGTGTTCATTACATTTTGTCAATTCATCATGAAAAGATACACGACACAGGTATTGGGTTCTAGAGCAGTTGGAAGGCAATTCCCAATTTGGGGAAATAATAAGCACGAAGCGCACTGGCTTAATTCTGGCTTAATGAGTTTGTGAACAAACATAACTGCATG
This sequence comes from Cosmopolites sordidus, assembly GCA_031761425.1. NCBI lineage: Eukaryota > Metazoa > Arthropoda > Insecta > Coleoptera > Curculionidae > Cosmopolites > Cosmopolites sordidus. Next base: position 595,682 of record JARFXV010000511.1, read on the forward strand.
ATTTGGGCCGATGAAAATTCTCACGTGATTCAGGAGTTACCTCTTCCTCTCAGAAAATTTCTCTTTTGTTCAGTTTTTCAGTTGAAGGAGTGATAGGACTTATTTTTTTAAATTTTTTTGTTTCTTTTAATAAAGGATATAGGAATATGCCAGCAGAATATATAATGCTTGAAATGATAAATGTTTTCTCTCAACAAGACTGTCTTCTTACATCACTCCATACAATCGATTTTTCGCAAAAAGGTTTCCTGTTATTTCCGTTATTTCGCGTAATGGAAATGCTAGCCGACCACCAAGGTTATGCAATCTCACGCCATTGGATTCTCTTTTGGGTTTAGGTAAATCTTTGGTTTATAGAAATAAACTTCCAACAATCTTTGACTTCAAGCGAACTATTCAGGTCATTAATGAAAATATACCACGCGATATGCGCGAAAGAGAAATCAAAAATGATGTCTCCAGAATATATTTCACCAAACTAAAACGAGGGTGACATTTGAACGATATTATATTCAAAACATAATGCCATTATTTGTTCTTCAAGATAAAACATAAATTACTTGATTATCACTTGTAGTTATCATAGTGCTTCATTTTAAAGTTCTGTCACCATTATTGGAAAACTCTTTATTATTTTCAATAAAATTCGTTTTATCATTTGGGTAACATTTCCTGAATTGAACAGTGAAAATGTTGCGGAAGTACTTCAGCAATGTTAGGTCTTTAAATGGGGACTTTGGAAATGAAAATTGCACATATAAATGTTATAAATGCTAATGGTGATTAATAGTCACGTCATTAGTCAGTATATTAATGAGTTTAAATATTCAGTGATCGACTATTAATAACTTCAGAATATAAATGTTTCATGATACGAATATATATATTTGAAATACCAGTTACTTGATGCCAATTTTTAAAATAAAATGTGTTTAAAAAAAAATCCAGTCAAAGCTCCTTATTCGCGGGGAATACGTTCCCTCGCGTTTTTTCGAAGTTCGAAGTTTCGAAGTTTTACTTGAAGCCGTTTTTAATCAGAATGTAACAAATGCGGCACCAATCTTGCATGTAGTTTTGTTAAGCCGAATTTCTTTTTCAAAATATGAAATACTCGTTCACTTGAGATGTCCATGACCTTAGCAATTTCACTCTAAGTCAATGATCTATCATCCATAATCAGTATAGAATGAATTATTTGTTCAGTAGTTGCACTTATTGGACGTCCAGAATAAGCATCATCATCCAGACTTGTACGACCAGATTGAAACTCATCTGCCCACTTACAAACCATAGTTTTTAAAGGAGTGCGTTCCCAGACTAATACATAATACATTTGCCTTGCTTTTAAACCTTTTTTTATAAATAATTTATTCACTGCACGATTTTCAATATTTTCCATTTTAAAAAATAACTCTGATACGTTTATTTTAAGCTGCTGTTTTTGTACGAATGAATTGACAGATCGAATTGAAGCTTCACATATGTTCATATGAAGGATGAAATTTCAAAATGTAGTAGGTTATATAGTTCTTTTACTGCTGAATAGGTATCGCTCCTCCAACTTTTCAATTAGCGTAGTATAATAAAAGTAATTTAATGAGAGATTTTTTAAAATATTAATAATTATTATCAGGCTTAGGCAATGGTTTAAAGAACTTTGTAATTTTTCCTTGTTTTGCCGCTTTCAAAAGGCCTTTCAATTCGGATTGATATTCGGCTGTGGCATGAAAAATTGTTCTTTTAAAAACAAGACTTCTTTTCATAGACGGATACATTTTTATGGTGAAATGACAAAGCTCATTTGCCATTCCTAAATCTTCACTCAGGTTTTTAAGTTTAATATCACCTTTTCAGTACTCGTTGATGCTTTCTCTTCAATTGAATGGAGATTAAGCATTTCCTCCAAGTCAGTTTCAGTCAAATCTTGACCCTTGCGATTCAAGCAATTTTTGAATGTCACTTGATTCTATTTATTCGAAATCTCGTATTCTATGCTATTCGTAATTTGAAATCTAAATTATTTTTCTTTAAATAAGTTGCAACTTCAGGAACAAACCTAAACCAGTCACAGAAAATGAGAACACTTGTAACCCACGCTCTACTCTTGTATGAATGTCAAAACACTGGTAGGTTGTCCTTGTTTTGATTTTTCAAAGCACGATGATTTAGCGATCTGCAAAACGTAAGTGACTTTATTAAATAATCTCCGGATGCATTCGAACATAGTAGCAATGTAAGTTTTTTTACTGCCTTAAAACCAAAGGCGGACTTTTCATTTTTGATATATGTTTCGAAATTTTGTTCGACATACTTTGATACTTATTTGTTTTCAAAAGTAAACAGATAAATAAATACATATTATTCTAAAAATACAATATCATTAGTTTACAGTATCATTAGTTTTGGATCCGCGAATAAAGACATTTTCAGCCGTGAATACAAGAAGTGGTCACAATATTTTAATCCGTGAATACTGAAAAAGCGAATAACGGAGTGAATAACCGTGAATAAGGAACTTTGATTCTATAACAAAACTCTGTTATAACACACCTCGGTTATAACGACACATTTAAAATCGGTACGTTGTATCAAAAGTATGTTAAAAAGGAACCAATTTATTTTTTGATGTATACTCGACTTTTGGTGTTTCAAAGCCGCCAATGCTTTCTCTTAAATAGTTTCTGTGGACTCAAAATGGCGTTCACGAAGTGGTTTCTTTAATCGAGGGGACATAAAAAAGTTACATGCTACTATAGCTGGTTAATATGGTGCTTGTGGAACTGTTTTTGTAAAATTTGACGGATAAGTATTGCGATGTGCGGTGGTGTCTTATCGTGATGCAAAAACGATTAATTGTTTTGACACAAATTTGAATATTTTGTATATCAGTGAAATTGTTCAAAATACCCGACTCTGCTATCTCCTTGATTTCCTCAAGGAGATTAGTCTGTACAACGAAATATAGATTTATTTTCTTGTTGCTTTATTGCTATTTATTCTACTTATTTTTATTTTCAATACCGTTATATCATTATTTATTAATTTATCATTATCTTTAAATTAATTTATGTCAGCAGAGATTGAATATAAATATTAAATTTCTGCTCACGTCATCGTTGTTCAGCCATTTTCGTGTTACAACATTTTACAAAAATATTGCTAGCATCACTAGATAATGCCCACTGCATTGCTTTTACCTAATCAAATAAATCAGTCAATCAGTGAAGTGTTTTTACGTACGTATTGTCAACAGCTTCTACCTGTATATATATATATATATATATATATATATATATATATATATATATATATATATATATATATATATATATATATTGTGAAAACTATCGTTGGTTAAGAGCAAAATAAAATATTGTGTTTGATTGTTTTTATTGAAGTTTGCAATACTTTTACAGCCACACTGATTCTTCAAATCACCACACTAAACTCTATTCACACACTAACAATATTAAAAAAAAATCCACCCGTACTACCTTATTGCTTTACCTTATTGCTTTACCTTATTGCTTTACCTTATTGCTTTACCTTATTGCTTTACCTTATTGCTTTACCTTATTGCTTTACCTTATTGCTACATTATTTACTTAAGCTAATTCAGTATTTTTAAAACGATGGCGATTTTTTACCTTACATGTTTTACAAACCACTACATTAGACTCCAGGAAACCAGAGATTTCCCAAATAAGCGAATTTTGTTTTTGTCTATTCGCGCTTTCTTGAATATTATTCGTATCCTACAAAATAGACAATACTGTAGGGCTTTCTCATTGTTACTACTCTCGGTTGTGTTGCTACATGTAGATTCTTTGCGGACACGCAGGAATATTTCTTCCTACAAATTTGGCACGTTAATTTATTTTTTCTACATGAATTTAATAATATAAATAATAGTTATAAAAACGAATACAAAAAACAAAAGGAACCCTAATTTAATTTCAATATTTCATTCTGAACTTATGTTTGAGCCCTATATCTTTATGTAAAGATACATGAGTATAATGTCGAAAACAGCATAGAAAGCCTAAATAACAATTATAAGTAAGTATATTTTCAAATCGCTAGCAAACCAACAAATTTAGTCAAAGATATAGGTTAAATTTATAAAACAATGACTAGGATTGATAAATTATTTTATCTGCCCAGTACTTCGATTATTTCCGAAGGCTTTTCGGAAAGAGCGCGAAAGTAAATTTCGGTATAACTTCCGAATTGTTCCTTCGGTATAACCTTTGAATTGACCTGATATTGGCGATATTGGTGTTCGTTTTACCATTGTGAGGTCACATGCGCTCGGGTTT